>BLSH010407553.1:86287-160139 GCA_018402905.1 Glandirana rugosa
GGGGGGGTCGGGGGGGAGAACCAAGCAGCGCTGTGTGGGTCGATGGAGCATGGCTCTATCGACCCACACAGCACAGGAGCGAGCATGCACTGTGTGCCCCATAGCAAGCAGGGTTGTTGTTAAGATTTCACCAGCACCCACTGTAGATTGCAAGGGCAGTGTAATTTGAATGTGGTGCAGGATCAGGGCCACCTTTCATATTGATTGGACACTGGGCAAACATTTTCTTCGCCCCCCCATTCACATCATGACTGCTCACTGATTGGTTGCTGATTGGTTGCTGGAGGTTAAAGCACACCATTACCACTCACTGATTGGTTGCTGGAGGTTACAGCACATCATCTCACTGCCTGCACACCATGGACTGGGGAGGTGGGGGACTCACCAATAGACAGAAAACTCCTAGAACGTGTTATTAGCAATGAGCACAAACACCTATGAAAATAGGGACTGCAGTGTGTGTGAAAGAGGCCTTCATGGTGAAAGGTCTACTTTAAACCAGAACAGCTTGTTCTGACTCTCATACACTCCATTTGTTGTGTGGATGTATAGCTTGGATTGAGACTGCATCCCAGTGATGGCCAACGGATAAGGTTTTCAGTGCCTCAACTGCAGCTCCTGACACACCAAAGGGTTGTGCATATCATTTACTGCCAGACATACTACGTGAGATGGTCAGAGACCGCAGGCGTACAAGAGATGGTCAGAAACTGCAGGCGTACTACAGGAGATGGCCAGAGACCTCAGACATAGTACAGGAGAGGGTCAGAGACTGAAGGTGTACTACAGGAGATGGTCAGAGACTGCATGCATACAAGAGATAGCCAGGGACTGCAAATGTACAAGAGAATGTCAGAGACTGCAGACGTACTACAACAGATGGTCAGAAACTGCAGACGTACTACAGGAGATGGTCAGAGATTGCAGACATAGTAAAGGAGATGGTCAAACTGTAGACATAGTACAGGAGATCAGAGACTGCAGACATTGTACAGGAGAGGATCAGAGACTGTAGGTGTACCACAGGAAATGGTCAGAGACTGCAGACTACTACAGGAGATGGTCAGAGACTGCAGGCATACAAGAGAGGGTCAGACTGCAGGCGTACTACAACAGATGGTCAGAGACTGCAGACATACTACATGAGATGGCCAGGGACAGCAGGTGTACAAGTGTTCTACAGGAGATGGTCAGAGACTGCAGTTGTACTACAGGAGATGGTCAGAGACCATCCATGTACTGTCTGATCTCCTATCCCTGAACATTGTCTGCTGAACACTCACAATGATCCTTCCTGATCAGCATAACAGGTGCTGTCAGTGTCCCCCCACACCACACATGTCATTTACTTACTGTGTGACAGGTTCCAGACTTTCAACATGGACTGTACCTCTCCTCCCCACTGATCACAGGTCTGGTTGTTAGAGGGTGGAGTGATTGGCTGTTAGGGGGATGTGGAGGTCACGTGATGGCAGGTCAGGCAGTGGTTGGTTGGGGATTGGAAGAGATGATGGAGCACCAAGCCGGGAACCATGCCGCACAGCTGTAGTCCAACTCCACCCCAGTAGTATTTGGCCGCCATCTTATTTACGGGCAGCGCAGGTGCAAGGGGCAGCTGCTTTGTGCCCCACAACAATGACTGGGGCTGGGCCCAGGGCAGCTGCTTCTTTTGCCCTACGTTAAAGACAGCCTTGTGAGGGAGATGCGTTGCAGGTTTTCTGCACCACATCCTAGTGTGAACCAGGGCTTATTATTGCCATTTCAACCCAATTAAAAAAGGGCCAGGGCACTAAGGGCAGCAAACAGTCCAGCATGGCTTTGGCAGCAATGTTGTTGTGCCTGGCAAATCCTCAGCCCTTTGGCTCTGCAGTCAGCACCACAACAGCTGACAGAGCCAGGCTGGACTGTCAGTACCAACCAAGCAGTGGAAAATGGTAACCCACGACTTGGGTGATTAGTGAATAATTTTGCCAGTTGTCACAGACTCATTTATCTCAATGGCAGCACAGCAGTGGTGGTAAGTGGTCTGTGATGACTGTCTCTCAGGCAGCAAGCTAGCCGAAAAGGAAAGATGGAGGCTCAGCTCCTTAGCAGCAGTACTGCTACCTTGCGTGTTCTCCATTCTCCTCTGAAGTCCAAGGCGGGAAGTACAGAGTGTAGAACTGCCCGCTCCACTGTGTCTATGATCTGTCTCCTGGGAACCCAGCACAGCCTTGTTATAACAGCGTGACGTAAGTGCCTGTGACGGTGTGCCTTACACCCGACCTGCTGCATCCACTTCGCCCGCAATACTGACTGCTGTGCTCCGCTGTTTGTTGTTGCGGTGCTGGCGCCATGAGAGACGACAGGGCAGACACACTTTTTATTTTTGGCAGGATGCTCTGGGGGGGGGTTTGAACACCCCAACCGCCCCCCCCCCCCTTATCTACAGCCCTGAACCCACCAAAAGCCAAACAACTGCGAAAGGCATTAGCTTCTACCCCCTTGACCTGGACAGCACTTAGCTGGCTATTTCAACCTGCTTACAAACAGTCTGACTCTCCAGCACAGGGTATTTTATCCCTTGCGCGAGCATTTAGCATTTAGTATTTATGAAGAAACAGCTGGAAGAGTATGTTTATTAATATACAAGCAGTATGAGAAGAGCGTGCTTGTTACTCTATATACAGCCTGACTGCATTATAGTAATAAATAATGAGGCTTAAATTGTTCTTTAATATGCACTGAAAGGGTTTTATTTATTTTAATGTTCATATCATATTGTCTTTTATGTGCCCTTATCAGTCATATAGAATTTAGGAAGTAGTGCGTACTCAGGCCCAGAGGAGGGCTGATAGCTTTAGGCCTGGGGGGGCAAGTCCAGTCAAGTGGCCCATTAAGCCACCGAATCAGCTCACTATCCATGCCCACCTGGTTTTATAATGGATATTGATGTTATGAAGCAAGACAAATATGATACAATGTGGTAACATGATTTAATGTCAATAGCAACAAAGGAGGTTTAACAAAAATAATGCATCAATGCAGCCTCATCAGTGCCCATCAATGCAGCCTCATCAGTGCCCATCAATGCAGCCTCACCAGTGCCCATCAATGCAGCCTCACCAGTGCCCATTAATGCAGCCTCAGTGCCCATCAGCTTGGCCTCACCAGTGCTTATCAATGCAGCCTCACCAGTACACATCAGCTAAGCCTCATCAGTGTCCATCCAATGCAGCCTGCAATGCAGAGAGAGGAGAGCCGCCGGATTACAAAGAGCGGGGATCTCCTGCTTATCGGGCGCGGTCACTGTCATGCAAAGCCCTGCCTCTTGGACTGGCTCCTATAATAGACATTGCTCTGGGCGCTTGCAGTTAGTTGGTGGCCGCGCCCCTGGCCCCTTCTTCCTCCACAAGAAGAAAATATTGTCAGCGGGCAACGGCCACCAGCCATTTTGAATATAAGTTGGGATGGCCTGGGGGGCAATTGCCACCCTGGCCCAGCCCTCCCCTGCTCAGGCCCCTCTGCAAGTTCGCTCCCACTACTGTCTTTCCTCTAAGATTATATGTTCCTTGATTGGTTGTGCAGGTTTTTTATTCTTAGCTTAGATACAGAAAACATAGACATTCTGAGAGAGTTTCTTAGATTCCTACTTCACAGATAAGGAAAAGTTGAAATTGACCCCTCTTCAGGTTCTAGTTTCCAGGGCTGGAGCGGTAGGGAGGATTAGGATTTTTCTTATTTATTTAGTTAGAGGATGTATCCCCTTCCTGGATAAAGTACAGGTTTGCTTTAATCAGCACAATGGAAACTGAAGGGTCAAACAACACTGCTGAGTTGATTGAATACTCTCATTGCTGACTTGTAATTAAGGATGGTGGGTACAGCTTTCAATATTAACTACTCTGATGTATTACACTGTATGCATGAAACATATATCATTAGATTAATAATGACCTATGTATCATAAAAAAAATATCAGCTAAAAATGAAAAACAATCCACATTTATGGGACCTTTAAAAAAGCCTTTAGTAAATGTAATTTTCACATATTCTACTAATACATGTAGCCGCCTGAACCAATATACAACCACTTGCATGGAAAAGGTTTACTGCACTATTGCTGGAAATGGATTTTAACCACATTTTCTGAAGCATTTGCTTAGTCACAAAGGTTTTATGTAAGAGATAAAGATGCAACAAAGATACGGCTCCTTTCAGCACAGTCAGTAGGTAATCAATATTGTTGGAACATCTGGAGTTGTGAAAGCTTAGATGATCTGACCTTGAAAACATCAATAGTCTTATACTGATGCTACTGACTAATGACAGAGTGAGGAAATGAACTCCCTTCTAGGGGATCTTACTTAAATCACGTCACCATGCATGCAAAGCCTGCTTTGGAAGCTGTATATGCACAATGTGTTCAAACATTTCATTTCATTCTGCTCACAAACATAAAAGCACACAAATAAAAGTCGTAACATTGAATTACAAGAACACAGTAAATTTGAAATGCCTTCATATTAATTAAATGCAAGTTTACATGAATAAAACATCTATTTAAAACTAACATTTTGTTGTTACATGAAAGTTGGTGGACTGATGCAGTCACTGGTTTCTTACAACTCACTGGGGCTCAGAGAAAGTGTCTTAGAGAAAGCCATTGTCCATTACTTTGTAAGAAAAATAAATAAATCTGCAACTTTATCACATACCTAAAGAGGATCTTTGCTCTGCATTGAAAAAAAAGCAGAGTCTTTTTTCAGCTGGAAATTGGTGGAACTCAGTTCCGCCACCTTTGGCTCACCACTATTACTTGTAAACACAGGAGTCAAGCTTCTGTGTTTACAAGTGACAGCTTGTCTCCCTACAGCTTCCATGCATTCGATCTCCTGAGCAGCTCCCAATGAGTGCAGAATGGGGACAAGGGAAATGTAGGTGCCTAGAGTGGTGTGCTCATGGGTGGAAGGGGGCATTGGGTGGTAGGCTGACCCCTCTGTGATCTCCGTTTTTTCCCTGGTGCCTGCCCAAATAGCAAGCAATTGAGCTGCAAGTTTGAAAATGACTTGTTAAGCTATTGCTAGACTTGCCAGGCTTCACAAGTTTGTTGCACAACTGCAGCAAATCCGCATTGCATGACATTCTGCAAGTCTGCTGCAAGTTCTGGTTCAGTTATGTTGTGCAGTCATCCCACCACAGGGTCACTGTGACTTGCTGTAGACTTACCACTGCAACTTTGCTCTTGCTAGAGAATTGCCATGCGGATTTGCTACAAATTGCAAAAGTGTCAACTAGAACTTGTGCTTCAAGTGCTCTGCAAGTGTACAAATTTCCAGTGAAAATTTGCAGCAAGTTAACCAGACTTACAATTCAACTCTGCCACAAATTTGTGGCAAGTTATCCTTATTATCTGGGTTGATGTCGACATCCCCGCTAGATGATCTCACTGCAAGCGAGAGAGGTAGAGCCGTCTACAATGTGTGGGGAGGTACTAGAGATGGCTGGGTGCTTCAGCTTATTACAGCAACAAAAGTAAGACATGTGGAAGATGGCAGAGCTTTTAAGAAGGGGGGAAAATGGGGCAGTGAAGGGGGGAGGGGGGTTGCATGTAGAGGTCAGAGCTGAAGGAGGTGAAATTGAGATGTGGATCGGGGGAATACAGAGGTAAGCAGCCATGGAAGAACTCTGCACTTTGTGTTTAGCTCACCCCTAAACTCTACACTTTGTGTTTAGCTCACCCCTAAACTCTGCACTTTGTGTTTAGCTCACCCCTGAACTCTGCATTCTGTGTGTAACCCCCCCGGACTCTCCACTCTGTACATAATGCACTTGTGGTATTTAATGCCCCTTTACAACCCTTCCACTGTTAGTGAAATTTAGTTACACCCACTAATTATTTGATGCGGTTTGGACGGTGTGTGTGGCGGGGCTGTAGTTTGAGTTCCTGCACCTATTCTCTGAGTAATCAAGCCCTGAAAAAAGTCAAAGGCAACAGCTACAAATACTGTAGCTGCTGGCTTTTAATAAAAGGACACTTACCTGACCTGTTCTTCGTTGTCCACGGCGATAGTATGTTTATTGTGGGCGGCTGGCAATGATTCTTTGCAGCTTCACAGCCAACTTCCTGCTGCACTTTGTGAATGGTCCCGCAGCCTACTGGGACCTGTGACGTTGCCCAAAAAAGTGTCAAAGCTTAATTGAACAAGCTGAAGTTAGAAGCTGATTGGCTACCAGGCTCAGCTGCACCAGATTCTGAGCACTCCAGTTTTAGTAAATCAACCGCAAGGTCTACTTTTTATGTGCACTTTTGGTATAGGTAGGGTCAAATATAGATCTCAATTACAGTCTAAACATGTTTTTGGATAGAGAGGGATGGGAAAGAATATGACAGTTTCTCTAGGTTGTGTCCCCGCTGGCTGAAAGCACGGAAAGTAAGGGAAAATCTCACCTTTGGTAACACAGGCAGCAAAAAAATACTAGTCTTTAAATGTGGTGGCTGCATTTGTTTTTGTTTTGTTTTTTTCAGGCTTTTTCCTTTTATCTTCACCTGATGGATTATGCTAATAACACACTTCCTGTCCTAGGGTGACAGTATCTATAATGTTGTCAAGCTATGTAAAAATAACAGGCAGCGGTGCTTTTCTCTCCTTAAGTGTAGCAATTATTAACCACTTGCCGACCGCCGTCTGACGGCGACAAAGTGTCTCGATATCGTAAACCGCCGTCATATGATGGCGGCTGCGATATCCCCCACTGTGAGCGTGCGCTGCCGGAGGCGCGCTCACTGTGTTGGGGGAGGCCAGGGAGCGGGTAGGGCAGACTCAATCGCTACCGGCTACCCGCGATGGCCCCCCACAGTGAAAGAACGAAGGTCCGTGTAAGTAAACACGGATCTCCATTCTGACAGAGGGGGAAGGGCTGTGATCACAGGCTTCCTGTATATGGAAGCCATGATCACTCCCTTCCCCCAGCCAGGCCAGCCCACATACAGTTAGAACACACCCAGGGAACACAGTTAACCCTTAGAGCGCCCCCTCCAGGTTAACCCATTCACTGCCAATGGCATTTACACAGTAATCAGTGCATTTTTATAGCACTGATCGCTGTATAAATGCCAATGGTCCCAAAAAAGTGTCAAAATGGTCCGACATGTCCGCTGCAATATTGCTGTACCGCTGCCATTACTAGTAAAAAATAAAAAAAAAAACCCAGAAATGAATTCTCATCATCCGTAAACACGGCAACTTTTGCGCAAACCAATCAATAAACGGCGATTGCGATTTTTTTTACCAAAAATATGAGGAAGAATATAAATCGGCCAAAACCGATGGAAAAAAATGTTTTTTTTTATATTATTTTTTTTGGATTTGTATTTTAGCAAAAAGTAATAAATTTGGATTTTTTTGCAAAAAAAAAATTGTCGCTCTTCTTTTGTTTATAGCGACGATCAGAAATGACATAGAGGCGATCAAATACCACCAAAAGGAAGCTCTATTTGTGGGGAAAAAAGGACGCAAATTTGGTTTGGGTACAACATTGCACGGCCGCGCAATTGTCAGTTAAAACGACGCGGTCCTAAAGTGGGAAATCCTTCTGGGGCTGAAGTGGTTAAAACATATTTATGAAATGAAAAACAATAAATAGGCACTCACATTTACAAGTTATTAAAAAGTGTATTAATAAGTGTCCAGCAGGTGGTGACCTTCCAGGTGGTCAATGGGGAGTAAGCCCCTCTGGGTGGATATGATGTAAGGTACTTGGAACCAGGAAGTTAACCAGGGAAACACCAGGAAGAGCCAGCAGGAGCAGCAGACTGTGTTTGTATATCACAATGATGAGAATCACTATGGACAGCAAGGAAGTGTTGTAGGCCCACAAGATGGCCGTGGTGATGTCATGTGATGTAAATGGGCATGTTTCAGGGCATGGTCCCTTTCTCAAGCTAGCACAGGAAGTGTTTTAGGACTACAGAACACCTTATTTATCTGCATGTACTGTGTATTAAAGTATATCTAAAACCAAACTTACTAGTCCTTAGATATAGAGATAGAGATAGGTGGTTGCATTGGTTATCTTTTTTTCTGTTTTTTTTTTCTTTTATTTTTACCTGATGATCACAATGATAAAATACTCCCTGTCCTAAGGTGACAAGATGCACTGCACTGCATCTGTGGAGGAGCAGTGTTCCTAGCTTAGGAAAGGAAGTGTGCTAGGACTACAGAACATCTTCCCCCTCGCCTCTTCTATGCTCTGTAGTTCACTGTGAGACCTAGGAACAATGCTAACTTCCTGTGCTACATTGTTATCAGCTTGCTGTATTTCTGTCAGGATCAACACATAATACAAATTCTTTCAATGGTATATTTAACAGTCCAAAAGGAAGCAAAGAAAATAGCCATTGTTGGGGTTCATGTAAACGTTAATGTGTGTTTGGATATGCTTTAGAAACATATATTTAGGAAAACCTAGATTCCATTTATATTCACATAGACCTCCCTTAGACCCTTTCACATGGGGCGGATCCGTCCAAGCGGAATCCGCCAGGTGAGCGGGAGATCTCTCCGCTGATTCCCACTGAGCAAGCGGATGACAGGTCCGTGTTTGCTCCCCTATGGGGCCATACGTCTGTTTTCAGCAAATTTTGTCGGATCAGATGCCCAGCGGGTATCCGCTGACATCCACCGCCCCATAGAGGACAATGAGCGGTCCGATCAGGTCCACCTGCAAAGCTGACAGGTGAACCCGAGCGGTCCGCTGGTGTGAAAAGGGACCTTAGGCTGGTGTTTATTTTAGGAATAGATTTGATCAGATCACTGGCAGATGATTACTTCTCTACCTCTCTTTTTCCCAAACATTTCCTAAAACAGCAGTGAGTTTTTCCTTTGTATATGCAACATTTGCTCTTCAGACAGTTTAACAGCACGATTCACAAGGCCAAAAGAATAAGGCTTATACTTCACTGTTCAGGATTTCCACTGTCCTTAAAATAAGGCAAAATATATTTTAAAGACATTTATGCAATTGGCTTATATCTAGTATATGCTTTTAGCATCCATTCAATTAAAAGCAACTTTGTGCACCAATGGGAGGCTCAATTTCTTGCAGCATGCACATATGACATCATTATGCAGCAAAAATGTATCTGACTTTGCAAATCTATATGATACATGCTTATACATTCACTTTTGGAAGAAGGATAGATTATGACATGCATATATGACTGCAGCATGTATTGTACTGACACTAAATTTACTGGTGTCCACGTAACAGCAAAATCTAAGATTATAGCTAGTAATTTATAATAGTTACTAATGATGTCAATCCAGTTTAAAATTAAAAAGGAGGAACCCCGGATGAGTTCAGCTTTATTTCCCAAAAATATGGATAATGAGTATAGCATTCACTGTATAAATTGGATCTGCAGAGGGGGCGGTAATTGTGCTAAGTGGGCGTTTACCGCTTTTTCCTCTAGTAGGAATTGCAGAATCATCCACTGGTCAGTTGACTATTGGCCATTTTCTTTGAGCTATTATGCAGTTTTACCAGCAACTCACTTTGGCCTTGTGAATTGCAAGTAGCGAAGATTTTACTCACACTGATGGAAGAGTAAAAGCTCTTCTCTGCCTGACTATTAATGTAATAAACCTTTCTCAGACAGAGTACTTAATATGTTAGAGTGCCTCAGATAACTTTTCTCTAATGAAATTACTGATGTACCTTTTTTTACGCTAGTGCAGTAACATATGTGGATCCTGGATGCAATAGGTTAAAAGCACACTACTGCAAAGCAGAAGCTGAATCCTCAAGCAGCTTGCAAGATGTGCCTGTACAGCATCTCTCTCTCTGTATCCGCAGCTTGCCCTTGAATGAATGTAGCATACTGCAGCACAGCACATCTCCAGCTTCAGAAGTGTCTGGAAGTGTTCCAGTGGTCCTTTCCATTTCCAGATCTCCCTCCTCTTGCTCTGCACTTACCCATCCTTTTTTTTTTTTTCAGCAGCCTGCTCCTCCCCTACAGTCCCCCTAACCCACCATACTGTACCACTCCAGCACATATCATTAATATTTTAGAACTGGATACTCATGGTCATTGGTCAGACTGCAGTGCAGCACTTTGATAAGAAGCTGACGAAATCTCTGAAAACTATCACACTGCCACCGCCCTACTGAAGACCAGCAGAGCAGCTCAGGTGGGACGCAGGAAAGGCGAAAGGGTCTCCGAAACGTCCCCATTTTTACACAGCTAGCATGGATGTCTTTAAGAAAGGTTTCTCCATGGCTAAGGAAGGTGTGGTGGCTGCTGCAGAGAAAACCAAGCAGGGTGTGACTGAGGCTGCAGAGAAGACCAAGGAGGGGGTCATGTACGTAGGTGAGTGAATAAAAGTTGGATAAATGCACAGAAAAAAAAAGTTATTTTACATAGTGAGCTTAATTAACCTTCCACTGCTTTACTTTGCCCAAGCATGCCGTAACCCACCTAGAGAGTTCATATATAGGGCAGAACTGTCAAAGCTCAGTGATAGTAATAATCATTTGCTGAAAAATGTCCATATGATTATTTGAAGCAGTAACAAGATGACCTTGAATAATGCTTAATATGACAAATTATAAAGCTGGTATGGTCAAAAAGAATAAAAACACAAGAAACCATATGAATATAGTAGATTACTGTCCTGTGATAGTTCACTTATTTATTATTTTTCATATACGTACCTGGAACCAATCAAGGCTGATGAAACTTAACAGAGCACATAGATCAGTTGTTCCATTGTTTGCATTACAAACTTGGTGCAGTAAGTGATAAATGATCCATTTAGTTAACAAAAGACTTATAAAATATGAATAAGGTCACAATGTACTATGATTAGATACTTGTACAAAAGGACAGCTGAGGTTAAATGAAATGCTGGTAATTGGAGATAGCCCTGCCCATCCTTTTAGTGATCTGGAGAGATTATATAAGATGTTTCATTGACGTGAACAGATCAATACGTAAAAGGCACTTTCCAGCGCAAAGCTTACAGTCAGATCTAGATCTTATAGATTGGGCCTATTATTATTTGTTATAATATGAGCTGTCCATAGTGCTGATCTCTACCATCATACCAGGCATGTTCCACTTAAAGGGAACCTCTGCTAACATTTATACGTAGATAGCCCTTTTTAATTATTATTATTTTTTTAATTCTATCTCTGGCTTCAGTAGTAGTAGAGTCATTGACCCTCTGGATTCAGTAGTAGTAGAGCCATTGACCTAGGAACAAGTATGCAACCAGTAAACTAACAGTAAAGTCAAAACTCCTGATCTGCATTTCGTACTTGCACCAGATCTGTAAGCATAGAAGCCATTGGATCAGTATTAAAACTAGGCAACTAACATTTTCCAAAGAAATGGCCAACCAGTTTCTTAAAGAAAAGCTACAACAACCGAAAAATGCATTTTCTCCTACTGAAAATATTAGTCGTCTGGCTGTCATGCCGACCCCATGACTTCAACAGTTTCACTGACCCAGAACCAAAATGCAGATTAGGTGTTTTGAATGCAGTGGGTGCATGCTTGTTCTAGCTAGCGTTAAAATGATTTCATCAGAATGTCAGCAACACCGGCCTATGTATTATTCCCAGTTTACTTTGATCCTGCAATTGTGCTCCTTTATTTCTTCTAAATAACTCTGATGCATCGGCACATTTCTTTTACTCTGTAATTTGCCAGCTTCAGACTATTAGTTGCTTTCAACTACTTTTTTGGCACTATCTACAAGGAAATATATAGTTGATGTATTTTTCTAGCATACCTACTGCACGGCATGAATATACAGCATTTTAACACTTGGCGGCAATGTCTTTATACAGTTAAACTGAATGCTATTCTATAAAATAAAACATCAAGGTAAAAATAGTATAAGCCACCCTGCAACTGTATTTTAACTGCAGGAGGAAATTGTATCTATGCCTATAAAGTCAATATCATTTTGCAAGAGTTTTCATTGCTGTTTGACTGTATTGTCTGACAATTTGTAATCTTGTTTAACACTATTCAGTAGCTAAACTTTACCTACTATAGTGTTAAAAAAGATATGAGTAAGGAATCTGCTTTGTATAGAATAACGCAATGTTTACTTTTTGCAAAGACTATGCATCCAGTCCTGTGCTATACATCATACAGGCAGGTTCGTATCTGTTGTTGGGTGGGGTTCAGAGAGAAACAATGGCCGATGTGTGTGAAGCTGGGAGTGTCAGAATCACTGCAGTAATAATATTCATTTTTTTTCTGTCATAGGAAATTTTCCACTGTGATAAGACCCTTATCTGAACTCATTACATGTTCAGAGACATCTATAGGCCGGTCACACTACCATCCCATGGAAAGTACATTTAATATTCAACAACTAAGGCAGGAAACTGCAACATTTTCAATGCACAGTCATATATCCAATCATAAAGTTTAAGTGTGCTTTTTCCACATCTATTGCAAGGCATCACTTACGCACATAAAACCATTCTCTATATTGCATGTACCAAACAAGATTTTTTCTGACTACTTTATTATTTTGCATTGAGTTCTAGTGAAAAAACGATGAGATGTACATACATATAATCAGATTATAATGTCAGAATTAAATAATTTATTGAAGGCAGCAATATGGACAGAACTGGGGTGATTTAATATATTTTTAACTTTAGCTCCTTATAACTACATACAGGGAGGCCCAAGATTGCAGAATGACATATATAAGACATTGGGGTGTGTATGTGTATATTTAAAATACTAGCAGTTTCTATGCCTATTTTATAGGCATGTGTTTTACCATCACTACTTCTAATGATTGATACTACTGCAAAAATTATTGGGTGGATGATGATAACATTTAATATCAACAATTAAACTAGCAAGTTCAAAAATCAATATAATTTGTGTAGTGAAACATAATAAATGAGGGTAAAATCTAGTGAAATAGTCATAGAACTCTGCTGGTGGTAAAATCATAATACTATAAACTCTAAAGTGATGCCACATCTGCTCCAATACACATTATTGAGTATTATCAATACAAGACTAATTGAAGATTGCTGAGAGGCCTTGGAAGGTGCATCTTGTTAGCTCTAAGGACTATGTCAGCAATGCTAAACCACAAGAATGATTTGTGCTGAGTAATACCCTAAGGAATCCATGCAATGAGAATAGTCACCTTGCCAAGAATTCAATAAAGCTTATCCATTCCAAAGTAATTGTGGTAAATTACTAAAATAAGGTTTATATTTATTAGCTTCAAATTCCTCCTAAATTGTTGTAGTGTATTTTTAATATGTTATTGTAAGTATGACAGCTAAAAAAAAACATTAAAGTAAAATTTCATTTATTTTTTTTTATATTAAGAGTTACACAAGTTAATGAATGCTGTATGAAATCGGGAACATTATGACCAGTATGCTTTTACAATTTTCCACATATATAGAGGTAATCAAATTTAGTGTCTGATATCGAGTGATGTTCTTCTGCTCGGGAAGGCAGACAGTTAAGCGTTTATCAAATATCTGATCTACTGATAGAGAATGCACTTGGCTATCTATTTGGTGACTTTGTCTTGAATTATTGCTAGCTGGCCTCTACTCATTGCTTTATTTGTAGCTTAAAAGCCAAAATCAATTCATTTCAATATATGCTTCATGACCGGACAAGCCAGTTCAGGCGTCTTGGTGTTGGCTTGTCAGAGTATACTGCAGAGATTTGGGTGTGGCTACCATGCCCTGCTCAGTTCAATTATCCCCACGCCTTAAGAAAATCTCATTAGTCTGGGAAAGTATAGCAATACAGGGCAGGGCCAGAATGGATGAGAATTAAATCCAGAAACTAGTTACACCTCTGGGATATCCTGCTGATACTTTTGGACAGTAATTTTATATTCAGACTGTCCTCATTAAAGTTTAGATGAAATAAATGCACAACAAATCCTAGCGGAGGGTATATTGTTATCATGTGGTATTTTAAATTTAATATAAAATGTGCCCATATAAGAAATGAATTGATATTTAATTTTTGATTTTGCACTACTCCACCAATAAGATGCCTTTTCAACAGATGAGATGGAGGCAAACCAACAGACGATATTGTTTTCTTTTTCACCTTAAGGCCTCATACACACGGACATTTCTAAAACAATAAACAAAACGTCAAGGAAAAAATCGTCATGCATCGGCGTTAGTGAACGTCGGCGTCAATAGGCGGTTTTTTAAAAAAAAATCATCCCTCTGCTATTTTTCAACCTAAAAACATCGGTGTCAAAAAACGCTGATTAACTCCGGTACAATATTAGTTGGCGTTTGTTGCCGTTTTTCGGTGTCGGCGTCAAAAAATGCCAAAACGTTACAGCCTCAGAACGCGCTGGCCGTGGGTTCTAGTTTCAGCTCACTAACGCTGATGCCATCTACAGCTCAAAAACGTTGGCGTTTTTATGGGGCCATTGACTAACATGGAGAGCTGCAAAAAACGCCCGAAAACGCCGGCGTCAAAAAACGTCCATGTGTATGAGGCCTTAAAAGTGTTTCTTATGTATATTTAATAGACTGTGTAAAAGTAGTGAGTACTGATATCTGGATTAAAGGGGACTTTTTAGGCCTATGCCACATGTAGACCAAGTCTGGCCCTCAATATTTTAGGATAGGGTTCCATAAACCATTCAGGGTGCCCAAAACAAAAATCTTGGTCTCAATGGATATTCCACTTTCCTTATAAATTCATACATTTAGAAACATCACAAGCACACCACTGGGAAGAACAAGGTATGTGATTTGTGTTTTGATCAACACCCGTGTCTAAGGTTCTTGCAGGATCCCTTTTCCACTGCGGGACTAAAAAAAGCAACTGTTCGAAGAATGGGTAACCAATGAAATGTGATAAAAGGTGTGTGTCATAATGACATCATAGCTTATCCACATCTTATAACCATGTCACAAAAGGCAATACATAAAAAGATATACAGCAATTGTACAGCTTGCATAAATGTTAGCCTAGGCCTCAAGCCTCCTACACGCGGTCCGATTTTCGAACGATAGAACGTCCGTTATTTGTTGGATGTCGAAAGAGCGTACTAACAATAGGAAAATTTTCATAGGACCGAACTCAACGTCAGAAGTAACGTAATGTTTTGAATATTTTTGCATCTTCTTTTAGTTTCTGAGCATGCTTAGTCTCGGTCATACATTTTTTTTCATACGAAAACCATACCAAAAAATCGAATGTCGTGTTGTCTACAAAAATTTACTAGTCTGCACATCCAGCTTTTGTCTGACGAAAAATCTAAATCGACTGTTGAAAGGAGCATACTAACGGTAAGAATTTCGGACGACAGGCCGTCAAACGAAAATTCCCGTCTGAAACGTGCATGGTGTGTACCTTAAGTCAGGCTTTCATCAGAACCAAATAGAGGAAAGGGCAATAATGGGATTCCTGCAGACATTTTTGGTGTAAGCTTGACTGGATCACGTGTCAGCATATGCCCTATACAAGCTTGCATCAGAACCTAGTTTGTCCTAGCTCAAAATCAGTGGCGACGAGTGATACAGCACACTAACCTATACGCATGCATGGGTTAAAAATGTAATATGCTTTTCCATCCACAACGTAGCCACCCCTCTTGAAACCTGTGAAACTATTTGACATATTTGAATACATAAACACATATAGGGAACTAGAACACACACAAGATAGGGGCAAAGGGAATTACATAGACAAAGTTGGGAGGTGAAGAGAAGTTGATCTTCCTTAAAAAAATGTTACTAAAGCTTACTGGAATAGTGAACAGCATCCACAATGCATGCTTTATATGGCCATTGTTATTTGTCTTTTGCTTTTCAGACATTCTGGTAATGATTCTGCTCTTAGGTCCCATTATGGTAACATTTTTCTTATTTTGGCCCTTAAAATAAAAAGTTTAAAAACCCCTGCCGTATGGGGCTCCATATGGGATTTTCCCCCTAATTTTTGTATCCCTAAGACACCAGGACAAGAAGTGAGGGGAAAGGGGCTCACCAGTAGGCATGATTGCCAAAATACAGGTGACTGCTTCCTATTGGGCTTGCTCAGGTGGGTTCGGACTAGGATACAGACACTCCTCAACTATTCACCCAGATAGGAAGGCAGACAGTAATAAAACCTTACATATGTATTATCTTTTCCCCATTCTACTTAGACCTCATACACATGGACGTTTTTTGATGCTGGCATTTTCTGGCGGTTTTTGCAGCTTTCCATGTTAATCAATGGCCCCATAAAAGCGCTGATGTTTTTGAGCTGTAGAGGGCGTCAGTGTTAGTGAGCTGTAACTAGAACCCACGGCCAGCGCGTTCTGAGGCTGTAATGTTTTGGCGTTTCTTGATGCTGACGCCGCAAAGCGCTCACTAACGCCAACTAACGCCGTACCAGCGTTAACCGGCGTTTTCTGACGCCAACGTTTTTAGGTTGAAAAATAGCAGAGGGTGATTTTTTTTTCCCCTGACGTCGGGCCCGACATTTTGTTTATTTTTTAAGTAACGTCCGTGTGTATGAGGCCTGGTGCATGTTCTAACTTTTCTCTATAGCCAAGAAAAAAAAAAACTTGTGCTAGTGTGTTTTTTGCTCTTAGGAAGCAGAGCTATATCTGTGGAGAAAGAGAATGCTGCTTGGAGTGAATGTGTAATGGTGGGAAATATACATATGTCATAGATGCTATGGGTCAGGGCTCAGTGGCTTCAGAGCAGCTACAGTGCCTCCCTTCGGCCGGGATCTGGCTGAATTTCAATCCTTGAATGGGCATCCTGGTTGAAGTAGGTACTGTTCAGGGGTGAAACAATGAAAGAAGCCACCTTCTGCTGTACAAGTTGCTAGCCAAGGGATTCAATTCATGGTGCTGGCGTGGGGACTAGAGAAAGGTATAAAACCATGAGATGGAGACTATTAGTGATTATCTAAATTAAATTTCAATTTATTTAAAAAATATGCTGATACCAAATTCTGAATTTATTTAAATACTTTTTGGCATTGTGTCTATTATTATTATTATTATTATTATACAGCATTTAGGCTCCATTCACACTAATGCATTTTTGATGCATTTTGCAGAAATGCAGGGAATTTTTTTTTATCCTATGGAACATGTTCACGTCAATGCATTTTTGTGCCTCTGCGTTTTTGGAAAGGGTCGGGGACTTTTTCTCCGCAAAATGCAGAGTTTTGCATGTAATAGACTTCAATGGGCATGCAAGAAAAATGCAAGTGCTGCGTTTTTGATGCATTTTTACCAAGGATTTTGAGGCGATTTGCTTTTTTTGGGGAGTTTTTGTTGCTAGGCAGATTTAAAAACGCAAATCGCAGTGAAAAAATGCAGAAAGCACAGCAAAAAGCACTGAAAAAACACTGAAAAGCAAAATGCATTGATGTGAATCAAGCCTTATATAGCACCAACAGTTGGCACAGCGATTTACAACATGAGGGCAGACAGAACAGTTACAATTCAATACAGGAGGGATCAGAGGCCCCTGCTCGTTGGAGCTTACAATCTATTTAAATTACAATAACTCCTATTTTCACAAAGTTCTCCCACCTTTTTTAAATACATAGTTTGAAATTTTCATGCTAGCAGTATATAAGCATAAACTTTTTTTTATTTTTTACTGTTGGACCCTGGAAGATTTTTAGAAGAGTATACCAGGTATGCCCTGATCTCACAAAGGTTTAGAAATGCTGCTGTAGTGGATGCACAATGTTTCTCGGCTCCTTAGAAATTGTATGGTCTGCTATGGCTGTAGTTCTATCTCTGTACAACATATCTTTAAGTACTTAAGGTACAAGGGGTTTGTTTGTTATAAAAAATATATATATTATGGTTTTCCATTATTATTTCTATAAGTGATCCAGATTTATTGTGTTAACGGTAGCAGGGTACAACCAACGTAGAAACGTGAGTGAAACATTTAATGTTCTGTTCTTTTGCAAAAAAAGAAGACAAAAAAATGAAATATTAAAAATAATAGGCAATGTTTCCCTGTACCATGTTATGGGAGCAAAGATGAATAAACACTAAGGTGTGTAACTGAATGAATCTTGCTAAGTGTATGTGGCAAACGTGTAAATAATGAATAGTGTTGCATGATCAGCCCTTTTTTAGTTTGGGCTGTCACCTGCAATTAGATGTAATTCATGTTTCAGAATCCAGAACATCAAGTCTTACACAACAATGATGACACAATATATCAATTTTGTTTCAAACAGGTGCCAAGACCAAGGAAGGTGTGGTGCACAGTGTCAGCACAGGTAAAGCATATATCTCCTAAAGCTCTTCTAAGGTACAGTCGCAAGGTGTAGCTAACTTACTACAGAAGTCTTAGGCTGGCCATAGACAAAGTCATTTTCAACCCGCTCGATTCCCCCATCAACACAGAAAGTGTTGACAGGGGAATCCTTCCCAATGAGTCACTGTGTTCTCCCAGCAGGAGGGGACACAGTGATTATTGCTAGTGGCTATAACAGCCGCTAGCAATAATCGCATTTAAAATCCAGCAGGCTGATCAACTTGGCTACATTCAGCCTTCTCAGTCATGTTTTGAGATTTGAACCGGCTATGGTTGGCTTTACTAGAGTTGTGTAGGGAGCTGTTCAATAAAGAGTTCCTTTGATAAATCAATAATTATTAAAGCGGAGGGCCGCCCCTTTTAAAATGAAAAGTCAGCAGCTACACATACAGTAGCTGCTGACATTTAACATTAGGACACTTACCTGTCCTTGAGTCCAGTAATGTCGGCACTGCCACCGATCTTCGGATCAGCTGGGCAAGTGCTGCTGCCGCCATTGAGGATAAGGGGATCCGGAAGTGTAGCCGTTTGGCTTCATGGCCAGGCCCCTACTCCACATGCACCAGCCGCCGCTGCACTTTCTCACTGGCCTGGTGGTGGAGGAGGAGGAGGGGGAGGGAGGAGGAGGGTGCCGGGCTGCTGACATCAGCAGCCCAGGCTCCCGGATGTGGGGAAAAGGACACCTGTCAAAGACAGGTAACCTCTCCCCCCGAAAGATGCCAAATGTGACATCTGAGGGGGGGAGGAATGCGACGAGCGGAAGTTACACTTGGGGTGGAACTCGGCTTTAAGTGCAGTATCCCATTAAGATCAATCAGAATTCACACTTCAGATTAATACAAGGTGACATCTGATTGCTGTGCATTATTACGCTCAACTGGGGGAATTCAGTAAAGTCCCAGCAATACTTCTATGGCAGTATACAAAGGAGGACCAGAATAAAAGCATGTGAAAGAGTCCAAAATAAGTTTAATTGCTGGTAAAAATAAGACCTATAGAACAGCCAATGAATTTCAGGGGTATATTAGAGCCACTATTGAACTAATCAACAACTTGAAAGAATTTGTTCAGTCAAATCCCTGTTGTTAGTTAGATGTACCAACACATGTGGCAGATTCAGGTAGTTCAGTGTTACATTCACAAATTGGTGCTAAAGACAAAAAAAGCAAAGTGCGCAGACTAAGTGTATTGGGTGTGTAAACATTTATTAAAGGAAGACAATTAGCAACTCACATAAAGTAATACGAATTATGCTTATCATGGTTCTCAAAAAATTCTCGGGGATGACACCAAGGGAACTGTCACAATGGATACACTGGATATGGTCTGGATGGCACCTGCAATAGCTAAGAGAGGCAGCAAGGGGGTGCCAATCTAAGTGCAGCAAGGTGGAGAGGTGGATATAGCACACAAAAAATGGCAACTGTGTGTAGATGATCTCATCCGTCATTGGGGCTTCTGCAGCTTGCAGGAGCAGGCATCCAGGATCCCAAGATGAAGCTGCTGCGGCAAGGACTGCAGTGTGGTAGCCAGGGTGACCAGGCAGCCTCAGGACAGGAAGCAGGACGCAGCACGTGTGGATCGATGGAGCACATGTGAGGACAGGGAGTGATAAAACAGGAAGTGATTTCAGGGGGCTGGTAAGGTGCCACTTACACTGTGAGTTGCCAATTATTGTGTGCCGTATCCACCTCTCCACCTTGCTGCACTTAGATTGGTGCTCCCTTGCTATCTCGCTTAGCTATTGCATGTGCCTTCCAGACCATATCCAGTGTATCCATTGTGACAGTTCCCTTGGTGTCTTCCCGGCAATCCTTTTGAGAACAATAATAAGTTTAGTTCATCTTGCTTTATGTGAGTTGCTAATGGTCTTCCTTTAATTTATGTTTACACACCCACTACACATGTTCTTTTTGTCTGTTTGCTGCCTAGAGGTCTCTTCAATCTCTGCCTAGCGATCTCTCCAGTCTCTCTGTGTTAAATGTGCTGGATTGGATGCTTCAGTGCAGCGGCGGCCTGCAGAGGCGCCTTTACCCTAATCCATGCGCCTGGCCCCTAATTTATATGCAAGGAATCTGACGCATGGATTCCAAGGTGTTATTTTTTTCTTTTTTTTAGAACCACGTGATTGGAGCCGGAGACTCTAATTGGCTTCAAAAAAGGATGGGCTCGGGGGACAGAGCACTGCACCCCGATCCCATCCAGTTGTGTGCCAATAGCGAATTAATATTCACTATTGTCTTCTTGATTCTCCTCCTGGCCAATCGCAGCTCAGGAAGCGTCTCCTGAGACCCCATTGGCCGAGAGGAGAAACGATCCTATTGGGCGCCGAAGAGGAGGAGGGAGGAGACGCAGGGAAAGCCGCGCCACCTTGAAGCCAAGGAAGAAGGAGACGCAGGGTGAAAGCGCCACCCATCACCCGAAGGAAGCTCGCGACCAAGATGGGGTAAGTGCGGGGCTGGTGACCGATCGATCGACCTACCGGGGGGTGGTGCGGGAGACCTGACCAACCGTCTGCCTGGGGGGGATGGCAGCAGACAGATTGCTGCTCCACTCAAAAATATACCAGCAGGTTCCACTGTTTCAGTGGTTCCTAAAGCCATAGGATTTATCCTGAGGATTTGGACCACACTGTACTTTCCATCAATGTAGTTTGATCCCATCGCACCATATTGACATTTTGTAGCAAAAAACTGATGCTATTACTTCTTCAAATTCATAAATAATTACCTACAGTTCATAGATAATGAAACTGCAGTTAATTAAGACTAACTCTAAGGCAAGTCATACACGGTGCAAATTTCAAAATTTGCACGATTCCCCTATCGACACCGACTGTGATGACAGGGTAAACCTCTGCTCCTGGTGGGGTGGGGGAAGTTGTCCCTGCTGGGAGAAGACAGTGATTATCACTAGCACCTATAGCAGCCACTAGCAATAATCATAAGAGAATCTGGCAGGCTGGTTATGCCCAAGTAGATCGATAGATAGATCAACTTGGTAATTCTGCCTGCCCATTAACGATTTGAATCTCGGCCGGTTCTTGCTGAACCAACCGAAATTTGAACTGTGTATGGCCAGTCTAAGTTGGTGACCAGAGACTGCATGTCAACAGTCGTTAGGGACGCTTTACAGCTGATAGCCTCCTAGCAACGAGTTGTGCGGTACTCATTGGCTATGTATTTGCCCATTGCCTGCTGTCAATCACAAGAGGATTGTACCTAATAGGGAACTAGTGTCTGTGAATCCCCATCAGGCTTTGCCCACCCAGCTTTAAAACTTCACTTTTTGTGGCTGTGCAGCAGCAGGGAGGGGTTTCAGTTACACTAAGAAAAGAGAGTCCATGTGCACACCCTGATCTTCGTATGCCACTGCACAGATTTGTACAATGAATATATGAATTCATCACCTACACCGTCATTTGTCATGTGGAGCCACGTTGGAATTTTAAAGAGGATCTTAGGGATTTCCTCCCTATTGTTCTTGCAACCAATGTCACTGGGACAGAAAGCAAACAATAATCCAAGATTTCAAGTTATCAGAGAAAGAATAGAGAAGAAATTGTCCAATGGGGACATTCGTTCTGGTGACTGCTGTTTATGGGGATTTCCCTCAGTCTGGAGAGATTTCCTTTCCTTTCTCATTGCACTTCTCTACAAGACAGGAAGTGAAGGAAAATATCGCCAGTGAGACACAGATGGAAAAAAATGACAGGTGTTTTAACTATTCCTAACCCAATCTAACAAAAAAAAAAAAAAAATCAAGCCATTGAAACAATTGCCCTTGATCAAAAGCTGAAGAAGCCTGCATCAATACACTGTTCAAGAACCAAGCTATATATATTAGGCCTATAAATAATTTACTATTGGCTTCACATTACAGACCTTGAATTGATAACTGGATCCAACTAGTTTTAGGTAAGCATGCATGCAGGGGATGAGCAGACATTCAGAGTGATGGCTTCTTTCTTGGGGAAAAGCAATAGCGATCAACAATAAAAATCTGACCTATTAGATCAGCACTCCTGCCTACAGGGCCTACTGCAGACATATTAACGTTGTTTGATCTGATTGTAAATGGTCAGAATAAACAATTATTGATTTCAGTAGACCTGTATTATGTCAGGTCAGTCCTATTATATACACTATATTACCCTAAGTATTGGGATGCCTGCCTTTACACGTACATGAACTTTCATGCAATTTCGGTCCGTAGGGATCAATATTGAGTTGGTCCACCCTTTGCAGTGACAACTCTTCTGGAAAGGTTGTCCACAAGGTTTAGGAGTGTGTCTATGGGAATGTTTCACCATTCTTCCAGAAGCGCATTTGTGAGGTCAGGCACTGATGTGGATAAGGAGACCTGGTTTGCAGTCTCCACTCTAATTCATCCCAAAGGTGTTCCATCAGGTTGAGGCCAGTCAAGTTCCTCCACCCTAAAATCACTCATCCATGTCTTTATGGTCCTTGTTTTGTTCACTGGTCCAAATCATTTGGTGGGGGGGGGGGGGAATTAAGGTGTGGGGTTGTTTTTCAGGTGTTGGGCTTGGCCCCTTAGTTCCATTGAAGGGAACTGTTAAGGCATCAGCATACCAAGACATTTTGGACAATTTCATGCTCCCAACTTTGTAGGAACAGTTTGGGGTTGGCTCCTTCCTGTTCCAACATGACTGTGCACAAAGCAAGGTCCATAAAGACATAGATGAGCAAGTTTGGGGTGGAGGAACTTGAGTGGCCCCCTATAGAACACCTTTGGGATGAATTATTATTATTATACAGGATTTATATAGCGCCGACAGTTTGCGCAGCGCTTTACAATATTAGGGCAGACAGTACAATTACAATACAATTTAATACAGGAGAAATCAGAGGGCCCTGCTCGTTAGAGCTTACAATCTAAGAGGGAGGGTTTAATTATACGAAAGGGTAGTAAACTGCGGGGGATGAGCTGATTGAGAAAATAAAGTGTAGTTGTTAGGTGGTGGCAGGATAGGCTTCCCTGAAGACAAAAGTTTTCAGGGATCGCTTGAAGGTGTATAGATTTGGGGACATTCTGACCGATTGGGGTAGGGAGTTCCAGAGGATGGGAGAGGCTCGGGAGAAGTCTTGGAGGCGAGTATGAGAGGAGGCGATGAGGGAGCTGGAGATCAGGAGGTCTTGGGAGGAGTGAAGAGGACGGTTAGGTTGGTATTTTGAGACTAGGTTGGTTATGTAGCTGGGAGCAGAGTTGTGGATGGCTTTGTAGCTGATTGTTAGTATTTTGAATTTAATTCGTTGGGCGAGTGGCAGCCAATGGAGGGATTGGTAGAGGGGGGTGGCAGACGTTGAACGGTTTGTAAGGTGGATGAGTCTGGCAGCGGCATTCATGATGGACTGGAGAGGGGATAGTCTATTTAAAGGTAGGCCAGTGAGGAGGGAATTGCAGTAGTCAAGACGAGAGATGACCAGGGAGTGAATCAGGAGCTTTGTGGTTTCATTGGTTAGGAAGGAACGTATTTTAGAGATGTTGCGGAGATTGAGGCGGCAAGCCTTAGAAAGTGATTGGATATGGGGCTAAAAGGAGAGTTCAGAGTCCAGGATAACACCAAGCACCCTGACATGTGGGGATTATAGTGGAGACTGCTCATAAACCTTGTGGACAGCCTTCCCAGAAGAGTTGAAGCTGAAAAGGGTGGACAAACTCAATATTGAACCCTATAGGCTGTGTTTACATTTATGCAAATTGTATGTGGCTTACATCACATCCAATTCGTAGGACACTTGAAAACACATTGTTTTCAATGTGTCCAGTTCACATAGGTGCGGCGCTTTCGCAGTCAGAATTG
This sequence comes from Glandirana rugosa, assembly GCA_018402905.1. Taxonomy (NCBI): domain Eukaryota; kingdom Metazoa; phylum Chordata; class Amphibia; order Anura; family Ranidae; genus Glandirana; species Glandirana rugosa. Next base: position 110,421 of record BLSH010407553.1, read on the forward strand.
CACAGAAAACATGTACGTTTTCTGTGCAGTGCGGTGCAGATTCCCAGCCCATTATGTTCAATGGGAACGCATCTGACTCACAGATGTGTTCTGCACTGAACGGGGATTACTTCCCCCTCTTCACTGCACCTCCCCCTCCCCTCCCTGATCAGATGATCAGCTGATCTGCAGTGAGAATGGACTGGAGCCACCGGTGAGACCTTCTCACCGACAATAAGGCTGGAATTTGCACTGGACTGGTGTGAATTCAGCCTTAGACTGGGATGCCATTAATTTTCATGTGCGTGTAAAGGCAGGCGTCCCAATACTTTTGTTAATCTAGTTTTATAATACCACTATTTGACTTTGTACTGAACATATTAGCTGCACAGAACTGGGAATTTTGATTGAGACATCTTGCCACTAGAGTCCCAAGAAATGAAAAAAAAAAAAATTTAAAAATTCATATTGCCAGCAAAAGTAAATATTTGGTTTTAAATAGAGTTAGTCATTAGCAATATCTATTTGATATTAAAAGTAAAAGGCAACTTCTGTAAAAGGTTTTAAAATGTCATGTCACTATTTCTGTCTTTTTTATAAGAATAGCATGATTTTACAACACCATGCATAAAATAGTTAGGGAAATCCGTGTCAGTCAAAACATATTGTTCGAGGATGAAACCCGCTGAGTGGGGAGGAAGTCATTTCTGAAATATTTACTTTTTGCTTGCTTTGTTGTCATTTTTAGTTGCCGAAAAGACAAAAGAGCAGGCTAATGTTGTGGGAGGAGCTGTGGTTACTGGCGTAAATCAAGTTGCCACGAAGACGGTAGAAGGAGCAGAAAATGTTGTAACTGCAACCGGTGTTGTAAGCAAGGTACGGTAATTCTGTCATAGTGTTCCCTTACATGCAATATACTATATACTCAAACATCCCACCGTATTGCAAAATATCAAATATGAGGATAGTAAGGTGGGTACTACTCCTTATACTGTGTACTGTCAATATTAGTGACACTGAAGTCTGGTTTAAAAAAGAAAATTATTCAAGTACGTGTTCTTGTTTTAAAAAGTACCTTCTCTTGCTCTCAGCCTCCTCCAAATCTCTTCCAAATCTCCATATAGTCCCACTGTATGTAGGAACATAGCCACCCTCTCTTGCTCATTCCAGAGATGGGCTATGGACTATTATTATTATACAGGATTTATATAGCGCCGTCAGTTTGCGCAATGCTGTATAATTACAATACAATTCAATACAGGAGGAATCAGAGGGCCCTGCTCATTAGAGCTTGAAATCTAGGAGGGAGGGTCAAGTGATACAAAAGGGCAATAACTGTGGGGGAAGAGCTGATGAAGAAAATCAAAGTGCAGTTGTTAGGTGGAGGCAGGATAGGCTTCCATGAAGAGAAAAGTTTTCAAGGATCGCCTGAAAAAGATAGATTTGGGGACAGTCTGACAGATTAGGGTAGGGAATTTCAGAGGATGGGAGAGGCTTGGGAGAAGTCCTGGAGGCGAATATGGGAGGGGGTGATGAGGAAGCTGGAGAGCAGGAGGTCTTGGGAGGAATGAAGAGGACTATTAGGTTGGTATTTTGAGACTAGGCTAGTGATGTAGCTGGGAGCAGAGTTGTGGATGGCTTTGTAGCTGATTGTTAGTATTTTGAATTTAATTTGTTGGACAAGTGGCAGCCAATGGAGGGATTAGCAGAGAGGAGTGGCAGAAGCTGAGTGGTTTGTAAGGTGGATGAGTCTGGCAGCGGCATTCATGATGGACTGGAGGGGGGATAGTCTATTTAAGGTTAGGCCAATGAGGAGGGAGTTGCAGTAGTCGAGGTGAGAGATGACCAGGGAGTGAATCAAGAGCTTTGTGGTTTCATTGGTTAGGAAGAGACGTATTTTAGAGATGTTGCAGAGGTTGAGGCAGCAAGCCTCAGAAAGTGATTGGATGTGGGGCCAAAAAGGAAAGTTCAGAGTCCAGGATAACACCAAGCACCCTGACCTGTGGGGACGGGTGGATGGTTGTGCCATTGTCAGGGGAAGAGGCACGTGGAGGAGGAAATATTATGAGCTTGGTTTTGTACAAGTTGAGTTTGAGGAAGTGGTGTGACATCCAGGCAGACATGTCTGTTAGTAAATTAGTGATGCATGAGGAGACTGATGGGATGAGTTGGGGGGTGGAGAGGTAGATTTGGGTGTCGTCAGCGTAGAAATGATATTGAAAGCTGTGGGAGGTTATCAGCCGGCCCAGGGAAGAGGTGTATATTGAAAATAAGAGAGGTCCAAGAACAGAACCTTGGGGGAACCCGACAGAGAAAGGAAGAGGAGAGGAGGAAGTAGAATTGTATGTGACACTGAAGGTGCATTGGGATAGGTAGGATGAGAGGCACCGAAGAGCACAGTCACGGAGACCGAGGGAGTAAAGTTTTTTGAGGAGGAGGGAGGGGGTGGTCAACTGTATCAAAGGCAGCCGAAAGGTCCAGAAGGAGGAGTACAAAGTAGTGTCCATTGGTTTTTGCGGTTAGTAGGTCATTTGTGAGTTTTAGAAGGGCAGGTTCTGTGGAGTGTTGAGGGCAAAATCCAGATTGAAGGGGGTCAAGAAGGTTATTCTTAACAAGGTGGTCACTTGAGGAGTTTGGAGGAAAAGGGAGCAAGGAGATAGGGCTTAAATTGTTAAGATTGGTAAGGTCCAGGCATGGCTTTTTGAGTATGGGAGTGACCAATGCATGTTAGAGAGTGTAGGATAGAGTCAGAGGGTGACCGTAGTATTTGAGAGGGAATAGGGTCCAGGGGACAGGTGGTTAGGTGGGCATTAGAAAGGAGTTTAGCAACTTCATCTATAGTAGCAGGTTTGAATAAGGATAGTGTCGATTGTACCTGTTGACATGGGGTGTTAACTGGGGAAGATACCTGTAGAGTGGAGATTTCATCACGACTATAGGATTTGTAGTGTGCATAAAGCAGTGTACATGACGGTAACTAACATGCATTTTTTGCAAATAAACAGAAATAAGGGGGAAAAGGAGAGGTCTGAGGACATTAGGACCTTACACAGAGGCAGAAAAATACTGTAAGAGGCAAATGAATGAAACATAGATTACATGGCTAAGAAAGTGACACTAAATTATATCCCTATTTTCTAAAAATAATCCATATGTATCTACTGTTTTTCTACCTCCTTTTAATATCTCTTGTGAACTCCCGAACCTCCTCCTCTCCCCCCTCATTTCCATTTGTTTGTAACAAGCAGTGCAAATTAGTTATGGCCATGTGCACTGCTCTGTACATCCTGCAAATCCTATAGTCCATAGTCCTTAGTCCATCTTGGGAGCAAGCAAGAGAGGGTGGATATGTTCCTACATACAGTGGGACCTTTAAGTGTTACTAAACCCAGGACCCTGCATTCACTATATCTGGTCTCCCACACACAGTACACAGAACATGGAAATTCAATTATTTTAGTAAATATAAAGTGCTAAATACCTTTTCTCATCTAGAAGTATATAGCAGTCTTGTGACTGGTTAAAGCTTGGAGGAGTTTTCATTCGCCCCTGGTTATGCTGATTGGCCCTGTGCTGATCACATGCACACTCCCAAGAAAAAAAAAAACTCTCTAGCAATACACACTAAACTGAGCATATGCAGGGTGCCCCCAAGGCTCTGGACTATCAAGAGATGGTTTGGGGACAGTGGAAGAAGGGGAGGATCAGAGAAGACAGGATCAAACAGCCCTTTTTATACAATGCAGAGGATTAAACCCTTGGGTTCCACTGTGACTATAACAAACATGGTTTACTGCATATACAGACTGATTTTACTGTTGTGGTTTTGGTAACACTTTAAAGAGTGAACCCTCTAACAGGAAGTCAGATCACAGCAGCTAAAAAAAAAAAGGAATCTGGAGATTTGACAGGAGGCTGACAGAAATAAAAGGTATTTTTAAATTAAGAATACACACTTGAATATATATATATATATATATATATATATATATATTTAAACCAGTATAGTGACACTTTGATAACACTGGCCAACACATTTTGTAAAAAGTTTTGCTTCCTTCCATAGAAATCTTGAGAAATCTGAAAATAATGTGTCTTGGCCATACCATGAAATATCATCTTATCATTTTGGAGAAAGTTTTTTTGTCACTATATGCCCATATCCTGAATATCATACACAGATCAATCATTTCTTGTAGTATAGAACTTTAAATGGCATATAGATAAATGGCACAACAAAGATATTTTTTTATAAAAACATCAAGTTTATTATAAAATAATAAAAACACATATAACACTAATGTAACTCTATATCAAATATTTTGGTGCAGGGTTCTCAAATCATTTCCACATTTATTACATAATAAGGAACAGCATTCCACATGTCAGCTCAACTTGTTTCAAATGATCAAGCATCTTTATCAGGAGCACATGGTGCATGAGATCCATGCGGTTGAACCCAGTCTTTTAAGAGTTAGGCCTCATACACACAGGCGTTTTATAATAAATAAGCAAAACGCCAGGTCCGACGTTTTTTGCGGCGTTTTGCATCGGCGTTAGCGAGCGTTAGTGAGCGTCGGCGTCAATAGGCGTTTTTTAAAAAAAAAATCAGTCCTCTGCTATTTTTCAACCTAAAAACGCCGGCGTCAAAAAACGCTTGTTAACGCCGGTACGGCGTTAGCAAGCGTTAGTGAGTGTTTTGCCGACTGGTGTCAAAAAACGCCAAAACGCTACAGCTACAGAACGCGATGGTCCCGCGTTCTAAAAACAGCTCACTAACGCCGACGCCCTCTACTGCTCACTAACGCCGTCGTTTTTAGAAGGCCATTGAATAACATGGAGAGCTGCAAAAAAAGCCTACAAACGCCGGCGTGCAAAACGCCCGTGTGTATGAGGCCTAAGAGATGTAAATATCTGCTGGAGGATAATTGGTATAGACCATCATTTCCAAAAAGGGAAGCATGGAAGAACAACGCAGGACTGAAGAAAGCCCTGTTCTTGCACAAGGGATGCTATAGATGCCATATATCCAACAGCCTCCAACGGTTGTTGAAAGCCAATGGATATATCAAGGCTGGAGCATTACATGTGATTTATTATTGGCATGGATCTCATTCACATGTCCTCCTGATGAAGATGTATGATTTGAAATGTGTTGAGCTGGCATGTGGAATGCTGTTTCCTTATTCATGTGGAAAAGATGATTTGAGAACCTTGCACCAAAATAATGGATATGCCGTGGCACTGGTGTTACATGTGTTTTTAATATTTGTACAATAAACTTGATGTTTTTATAAAAACTATATTTTTGGTGCCATTATCTATATGCTCTTTAAAGTCCTTTGCTACAAGAAATTGTTGGTCTGTGTATGATTATCATGGCTATCATGTATTTAATCCCGTAATTTTTCCATCATGCTTCATGAGTTCAGCAGGGCTAAAAGTGTTTTGCTGCTGATTTCCATTTTTACTCAGTGTCTGGTGCATCTCACTGCAGTGCCCAACAATAGTCAGCCAACACTGATGGACTCCGGTTGCCCTGATACCATTTTTCTATTGTGGCAATGTCCTGGCGAAACCATTAAAGCGGTAGTAAACCCATGCATTTCACAGGTTAAATTTCAGTCACATTTCCAGCACGTGCCAGAAATGTAACACTCCCATTGGTTGTGCTCTAAACCATACTGTCAAACCATCCAATGGCTGGTGTCATAGCTGATCACATGTGCAGCATCATGGCAGTTGTAGATTAAACAGAGGCCAAGATGGCAGCTTCCTTGGCTGAAAATGATCAGAGGGTTTACTACCACTTTAACTATGTTCGTCAATGACTGCACCTAGATTTTTTGGAAAGAAGTCCAAGTGTAAATGCAGAGAATCAATATTCTGTGACATGTTGCACTTCATGGTCTTGTAGGCTGTAAGGGCCGGTTCACACTTCCGCTGTGCGACTTCGCGGCCCGTTCACATCTAGGCGAATTGTCAGGCGACTTGAGTCGCCTGACAATTCGCCTCAATGCTGTGCAAATGGAACCGTTCTAATAGGAGCGAATCGCTTCACTCCGCCTTAGAAAAATGGTTCCTGCACTATTTTCAGGGCGATCTCAGGCGGCTTGCATTGACTTCTATGATAGAAGTCTCCTCGCAAGCCGCCTTGAGATTGCCTCAGGCGCCGCATCGCGCCGCGGAAGTGTGAACCGGCCAATCAGCTGAATGTAGTTTGGTGCTCTGTAGTTGTCAAACAAATTCTAAATGCTTTCCAACAGCATTTTTCTGGCTCCACTAACAGATCCCTAAACCATTTGTCATTATTGACCTATCTGATCTGTTGACAAACAAAAATGCCTTCCTTAATCTTAGCATTAGTTATTCTTGCAACCATCTGTCTCAACTAGCAAAAACCTCCCTTGCTCAATCGCTTCCACTACATTTTTCATAGATCTGAGTTTTATGTGAAGCGGAAGCAAAATATCTTTGTTGGGTCAACTTTTTTTTATTTTTTTTGTCCTGGAAACAAATTCTTTCGGAATGGCCATTTGTTTTTAATGTAATGCAATTCTCTTGTATGGCTATCCAAGTGAAGAAATGCCATCAGCACACCAAGGATTCCTCAAGAAGGGTCTAAAGGTTCTTGAGCAATCCTTGGTGTGCTGATGACATTTCTTCACCTGGATCGTCTATGGTTCCCAGGCTGTGTTCATTGCACCACCCAACATTAACGAATAGCCATCTTCAGGAACATGTGCATGGGTAATATTGTGCTTGGATTCTCTTGTATGGCTGTCCCATTCATACATCTAACAACAGTACTTAGTATTGGCCTGCATTCCATGAGCAGAGCCACTACTTTTAGATCTTCATAGATACACTATTCCACTTGTACTTGGCGTATTGGATGTGCTTTAACAAAAGCTCAGTTTTTTTTCGTATGTTTCTCTCATGTATGCAGCATAGCCAACAGGTATTGCAAAAACAGATTTCTATAAATGGTATGCAATAGTTTGAATTACAGGCATGATTACAGGCAAAAACCTACAATGTATAAGATACACCTAAATTTGTTCAGAAAGCAAAATATTGTTGTGCAGTGTAAGTGGAAGCATATAAATTATTTTTGGAGAATAAGGATATTCTTTAGGGTCACTTTAACTATTGTGAAGGCTTTGCATGATTAAGCCAACAGGCCTAAAGACAAATAACTGTGTATCGGCCCATAGCAAGCAATTAGATTACAGTTTTTATGTTCCAGTTGTTTTTACAAGTTTAAATGTAAGAAAGCACAATTAATATTTCACATACTTAAAAAAAAATGTGGCTCAACATAAAATATTCACACAACACCTAGTAAATATCTGCACCGGATAATAATATTACAATGAACCACTTGCCTACTGGGCACTTTTACCCCTTTCCTGCCCAGGCCAATTTTCAGCTTTCAGAGCGGTCACACTTTGAATGACAATTGAGCAGTTATGCAACATTGTACCCATATGGAATTTTTATCATTTTTTTTCACACAGATAAAGCTTTCTTTTGGTGGTATTTAATCACCACTGGGGTTTTTATTTTTTGCTAAACAAATGATAAATTATATAAATGAAATTTTTTTCATAGTTTGTTATAAAATTTAGCAAACAGGTAATTTTTCTCCTTTACTGATGTGCGCTGATGGGCACTGATAGGCGACACTGATGAGGAGGCACTGATAAGTGTAAATGATGGGCCCTGATAGGCAGCACTGATAGGTGACACTGATGGGGAGGCACTGATTGGCCACACTGGTGTACACTGATTGACAGCACAAGCCGGTTATCTGCGCTCTTCTCTCCTCATGCTGCCAGCATGAGGAAAGAGAAGCCAATAACCGGCTTTCGTCTACATCCTGTGATCAGTTGTCATTGAACACAGCTGATCACATGCTAAAGGGCCACTGTGATTGGCCCTTTACCCTTATCTGTGATCAGCTGAGTCTAAAGGACCTGGCAATCACAGGCAGCACAATCATGGGAGGACATCCATGTATGCCCTCTTGGCAAAGTAAGCCCTCGCTGTAACCGTATTTCAGCTATAGCGTGGGCAAGAAGTGGTTAAGTAATAAAACACAGCTTGCTGGCTATAAACAGTGCCATTTAAAGAATAAATAATTTAGAAATCATGTAAAAGAAAACATGGTTCTCAGACCAGGCCATCTTCTTGTTCTGTGGTCCAGTTCTGATGCTCATGTCCATTGTAGGTGCTTTTGGCTGTGGACACAGGTCAGCATGGGAACCCTGACCGGTCTGTGTCTATGTAGCCCTATGCATAACAAATTGTGATGCACTGTGTCTTCTGACACCTTTCTATCTGAACAAGCATTAACTTTTTTAGCAATTTGAGCTACATTAACTCTTCTATTGAACCAGACTACACAAGCCAGCCTTACATGCATCAGTGAGCCTCGGCCATCCATGACCATATTGCCGGTTTGCTGGTTTTCCTTTCTTGGATCAATTCTGGTAGGTCCTGACCACCGCATTCTGGTTTTGGAAATGACCCAGCCGTCTGGCCCTTACAATTCAGCCCTTGTCAAAGTCACTCAAATCTTTCGGTTTGCCCATTTTTTTCAGCTTTTTCTGCATTTTTTGCCCATTTTTTTTGTATCAACTTCAGGGACAAGTTCCCTTGCTGCCTAATATATCCCACCCAGTTTCAGATGCAATTGTAACCAGATAATTAATGTTATTCACTTTACCTGTTATGGCGCTGATCTGATCAGTATATGTATGTGTGTGTATATACAGTATCTCACAAAAATTTGAGTACACCCCTGACATTTTTGTAAATATTTTATTCTATCTTTTCATGTGACAACACTGAAGAAATGACACTTTGTTACACTGTAAAGTAGTGATTGTACAGCTTGTATAACAGTGTAAATTTGCTGTCCCCTCAAAATAACTCAACACACAGCCATTAATGTCTAAACCACTGGCAACAAAAGTGAGTACACCCCTAAGTGAAAATGTCCAAATTGGGTCCAATTAGCCATTTTCCCTCCCTGGTATCATATGTGACTTGTTAGTGTTACAAGGTCTCAGGTGTGAATGGGGAGCAGGTGTGTTACATTTTGGTGTTTTCGCTCTCACTCTCTTACTGGTCACTGGAAGTTCAACATGTCAACTCATGGCAAAAAACTCTGAGGGTCTGAAAAAAAAAAGAATTGTTGCTCTACATAAAGGTGGCCTAGACTATAAGAAAATTGGCAAGACCCTGAAACTGAGCTGCAGCACAGTGGCCAAGACCATACAGCGCTTTAATGGGACAGGTTCCACTCAGAACAGGCCTCGCCATGGTCAACCAAAGAGGTTGAGTGCACATGCTCATATCCAGAGCTTGTCTTTGGGAAATAGACATATGAGTGCTGCCAGCATTGCTGCAGAGGTTGAAGGGGTGGGGGGTCAGCCTATCAGTACTCAGACCAAATGCTGCACACTGCATCAAATTGGTCTGCATGGCTGCTGTCCCAGAAGGAAGCCTCTACTAAAGATAATACACAAGAAAGCCCGCAAACAGTTTGCTGAAGGCAAGCAGACTAAGGACATGGTTTACTGGAACCATGTCCTATGGTCTGATGAGAACAAGATAAACTTATTTGGTTCAGATGGTGTCAAGCGTGTGTGGGGGCAGCCAGGTGAGGAGTACAAAGAAAAGTGTGTCTTGCCTACAGTCATGCATGGTGGTGAGAGTGCCATGGTTTGGGGCTGCATGAGTGCTGCTGGCACTGGGGAGCTACAGTTCATTGAGGGAACCGTGAATGCCAACATGTACTGTGGCATACTGAAGCAGAGCATGATCCCCTCACTTTGGAGACTGGGCCACAGGGCAATATTCCAACTTGATAATCACGCCAAACACACCTCCAAGACGACCAGTGCCTTTGTAAAGAAGCTGAGGGAAAAGGTGATAGCCTGGCCAAGCATGTCTCCAGACCTGAACCCTATTGAGCACTTGTGGGGCATCCTCAAAAGCAAGGTGGAGGAGCGCAAGGTCTCGAATATCCACCAGCTCCGTGATGTCCTCATGGAGGAGTGGAAGAGGACTCCAGTGGCAACCTGTGAAGCTCTGCTGAACTCCATGCCCAAGAGGGTAAGGCGGCGCTGGAAAATAATGGTGGCCACACAAAGTATTGACACTTTGGGCCCAATTTGGACATTTTCACTTAGGGATGTACTCACTTGTGTTGCCAGCAGTTTAGACATTAATGGCTGTGTGTTGAGTTATTTTGAGGGGACAACAAATGTATACAAGATACACTGTTATACAAGCTGTACACTCACTACTTTACATTGTAGCAAAGTGTCATTTCTTCAGTGTTGTCACATGAAAAGATATAATAAAATATTTACAAAAATGTGAGGGGTGTGCTCACTTTTGTGAGATACTGTGCGTGTGTATATATGTGTAATATATATATATATATATATATATATATATATATATATATATATATATAATAGAAAGCGAGAGAGAGAGAGACACACCCACACACACACAGATTTTGTTACGCTTCATGCAGGAGTTTTAGATTTCAGACATACATTTCAAAGTTCTGCTGTTAGCATACATCCATCTCCCGTCCCTTGTGTGGATTGAATCGTTTTTTTTTTTTGTTTTTTTTTCACTCAGCAGAAACTATCCATCTTTTGCAGTTTAAGCAGCAGCTGAAGTGAATATATTATAAAGAAAGTAATGTATATGGAAAAGAAATGCAAGGCTTGATATTACTCTGTATGAACAATAGAGGGCAGTATACATCAATATACTGTAAACAGCTTTCAATGCAAAGGAAAAAAGCGTCATATGTAATTAACACTAAACAAAGAAAAATGCACCAATTTTGCATATCGCATGCCTTTTCACATTTACAGTAGTTACATCTGTTTTAAAATCGTACACTTTTTTGTACTTTATTTCTGACTGGTTGTCTTTTAGGTCTCATCCATGGTACACTTTTTTGTGCAAGGCTTCCTTTTGAAGTGGCTGTTTGATTCAGGGGGGGGGTGTCATTTATTTGGGGGGGGGGGTACATTGTTTCTATTTTGTGTTGATGGGGGTCTTTATTTTAAGTTAGACAGTTTTTTTTTTTTTTTTTTGATGCAAGGCTTTCCTTAAGGCTCGGTTCACATATATGCGAATCAGATGTGTTTTTAACTGCATAGCATGTGAATCGGACTATCTTTCAATGGAGCCAGTTCACACATGTCCATGCCGGTTGTGGTCCATTTCTAAAAAGGATCCTGTGTGATTTTGTGTCCAGTTTAGGTGAGAATCCAAGTAAACATTCCCACCTGAATGGCACCTGAACCGGTGAACAAAACCGCACCAGACTCCGGACTGCAAACCACAGCCGCACATGTGTGAACCTAGCCTTAGCCAGTTTCAGACTGCAAATTGTAATGGGACAGCTGTGTGGCACACTCACCGTTCTGATTGGTACTTTTTTTATGTATTTTTTTTTTTTTTTGGACAGGTGCGCCCCTTAGCATGTACACAACAATTTTGGCTGGACTGTCCACAGTGAAAGTGCAGATTGCAGAAAGAAAGTGCAGAACCAATGAAAATGGCTTTGTACCACCTTATCACTGTGACCCTAAATTTAACCCCCCTGGCAGTAATCCCGAGTGTGGCTCGGGGTGAATATTCTGTACCAAGAGCGGTAACCCCGAACCACGCTCAGGATTGCATCGCTGGATCCAGGCAGCGCTACTTACCTTGTCTCCTGGATCCAGTGTTGTCCCCCCGTTGTGTCACCGGGCTGTGTCTTCTGCATGATGCCTCTGTGTGCCGGGCTCCGTTCCCTGCGAGCATCGCAATGCAAGGGGGCGGAGACCGGCGGCAGATTCAAAAAGTAATACAAACAGTAAACATACAGTACACTGTAATCTGCAAGGTTACATTACTGTATGAAATCATTTCACATCCCCTTTGTCCCTAGTGCTTTGCCCAGTGCCCTGCATGCACTTTTATATTATATATGCCATTCTTTCTGCCTGGAAACTTGAGAATGTCCATGGCATCCAAAAAGTGTCCCTTTACGTCAAAAGTGGTTTTTGATCAGCTAGAAAACACCGATAGTAAATAAGAATCATTTGCAGAATTGAGTGATACTGATTTTTGGGGAAATTTATCATCAGACACTGAAAGTGACGACAGCGACAATTCTGCAACTGAGCAAATTTCAGTGTTTTTCATTTGATTACATTATTGAATATTTTTTTATTACTATTATGTTATTATTTTTAATAATTATTTATAGTTATTTATTATATTATAATTTATGATTTTGTGTTTCAAAAATTATCATACCCGGGATGTCTACTAGACTCTTGTTTGGACAGATTTAAGTGAGTTATTCCTAATAATTACAGGCCTACAATATAAAACGCCAAGTTTCTATGCAAAACAATGTACCGCTTTTAGACGCAAAAATCTGACATAATCATACCACCAGGGAGGTTAAACAATGCCTGTGATCACATTTGTGAATGAGATCACACTCTTTACGTACAGAGCATGAGAGTGACTCTGTACCTTATAATCGCTGTGGTTGGTCACAACAATCGCACGGTACAGAGCCACTTTCATTGGCACTGTAAGTATAAAACTGGAAGTGATGTACATCTATCTCTCCACTTGCTGTTACACACTAAGCTCTTATTAGAGCGGGAAGCTAAGTGCTGATCCTCAGTGCATCCCAGTTTACAGATCACAGCAAGTACTGTGTGTCCAGGGGCACCATTTCTGTGTCCAGACTCATTTCAATCAATATATACAGTATCTCGCAAAAGTGAGTACACCGCTCACATTTTTGTAAATATTTTATTATACCTTTTCATGTGACAACACTGAAGAAATTACACTTTGCTACAATGTAAAGTAGTGAGTGTACAGCTTGTATAACAGTGTAAATTTGCTGTCCCCTCAACATAACTCAACACACAGCCATTAATGTCTAAATCGTTGGAAACAACCCTAAGTGAAAATGTCCAAAGGGTCAATATTTTGTGTGGCCATCGTCATTTTCCAGCACTGCCTTAACCCTCTTGGGCATGGAGTTCACCAGAGCTTCACAGGTTGCCACCGGAGTCCTCTTCCACTCCTCCATGACAGCATCACGGAGCTGGTGGATGTTAGAGACCTTGCACTCTTCCGCCTTCTGCTTGAGGATGTCCCACAGATGCTTAATAGGGTTTAGGTCTGGAGACATGCTTGGCCAGTCCATCACCTTTACCCTCAGCTTCTTTAGCAAGGCAGTGGTCGTCTGGGAGGTGTGTTTGGGGTCATTATCATGTTGGAAAACTGCCTTGTGGCTCAGTCTCTGAAGGGAAGGAATCATGCTCTGCTTCAGTATGTCACAGTACATGTTGGCATTCATGGTTCCCTCAATGAACTGTAGCTCCCCAGTGCTGGCAGCACTCATGCAGCCCCAGACCATGACACTCCCACCACCATGCTTGACTGTAGGCAAGATACACTTGTCTTTGTACTCCTCACCTGGTTGCCGCCACACACGCTTGACAACATCTGAACCAAATAAGTTTATCTTGGTCTCATCAGACCACAGGACATGGTTCCAGTAATCCATGTCCTTAGTCTGCTTGTCTTCAACAAACTGTTTGCGGGCTTTCTTGTGCATCTTCTTTAGAAGAGGCTTCCTTCTGGGACCACAGCCATGCAGACCAATTTGATGCAGTGTGTGGCGTATGGTCTGAGCACTGACAGGTTGACCCCCCCACCCCTTCAACCTCTGCAGCATTGCTGGCAGCACTCATACATCTATTTCCCAAAGACCACCTCTGGATATGATGCTGAGCATGTGCACTCAACTTCTTTGGTCGACCATGGCGAGGCCTGTTCTGAGTGGAACCTGTCCTGTTAAACCCCTTTATGGTCTTGGACACCGTGTTGCAGCTCAGTTTCAGGGTCTTTGCAATTTTCTTAAAGCCTAGGCCATCTTTATGTAGAGCAACAATTCTTTTTTTCAGATCCTCAGAGAGTTCTTTGTCATGAAGTGCCATGTTGAACTTCCAGTGACCAGTATGAGAGAGTAAGAGCGATAACACCAAATTTAACACACCTGCTCTCCATTCACACCTGAATTTTGTAACACTAAGGAGTCACATGACACTGGGGAGGGAAAATGGCTAATTGGGCCCAATTTGGACATTTTCGCTTAGGGGTATACTCACGTTTGTTGCCAGCGGTTTAAACATTAATGGCTGTGTGTTATTTTCAGTGAACAGCAAATTTACACTGTTATACAAGCTGTACACTCACTACTTTACATTGTAGCAAAGTGTCATTTCTTCAGTGTTGTCACATGAAAAGGTATAATAAAATATTCACAAAAATGTGAAGGGTGTACTCACTTTTGTGAGATACTGTAAATAGATTAAACAATATGTAAGTATTAACAATACCCATAAGGGTTATCTGCATTACTTTACAGCTAAAAGTTCAAAACAGTGTGGCAAAATGTGAACCTGACTAACAAAAAAAATATACTGCTAGAGGGCAAAGGAAGAAATGCCCCAGCATCATTGTGAGGAAAAAAATGTCCTCGCATAGTGCTGTCACTGGAAGAAAAACATACCCCTGCATTGGTTGTGTCACTGTAAAGAACAAATGACCATATGTCAGTGGTGTCACTGGAAGAAAAAAATGCCGCCCCTGCATCATTGTCAGTGGGAGAGTCAAAAAGGAGAAAGCAGTACAGGGGGACATGCAGTATGGTGAAGGCAGACAGTACTGAGGAGGGCAGTTAATAATTGATCAGGCAGCACAGAGGGGGCAGTTCATGGTGGGGGTAGGCAGTACAGAAAGGGGCATTTATTATTGGATAGCAGGCACTACACAGAGGCTCCATCATTGTCCCGAAGTCTTAATTGTGCCCCATCATTGCACATACACTGACCTGGTTTTTAGGTTTCTGACCCTCATCAGCTGGTAGTTGATTTAGAGTCCATTCCTGAACACTAGTGCTGGCCATACACTATACGAAAAATCGTCCGAACCCATTTTCGAAAAACGATCGTCTGTGAGAGCAAACGATAGTGCCATCACTTAATGACCGATAAATCGTTCAATGGACATACATGAATCCATTTTTTGTTCATTTTTTCTCATATAACTAGTGCAAAAAGTTTGGACGGGAAACGCATTAAACTTTTGATTTATCGTTTGTTCGGCCGAAAATGTCCTTAGTTTTTTTGGCTCAAAAACGTCCCAACCCATTAACTGGCCAACAAACTAACGAACTGTCCAAATGACCGATTTTTGGCCGATTTTTCGTATAGTGTATGGCCAGCATAAGGCTGCACTAGCTCTCCAGCCTTGCCTCTTATAGGTGTGGGGACAGGGCGGAAGTTCCTGGCTGATGATCCATCCAGTAAAATTCACCCAAAAACCTACCATTTCTCCTCTCCAAGCTGCACTGTCTAATCAAGCAATGGGGCAGAGAGAGATCCAGTGTGACAGTTACTATGCCCAGGCTGAGTGTCTCCTGGCCATACACAAAACACTTTTGGGCTGTACCCGCAAGTGACAAGTGCGACCAGCAGCTCAGGAGTCAAAACCGTATCGCTGCTGTGGAAAAATATGTGCAGTGAGTCAGTATACAGTGGGCCTCATCCTCCTTGGGTCACAGGGAGGATACGACACTGATTGTCTCAGTTTCCTGATCACAGCAAGTGCCAGTGTTTCCAGTTTCCAGATCACAGCAAGTGCCAGTGTTTCTAGATCACAGCAAGTGCCAGTGTTTCCAGATCACAACAGGTGCCAGTGCTTCTAGTTTCCTGATCACAGCAAATGCCAGTGTTTCCAGTTTGTCAATAACAGCCAATGCCAGGGATTCTAGTTTGCCAATAACAGCCAATGCCAGCGATTCCAGTTTGCAGGCCGGCACCAGTGTTCCAGTGATGTTGATAGCAGAGAGTGTTTTCTTTTTTTATTCATTATTTACTATGCTGCTTCAATGTCCAAAAATGTACAGCAATGAGGAGGCACATAAGATTGTTAGTATGACTGATGAGAGTAGTGGAAAGATCTCACAGTCAGATTCAGAATCACAGTATGAACCTGTATAAAACAGCAGTACATTGAAGGCCAAACATAATTATTAAAAGGATGAAGAGTTCACTACAAAAAAAGTCACGCCTATACTTTGGGGTGTCTGTTTTACAAAATATGTTAGGTAGTCCAGAAATCAGATTTGTAATTTATGCCCCTTGAAAGCCTGAAGGTTCTCTTTGAACTCTGAGCCCCTCTATATGGCTACGCCAGGGGTGTTGCTAGGTGGGAAGAAGAGCAGGGGCTTCAGCCCGAAGGTAAATTTGATCACCCTCTGGGGTGCCCGCGGTCTGCATTGGAAAAGGATCCTGTGCGTCTTTGGCTCCGTTTCAGGTGCAAATTCAGGCAAAAATTTGGACCTGATTCACACCTGAATCAGTGAACAGAGATACACCAGACCCTTCTTATGGCCCATTATCACTTCAGTGTGAACCCAGCCTTATTTGTAATATTGAAAACCATTTATGATTTTCTTTCCACATCACAATTATGTACCACATAATTATGTGTTGGCTTATCACATAAAATCCCAATAAAATACATTTACGTTTTTTGTTGTAACATGATAAAATGTAGAACATTTAAAGGGGTATGAATACTTTTTCAAGGCACTGTACATAGCGTTTATGTGAACTAAAATTAACTTTAATGTATTTTTGCACTTGACAAGCCGTTGCTCAAATATTGTGTGGCTTTAAAAATATATAATGTTTGGGGGGGCTGTAACTAATCTTCAGATCTAAAATGTGTGCAAAAACCACAGAAAACAGGCAGTGACTGAATTGACCTAAAAAAAAAATTCTTACCCCCAAAAAGGCATCAATAATTTGTTAAAAAGTCCTGCACAAACTACAAAGGCAGTACGAATAAAGAAGAAGCTGTCTCTGATTTGTTAATGTAGGCTAAAACTTAGGTAAAAACATTGATAAAGAAAGCCCATAGGAGGTCTCAGCTGTAGTAGCCACACTTACCTGTGTGTGATACTGTGCGCCCATGCATGATCAGACAGCAGCCAGGATAGGAGAGCTGCCCGCTGGTTTACACAGAGCGAGAGCAGGGATCTCCCACCCGGCGCGGCCACAGTGTCACTCCCGCTTCCTGGACCCGGTGTTCTGATAGAACCCCAGCTCCTATGATGGACATCACACATTCCGGCATTGGACCAGTGTGACGTCCATCATAGGTGCTGCCGGGTCCAGGAGGTGGGACTTTGTGCATGTCACTCGGCTGCTCTCAGATCGATCCCCTCTCTCTTTGTAAATGGCCGCTCGGGTTCGGAGCTAATAATTCTGTTATGAATGCCCGAGACCCGGGGCTTTTTGGGGGCCCACTCAGGGCTATAGCCCCCCTCAGCCCCCCCCTCCCAACAACAATGGGCTACCCAGCTAGAACAACTCACAAATGTAGTATTCCCTTAATCTGGAAAAGTAGAATAATGTATTCTTGGGTTACATAGTTACAGGTTGAAAAAAAAAAAAAGTCCATCTAGTTCAACTACCTCTGGAGGGAGTCTATTCCACATTTTCACAGCTCTAACTGTGAGGAAACCTTTCCGTATTTGGAGATGAAATCTTTTTTCGTCCAGATGTAAAGAGTGACCCCGTGTCCTTTGTGATGGCCTTAAAGTGAATAACTCAACACTAAGTTCACTATATTACACTATATGGGTGTAATTTTAAGTCTTCTCATGGTGTATGTAAGAAATAACTTAAATTGACAACTTTCAAAAAAAGGTTTCTATTTCTGTCTTCATTTTCCCAAAACTTGTGGCAAAAGGCAAAAAAATTAGATCTTTAAAGGACTCACCATACCTCTTAGTAAGACTTTGGGAAGTCTGCTTTCCAAAATGTGATCATTTTGCGTGTTTATGCTATCCTGGCACTTTCTGGGGCTCCAAAATACGATAGGTAGTCAGGAAATCAAGTGTTTCATTTTTGCCCTTTAAAAGCCTTTTGGTGCTCCTTGGACTTTGAACCCCCCTCTCATTGCTTATAAGCATTGAAAAAGTCTCACATGTGGTATCCCCATATCCTGGAACAGTAAGGCTCCATTTACATGGGACGCTGTTTCAACCTCCCCTGAACATTTATCTTGACAGCTAGAAACCCGCGTCTAAAACAGCCGTTTTGCATGCTGCGTTTAGCTGGGTTTTGCCGCGTTCGCGCCTAGGAGCGTTTTTGAAAAAAAAATAATAATTTGTAAAAAATGGAAACGCCTGTAGATGAAACGCTCCTAGACGCGAGTTACTGTGTTTAGGCGCATTTACAAGATGCTTGGCCTTTCATTCAAATGCCTCTGAACTGGCGTCTGAACCAATTTTTTTGCGTTCCAAAGAAAGCGTCTAAACTCAACTGCCTGGAAACGACCTTAAAGGACCCTTTGTACGTGTACTGATAAGATAACATAGAGGAAAGTTCAGGGCCAGCTGAAAAAAATGCCCAAATGCCTCAAAACCTCCATTTACCAGCAGTAGTGTAAATGAGGCCTAACAGTCTTTTCTAAACTCAGAAAAGTCAACTGTGTCATACTCAGAAGCTCAACTCACAAAAGGCATTCTGTATATTCTTAGTATCCCACTACAAGACTAGCATGTACATTAACCACTTCAGCCCCGTAAGGATTTCCCAGTTTAGGACCAGAGAACTTTTTGCGATTCGTCACTGCGTTGCTTTAACTGACAATTGTGCGGTCGTGCGACTTTGTACCCAAACTAAATTTGCATCCTTTTTTCCCCACAAATAGAACTTTCTTTTGGTGGTATTTGATTGCCTCTGCATCATTTCTGATCACCGCTATAAACAAAAGAAGAGCGACAATTTTGCAAAAAAAAAAAAATGTTTTTCTTACTTTTTGCTAAAATACAAATCCAAAAAAAAAAAATATAAAAAAAACTTTTTTTCCATCGGTTTTGGCCGATTTATATTCTTCCTCATATTTTTGGTAAAAAAAAAATTGCAATCGGCGCTTATTGATTGGTTTGCGCAAAAGTGGCCGCGTTTACGGATTATGAGAATTTATTTCAGGGGTTTTTATTTTTTACTAGTAATGGCGGCGATCTACGATTTTTAGCGGTACTGCGATATTGGGGCGGACATGTCGGACCATTTTGACACTTTTTTGGGACCAATGACATCTATACGGCGATCAGAAATTTAAATATCCACTGATTACTGTATAAATGTACCTGGCATTGAAGGGGTTAACCTGCAAAGTGTAGTGAAGGGGTTAACTGTGTTCCCTGGGTGTGTTCTAACTGTGGGGGGGGGGGGGTTGAGCTACCATGGGCATAAGAGATCTAACTGATCCCAGTGACAGGGATTAGTAGATCTCCTAAGCCCCCCACTAACAGAGCGGGGAACTGCTGTGTTTACATCGGCGGTTCCCCATTCTTTTGCTGTGGCCGCTCATCGCGGCTCGCCGGCGGACATCGGGTCCGCCCGAGCCACGGGCACACTCCTCAGGAGTCCTAGCAGCCACCCACAAATCGCCGGCGATTTACGGCGATTCGCGGGACGCAGCCACACTGCTGCTGTGAATATACTGTAGGCAGTGTGGAAGTAGTTAAAAAAGATTAAGCTCTGTTTCACTCCACCACATTCTATTCTTTCATTTTCTGTATTCCCCTCTATTGTATTCTGTTTTTCCATTCTATTCCTCCACTTTTCCACTCCAGTCCACTCCACCCCATTCTCCTTGGAAATTTGAAAATGATTCGAATTCAAAAACTATACGAAATTGATTCGAAAACATTTTGAATCAATTCGAAAAGGAATAAAACGAAACAAATTCCGAAAATGAATTAAACGAATGAAACAAATCTAACTAAAGAATTTATGTAAATAACGAAACTAAACTAAACGACATTTTTTTTGCTCTGTACATGTCTATATATTTATTGATCACCAGGAGGGGATTTTTTTCTCCCAACAAAAGTGGCATTATTGGGCAAATGCTAACTTAAGCCTCGTACACACGGGACGACGATCGTATACAACAGGTTGTACTAACGACCGTTGTATGCGATATCGATCGTTCGTATGCGCGATTAGAACAGCCAAATATACGACGGTTGTACTAGGGAGTTGCATGAGCAAACTAGAAAACTTGGTCGTACCAACAAGCGCTCATACGACCGTTGTATCGTGTGTACCGAGCAGTTGGTACAACAAGTTGTATTGTGCAAAACACGCATGCTCCGAAGTCAGGAACGACCAGATGCTAATTACATGCACCTGAACGTTCTGTCTGTGCTCGTACGATCGTGTAGTGCAGTCAGTATGCAAGTTACATTATGCAACATACGATTTGAGACGATCGTGCGTACGATCGTCGTCCCGTGTGTACGAGGCATTATACACGTGTTAAATGATAACCAGGGCCAGATTTCTGCAGTTTGCTCTACCCGTCTACTTTTTTTCAACCTGTCTGCCCCCAGCCGGAATGTGTCTTGTCTATTACAAGTATCATACCACCCATTAGGAAAAATTAGAATAAGAGTTATTTACCCCTTACTGTTTCGCTCCTTTGAAAACTGACATTGACAGCATGTAAAAACTATACTAGAATATCAGTTTCCGACCCTCTGTATGGATTTGAGGAAAACACCAGTACATAGCGCAGAAAGAAAAACACGTTTTATCTTGCAGGCAGCTGTCAGTATATCCTGCAGTGAGTTGTGTTGAGGGGCGCTTTAGTGCATCACACCATTTACTTTTTGAAAAAGTTTTATTTGATCCACACAAAATTGGCATTTCATTCATATCTCCGCACAGCAGCGGGCTGTTGGGCTGCAGAGCAGTGACATGTGACATATAGCGCTCTGCAGAAAAATGTGGCATGCCTGTTCTTATTAGCCAGAGATATTAGCAAGTCCTCAAGACTTTATTCAAATGCTTCAGGTTGGGCTTCCCATGCATCCCTATTCCCTATCCAAGTTTATCCACTATATTTGCAAAAACAAAACTCCTAGGCTGTTTATTGAGCCAGTGAAGAAAGTGTAAAAATTCCTGTTACCTGGCTGTGTGGCGGAAAGACCCAACACATTCAGTGGCTTCTACAGGAGTGAGAGCTACATAGTAAACACAGTTTACTATGCTTCAATTATAATTGAACACGGTGAGTGATTGGTACCGATCATTTGTTGTGTTCATTTAAAGTGGTTGTAAAGTCAGAAGGTGTTTTATCTTAATGCATTAAGATAAAAAGCCTTCTGTGTGCAGCAGCCCCCCTCAGCCCCCCTAATACTTACCTGAGGTCCCTCTCTGTCCAGCGATGTCCATGAGCATCTCAGCCGTCTGAGATTCTCCCTCCTGATTGGCTGAGACACAACAGTGCCATTGGCTCCCCCTGCTGTCAATCAAAGTCAGCTAGCCAATCAGGAGAGAGAGAGGGGCCGGGTCGGGGCTCCGTGTCTGAATGGACACAGGGAGCTGTGACTCAGCTCAGGTGCCCCCATAGCAAGCTGCTTGCTGTGTGGCCACTGAAAAGGAGGAAGAGGCCAGGAGCAAAGAAGAGGGACCCGAGAAGAGGAGGATCTGGGCTGCTCTGTGCAAATCCACTGCAACAGAGCAGGTAAGTATAACAAAAAAAAAAAAACTAGACTTTACAATCACTTTAAAGAAGAACTGCAGTCTGCTCACTTAATTTGTAATAAAAACATCTTTGCCATTCTGAAGCTTCCCTCCAACCACTTTGCATATTATCTGATATATACTGTGATTCTATACTTGCCAAATATGCTGCAGAAATCTCCCTCCACTGAGTCTGGCTGCAATCATTTTAACTGTGGGCAGCTGAAGCTGCTGCCTGTTCACTTCCTCTTCCTGGATTTACACAGACACACAAAGGTACACCTCCAGCTCTGCGGCTCTCATTGGCCCTCTTATGACTCATCCCCCTCCCTTCCTGGCAAACTCTCGCAAGAGTGAGAGAGAAAGCTGTGCATGATGTCAAATGCCTAGGCTTTTTTCCAGACAAGAAACAGGAAGTGGACTGTATAAGGTATTTAGACTTCATGCACACAAGATGCTTTTTAACCTCCTCTGAACGATTTTTTTGACAACTAGAAGCCGGCGTCTAAAACGTCTGTTTTGCTGCATTTTGCATGCCGCATTTAGCTGCGTTCGCGTCCATGAGCATTTTTGAATTTTTTAACATGGAAACGCCTGTAAATGAAACACTCCAAGTTGCGAGTTACCGCATTTAGGCATGTTTAGCGGCGTTTACAAGCTGTTTGGCATTTCAAATGCCTCTGAACTTGTGTCTGAACCCATTTTATTGTGTTACAAAAAAAGCGTCTAAACTCAACTGCCTGTAAACGAGCTTAAACGACCCTGTGTAAATATACTGAGAAGATAACATTAAATGAGTTCAGAGTAGCTGGAAAAAAACATCCAAATGCCCCTGAACGTCTGTTTATCAGTCTCAGTGTGCATGAGGCCTTACTGGCAGAAAAAAAAATGTTTTACTATACAAAGTTAAAACAACAAAGGCCGATGATTTAATAGATGGAAAGATGAAAAAATGACTGAAGTTCCACCTTTAAGGAGAGGAAGGGACCGGTAATGATGACATATTTACCCCTTCCCCCACTCTCCATTTCAGGATTCCTCTGTGCCCCACAGCAGCTAGAGGAAAGCTGGCAGTGCTGCAAGGGGGTGGGGGTTTAGAGAGCACATGGCAGGGGGCACACAGCAGGGGCCCGGGCAGCAGGGGGAAATCACATGTGGACAGAATGGCTCTCCTTGTAGCAGCTGAAAGTCGGTGGGAGGGAGGACGCGATGCTGGCTTTCAGCTGCTGCAGTGAAAGCCATACAGAAAATTGGTTTCAGTAATTTCCCCCACCAGCTGCAACGATCATCCCGCTCTGTCCACATGTGATTGTCCCTGCTGGGGGGGACTGCAGGGTCCCCTGGTGCCCATGCTTTAAGATGGCCCTGCATTACAGTGTTGACATGGCACATAGAAAACCATTGATTTTTATGTCTTTGCAGCTTATCCAGTGCAGAAATTCGCCAGTCACTGCACCTAGTGTGAATAATCAAGGAGAGGCAGGTTTCTATAGAAAATTGCACGTCTTGCAGAAGTAATGACGATATAGTGATATAGTTGCAGTCTATAACTCAATTAAAAACAAATCTCAGTGATAAATCACATGACACTCTAAGATGAAACAAACAATGAAAGGTATCCCAGAGTAATGTGGATATAATATTGCGTAAACGGCATACTAATTTGTACCATGATGAAATCCTGTGGGATTACTGTCAGTTTCTGATGACCTGCTTTAAGGAATTTCAGGTTTCAATGAAACAAGTTTGTACTAGAGGAACAAGAACAGGAGACAACAGCATCACTGGTATATGACAATGTATATGGTAACATGTACTATGACAGTATACAGCAATTCCTTGTTTATGAAAGACATGTGGCAATTTGTGCATAAATGAGAACATTACAAAAAAAGATGCTGACAAATATCTCTTTTTGTTATACTGTTGGGTCTGGTTAACATTTCTCTGGCTCTACGAGACATTTTTCGCACAGCAGTCTGTGCTGCAAACACAGGGAAAAGGTCCCTGCTGTATTTTTGAAATCGCAGCCCACACGGAAACCATGGATTTGCTGTGTGTACAGCTGCCATTAGGATTAATGACATCCACACTCATCTCCTGCATTTTCTGAGCGGTGGTTGCGGCTGCGGGAATGGGTGCAGACTCGCAGCAGGAAACACCCACACAAGTGTGAACCAAGGCTCACACGTTATGTTTTTAGTCACTTAAAGGGGTTAATTTACTAAAGTTTGGTGCAGCTCCACACAGAAACCAATCAGCTTCAAGGTTTTATTGTCAAAGCTTGATTGAACAAGCTGAGGTTAGAAGCTGATTGGCTAACATGCAAAGCTGCACCAGTTTTTGCACTCTCCAGCTTTAGTAAATCAACCCCAAAGTGTTAGTTCACCTTTACAGAAAACTTGTCAGCACCATGTGACATGCTGACCTATTAGAATCCACCTGGTCTATTCTGGCAGTGCTGGACAAAGAGGAGAGAAAGCAGCAGCGATTTCAAATCCCTGGACCTGTGGAGCAGCTTATGGGAGCCTTGACAGCTCAGGATCGCGGGAGGTAAGTGTAAAGGCTGAGGTTGTATAGCTCAAGTGTAGCCCCCTGTTAGCGAGTACAGTCCGGGCAAAATATTTCCATTTGAGGGTTTGTTGGCCCACTTTTATTTAAAGGTAAGTTCATACAAGGTTCCAGAAAACGTAGTCCATGGGTTTGCAAGTTTAGGACTTTGCACATTGATAGCTGGCCTACTTGCACCTGCGTTGCCAAGAGGAACAGCATGCACTTCCCCTTTAACCTCCCTGGCGGTATGACTGAGTCTGGAATTTATTGCTGAAAGCAGTAATGGTTTTCTGCATGGAGATATGGCGTTATGTACTATAGGCCTGCAATGGTTAGTATCCCTGGCGGTATGATTATGTCTGATTTTTGGTGCTGAAAGCGGTACAATTATTTTGCATTTATTCAATAATGTAATCAAACCAAAAACGCAGAAATTTGCTCAGTTGCAGAATTGTCGCTGTCGTCACTTTCAGTTTCTGATGATAAATTCCCCAAAAATCAGTATCACTCAATTCTGCAAATGATTCTTATTTACTATCGGCATTTTCTAGCTGATCAAAAACCACTTATGACGCAAAGGGACACTTTTTGGTTGCTATGGACATTCTCATGTTTCCAGGCAGAAAGAATGACATTTATTATATAAAAGTGCATGCAGGGCTCTGGGCAAACCACTAGGGACAAAGGGGATGTGAAATGTTTTCATACAGTAATGTAATCTATAAGATTACAGTGTACTGTATGTACTGTGTGTGTTTCACTTTTTGAATTTCCCGCCAGTCTCCGCCCCCGTGCGACGCGACGCTCGCTGGGAACGGAGCCCGAGGCACACAGAGGCATCGGAGCTGCGGACACAGCCCGCAGACACGCTGACACCGCGGGAGGACATCGCTGGATCCAGGGGACAAGGTGAGTAACATTGCCTGGATCCAGCGATGCAATCCCGAGTGTGGCTCGGGGTTACCGCTTTAGGTACTGAAAATCCACCCCGAGCCACACTCGGGAATACCGCTAAGGAGGTTAATGAAAGTTAGTGCAGAAAAAAACATCTGCGATACTCCCCGGCAGGCTCAAACTGTTGCTTCATCCTCGCAGTCACTCCACAACACTTTTATGCAGTCCAGCAACAAAAATGGAGCACTGTCTCTTAAAGACAACTTTACTTCCTCACACAGGTTCTCCTTACCTGCACACACAGATTGTGCTGTCTCATGCGGAAAACACAGTTCATAAAACAGATGAACTGACTTTGCAGGGATTTCCAGTTGTGCCCGATTTACCAGCCACCAATTAGAAAGTTTGGGGTTGTATAGCTCAAGTGTAGCGTCTGCTAGGGAGTAGAGTCCATGCAAAATATTTCCATTTAAGGGCTTGTTGGCCCACTTTTATTTAAAGGTAAGTTCACACAAAGTTTCAAAAAGCGTAATCCATAGATTTCCCACACAGGGGGCTTCACCATTAACACAAAAATGAAAGATCTAGCCTCCTGGTTCACTTTAGTAAAGGGATAGTTATACAACCTCCTGGATTACACATACTGCAGTGCTGTTCAGGCCTTCCACTTTAGACCCTGGTCTGTCTGACCCTCTGGCCCCCAGGCTTGGGTCTCTTTCTTTTCCAGTGCACACATGCATCCTCTGGCTTCTCCCTTGCAAACCTGCACTCCTTGGGAGAGTGGAGCCCAGAACAATGGCCATGTCACTATTAATAGCGCAGCACAATCCTGACTAGTCAGTGTGCTGGTGGTTCAAAAAACCTGGACCCAGGATTGGAGATTTCGTCCCACCCGGTTCTCAAAGAAATTGTTGTGCAACAGGTCCCAAAATAGATTCTACGAAACAATGAGGAAAATGAAAAAACTGTTTCCTTTCCACTAAGCAAACCCCTTGGAGCCTCTCAACCTGTCTGGTTGAGAATCCTGGGTTATAACGACTGTTTGGACTGTGGCAGGGTATTGCACTGCCACAGTAAGTACAGTAGGTACTATGGGGGTGAGGAGGGGGTCTGGTGTTAGGTCAGAAGTGAATGAAAAAATAGCAAACTAATTGTTTTCTTTAACTTTCGTTGTAGTAAACTGTTTATTAAGAACTGTAGATTTTGCCAATATGGACAGTTCCTTGTAGCCAATAAAACCCCTCCTAAGGGTTTTTTCACAAGGGCACCCAGGGGGAAAGGGTGGGGGGGGGGGGGTAGTAAAAACTGCCAGCTGAGCAGTGGTTTTACCTTTTTCCCTGACTGCCCACTCAAATGCTAACATTAGAGCCTGACATGACTGTACATGTGCTGCGGCATTTTTAACACAAGCCGCAGAGTTTGGCACACTTACCCAATGAGCTCAATGAGAGTGCACCTCAACTGCGAGACGTGTGATTTTTTTTTTTTTTTTGCTACAAAATCCCCTTTGGGATTGAAAAAAGTAGACAACAAGAAACAGAAGGATCACTTCCGGTATGTCTGTCATCCGCTGCTATACCGCCCTCTGAAAAGCAAACCGCTGCCACAGCTACTGCTGTCTGTCTGAAAGAGTCCTAATAGAGTGCTGTAGTTCATTACTGCTTAGATATAAACTAAACTTTGCTTTAATTTTGAATTTTGAAGACTAATCTTACATAAAATGATGCTAATTATCTCTTTAAGTTGCTATAACTAGGGACGGTTGTGTTTTTATTTAAACCAGTCATTCACAAAGCAGTCCACTTAAAATTATTTTCCTGCAATTACATGTCATTGATCTTCTATTACACCATTCCAGTTTTCCAGAAGGCTGGAAAATGTGAACGGATAGTGGTCTGTATAGACTTGAGTTGAGAAACACTTGCATATGAATGCTGGAGCCAAACACCCCCAATAACTTCATGTAAATGTCCCCTCATAGTCCAAACTATATTAAGCTATATTAACTTACATGAAGCATTTCAGATAGTAAAATTTATCTTAATGTAGTTAAATATCTGTAGATCTTAACCTGTGTTTAACTTTATACAATTGTAGGATGACCTTGCACGTCCCAACGAAGCTGCTTCAGAAGAACCATCTATGGAAGCCACAGAAGAGGCTGAGCAGGTGAATAAAAAAAACATATGCTCTTCACCTTCTCGTCAGTCTTTACATCCAGACTTCTGAGATTTTAGTGCTGGCATTGCACAACACCACAATTCTGTAAAATTATATGGCACTAACACCATATTTGAGCAGTCCAAAAAAAAAAAAAAAATCCATTCAATAATCTAGGCATATTGTCCACAGATTAGATGACACTTCACTATATTTTTCAACCAGAACCCCTCTTGACCAATGATCCACACATCCAAGCACAGCAATATTTTTTCTCTTAGCAGATATAAATTTCCTTGCCCTCCTACTTGAGTGCAATATGCTGGCATAAATAGGTAATGGTCACACCTCTCATTACAAATAGACTTGTAGTGCTGAGGAAAAGAGCGGGTGTGTTTGATCAGGCCTGGTAGTTCATAGGGTGCACTGGCCAGCAAGGTCAAACTCTGGTTCCTCCTGGATATCACAGTCAATTTATACATACCATACAGCTACTATAACAGGAACGTGGAGATAATATTATCAAATTTTAGATTGCTAATACAACATCTCTTAGACCAGTGGTTCTCAACTCCTGTCCTTAGGACCCACCAACAGGCCAGATTTTAGGTATTACCTTGGGGAGATGCAGACTAGAATACTGCAATCACCGAGCAGCAAATGATATCACCTGTGATGTATTTCAGTTATCCTGCAAACCTGGCCTGTTAGTGGGTCCTGAGGACAGGAGTTAAGAACCACTGTCTTAGACGTAATAGCTATTTCTGTGACTTTAATTGGGTTAAAAATGTGGTAATGTATTTAATACATTCATAAAAGATGTGGACCGTGGGTCAAGAGCAGGAGGATGCTCATAAGTCATCTATTTTTAGTGGAAAATAGGCTATAAATGTAAAAATAGGCTAAAATGTATAAAATACAGTGGCCTTTTAAAGTTGAATAAAGCGCAATACTGCAACTGAACTTTGACACCTACACATTCAATTTTTGTTAATTATTATACACATTTGTTTCCATTCTACATACAGTATCTATCATGTTTGTAAGTGTTTGGGTGTATAAACAGATATACAGATATAACTGTAGTACAGGATGTATTACTTTTGTATTACTTTTGAAACTGCTATGCTCAGAAGTGAGAAAGTTAAAAAAAAGTATATAATAAAGTATTACTTCATGATCTTTAATCAATTATGTCTTTTTCAGGCTGTTGAAGGTGAAAATTAGTCAACTGTCCTCATTTTCTGCTGAAAATCCTTGAAGATTTTATTTATGAACACAGCAGGGAAGCCATAAAGGCCACAATAGGCACCCACTATCCATTGTACAGTTCATCATGTATCTGTAAAGATTCACATCATCATGTGTTCAGCTAAACGAGTCAGCTCTTTATACCTCACTCACTACACATTAGTTTTATTTTCTGAAATGTTAAGTTAATTTTAGTTTACTTCCCATAATGTCTTGTTACTCAAATCCTATTAAGTTTTTATTGTCTTTTAAATCAAATAATGGCTTAATTATATGCTGGGAAGTTTGATGTTGTCTGTGCTTTTTCATCTTGTCAGTTTTGGTTTCACCTTCATTCTCATATTCTCTGGTGAGAAAAAGTTTGAGAACCCTTTAGAGTTTCCTACATATATGCATAAATGGTTCTCCAAATGTGATCTGGTCCTTATCTAAATCCGCTTAAAACAAGCCTAATATTTTAAACTGCCATATTTTTTTTTTTGAACAAATGCTTTTGAATTTCCTTAAAGTAAAAGCTGTAAACCTTTACTTTTAGCAACTGAAAATAACCTCAAATAGAAGGTCTCTCCAGTTGCTGCTCAGGGGTGCACAGTGACTGGGAAGTAATTGACCAACACTTGTATTCTGTTCATGTCATGCTTTATTGGCCTAGGGGTGATGTCCTACAGGAATATCTGCAAGGGCTTCAAATAATCTGGGGCATGCAACATAACCGAGATCTAAGACGCAAGAGTAGATATATAACGCTACAACATTTGTAAACTGTAGCTGTAGACCAAAGGGGGCTCACATTATCAGAAATGTTTTGTAATTCTTTCCAGGTGTATACAATACAACACAATTCTGTTGTGAGCAATGGATTGCCAAAATCATATAAAACCCACATCTGAATTGGTTAGAATGCACAAAATTTACATTCTTTTCAGAATGTTACTAATCTAAAATTTCATATACTTTTCCCACCAATTACCTTAATTGATCACACTATTTGTTCAATAAAGTTATTGCAATTTAATATGCCCTGTGTGCTGTTTATTAAGACCATAAATATATACCATATAAGTAAAGATCAGACCACATTTTTAGAGCCATCCATAAAGAAACTGAAATAAAATTCCTAGTGGTTTCTACACTTTTTCCCACAGTTGTATGCCTGTCTTCTAACTGTGTCAAAACTATGTCTGACATTGAATCCTCATTGTTGTGTTTCTTTCTTGGCATACTGGCACTTTAATTTTTTTTCTTGTAAATTATATTTCTTACCAACATAAATAAAACTGAGTTTAAAGCGTAATTCTTACTGCAGATCAAATAAAAACAAAAATGATGAGAATTGAGATCTTTACCAACTAGGTATGGTTTTATGGGCCAGTTATTGACCTAAGTTTAGAAACCTGTAAAAATGTACACCCAATCACTAAAATTTCACACAAGATTTAGTATGGTAATGTAATTTCAAACGTAATTTAAAATATTTTTAAATCTGTAGCATTTATTAACCACTTCAGCCCCAGAAGGATTTCTCACTTTAGGACCAGAGCACTTTTTGCGATTCAGCACTGTGTCGCTTTAACTGACAATTGCAATGTTGTGCGACGTTGTACCCAAACAAAATTTGCGTCCATTTTTTCCCCACAAATAGAGCTTTCTTTTGGTTGTATTTGATCACCTCTGTATCACTTCTGATCACCGCTATAAACAAAAAAAGAGCGACAATTTTGAAAAAAAAACCTATTTCTTACTTTTTGCTCTAATACATATATAAAAAAACAAATGTATTCATCAGTGTTGGTCGATATATATACTTCTACATATTTTTGGTTAAAAAAATAGCAATCGGCGTATATTGGTTGATTTTTGCAAAAATTGCCACGTTTACCAACGATAAGAATTAATTCATGGGGTTTTTATTTATTTATTGCTAGTAATGGCGGTGATCTGCGATTTTTAGTGGGACTGTGACATTGCATCGGAAACTTTTGACACTTTTTTGGGACCATTGGCATTTATTCAGCGATCAGTGCTATGAAAATGCACTGATTACTGTGTAAATGTCACTGGCAGGGAAGGGAATAACACTAGGGGCGATCAAAGGGTTAAATGTGTTCCCTGCTTTGTGTTTCTAACTGTGTGGGGGCCTGTGTGATCCTCTGTTCCTTGTATATGGGAGGAGAGTGATCTCTGCTCCCATATACAAGTAACAGAGGATCACACTCCTCTCCCCTGAGTCTTCTCCACTCACTCCTCTCCCCTGTCAGAAGGGAGATCCATGTGTTTACATACACAGACCCCTGTTCTGTCACTGCAGGAGAGCAATCGCAGGTGGCTGGCAGACATTGAGTCCGCCACCACGCTGATTGGCTCCCCAGCTACACAGTGAGCGCGCCCGCTGTCAGGTGTTGGCAATTTGCGATATCCAGCCCCTTTGTTGCCGTCATTTGACGGCGGGCAGTCAGGAAATGGTTAAACTAATACCTGATAATCCTGGCATGAGGATCCTTGTTCAGGCACATCCTGTCATAGAGTGACAATACTCTGTCCCAGCTTTTACTTTTTATCACCCTCTTCTGATGAAGAATCCATGTAAACTTTTCAACACACATTATGTTTCGCTGCTGTTTTCATGAGGAAATCCCTTTGGGAAATGATATGCAGCCATTTATGAAGTGCATGCATGTAGACAAGAAGTGACTGCACAAGGGCTACAGGTGATCAGCAGCACTGAGATACAACAGAGAATGAAGAAAAAGGTGCAAAAAGGCTTTTATAAAAAACAAGACAGACCAGTTGTTTATGATGCACAGTGCATTAGCAAACTTAGGCCTCATACACACGGGCTTAGTAGCAAAACATCGGGCCGACGTCAGGCAAAAATCGGCGGTTTCGTCTGCGTTTTGCATCAGCATTAATGAGTGTCGGCGTCAATAGGCATTTTTTACTAAAAAGAAAACAATAATTATTAATATGCCATTGCCATCTACAGCTCAAAAACATCAGCGTTTTTATTGGGCCATTGAATAACATGAAGAGCTGAAAAAAACGCTAAAAAACGTGGTACCGAAAAACGTCCGTGTGTATGAGGCCTAAAAGTCATTCAGTTAGGGTCTATATCTACTATACTTTAAAAGAACAACAGCTAAAGAAAAAAAAAACCCAACAGTCCATTAAAATAAAGGGAAAAGAAAACCAACTTCTGTTGTTAATGTAATTTACCTTCACGCCCCCCTATCCCTTGCATTAATTCCTTTAAACCAATTATTTGTTGCTAATCTTTTGATTGAGAGATGACCAATGAAACTGAACCCATATCCTGAGTTCAGGCTGTCATGGACATGCCCCATTGGGTATGCATCATTATGGTATCCTTGACTCACTGTACTATTGCCATAAATGATGCTCACATGTCATTACATGAGCGTCTTCAGTGTAGCAGTGAGGACCACCCACCAGTACCAAAGGAGAGAAGACCCATACTGATATCAGACTGGCAAGAGACAACTGAAAAAAAGTATGTATATATTTTTTGTAACGTATAGGGGCTTTGGGCAACAGAAGCAGTTTAAATAGATTGCCATTTAAGTTGAAGAAGTAACACAGGTAACAAAACACAGTATAACCAAACACTGGAAGAAAACGGTTTGCCATTGCTTAGCTCATAGCCAGGTAAGTGTCGTTCTGTCTTTGCATGCCTTATTGCTACAGCTTGTCAAATGATATGCTTGTGACCTGTGGTCAGTCACTGTGTTGTAAAACAATATGATTGTACCGTACATATTAAGGTCATTATGCTTGCTGCGTGCCATCTTATCTTTCTCATCTGGCCCAAAAAATAATAACTTAAAATCTTACATAAACATGGCAATAACTTGACCTATGCCTTCATATCTTAGACAGTAGATATATACTGTGAACATACAGAAAGTATAAATAAGCTGACTAAGCATAATACTACCCCCTGCAATAAAAGTTGTGCTGTCTGAAACCAACAGAAACATAATTGGTGGGCATGGTGATATAGACTTATTAATTGAGCATGTGTAGTGCTACCCCTGCAGGAGCTGCTTGATAGGTTGGGTTCTCTGTTCTTTGCTTCGACTCGAGCGCCTCAGCCCCTCTGACATACCAGGCTAAGCAAAGAGGATGTAGTAACAATGTGCAGTGCTAAAGTGCAGTTATTACAATAAGTATTGGACACATTTATAGCTAAAGTTAGTGTTACAGACTGTATCCATATAAATGTGAAAAAATTATAAGTAATATATACAATGAAGGTTAACTTAATCACTTCTAATAACGTAATCAGATATAAAGTGCATAGAGTGTAAAATCAAAGTTCATATATAGACACGTGTCCGAAAAGTGTCCTCCTCCTGTGGAATGGCAGTATAGACACTTTGGAGCAACTCTTCCTAGAATTGAATGATAATGACAGAGGTATTTATCTGTCCTTAACTTCCAATGTGACCTCCACCTCAAACACCACATGTATATGCACACTCTGGGGGCTCACCAGAACTCTGGAATATCACAGCCTTTTGTACCAAAGCATCAGCTGAAGGGCTCGGCTCCCTGCTTTTGTCCCGGATGTCTCAAGGGTTAAAAGTCTCCCGCTCACAACATCATAAGGGATAAACATAGGAAACCCTCATAGTGTATCATTGGTAAAAATGAGCCCTTGTGAGCAAGTCGGATATGACGAAACGCGCCAGGGGCGTGGCTACACGGCAACCCGACACAGTGTAAGGATTTGACGACCGGGATACCTATGATCTGTCTGGGAAGGCGTGGGGAAGCTGTCTGCAGAGACTGCACTGGTACACATGTCAGATTGATTCTACCTAAATGTAAGCGCATATGATTTCTTTTTACTCTGAATAAAACAATTTTTACCAATGATACGCTATGAGGGTTTCCTATGTTTATCCCTTATGGTGTTGTGAACGGGAGACGTTTGACCCTTGAGACATCCGGGACAAAAGCAGGGAGCCGAGCCCTTGAGCTGATGCTTTGGTACAAAAGGCTGTGATATTCCAGAGTTCTGGTGAGCCCCCAGAGTGTGCATATACATGTGGTGTTTGAGGTGGAGGTCACATTGGAAGTTAAGAAGCTGTATGTTCAACCAAGCGGACTTTCTTTAACACCAAGCACTTTATTCAATTTTTATTCATTAATTTCTTGATCAGATTGGTAATTTGCACAGAGCACTTTTATTATAAACTGCACTGGACTTTATTGAGCGCTGCTATCACTTTGTTGGACTTTTTAAGTGACTTTTTATGGTCTATTGATTCTTTTACGGCAGCAGCTGATTTGCACATTATTTATATTTATGTTCATGGTTATGTTTACATATTCACAATTGTATATTTCTTTGTGTGTATTAATTTAACATACAAGGTTTATTGATACAATTTAATAGCACAGTGTTTTTCACATTTATTTACATTTATCTGTCCTATGAAGCAAGTGAGGACCAAATATACTTTTTAGACCTTGATATCCAACGTGAGGGTGGCCAATTTGTGACTGAAGCCTCGTACACACGGGACGATGATCGTATACAACAGGTCGTACTAACGACCGTTGTATGCGAAATTGATCGTTCATATGCGTGATTAGAACAGCCGGCATACGACGGTCGTACAAGGGGAGTTGTATGACTAGACTAGAAAACTTGGTCGTACCAACAAGCGGTCATACAACCGTTGTATCGTGTGTACAGAGCAGTTGGTACAACAAGTTGTATTGTGCAAAACACGCTCCAAAGTCAGGAACGGCCGGATGCTTATTACATGCACCTGAACGTTCTTTCTGTGGTTGTACGATCATGTAGTGCAGTCAGTATGCAAGTTACATTATCCAACATACGATTTGAGACGATGGTAAGTATGATCGTCGTCCCGTGTGTACAAGGCTTAAGACTCATTTTGACCCAACGGACCGAAATGGGTTTATTCCCACTGACAGTTGCTGTCATCGAGCTTGGCTCAAATCAGTTCCTTGCAGCCAGTTCCTTCAGCTGCGATGTAACTGTACTAGTCTGCATGATTTCAGGTGTCAGGCTTCTGTCCTGAAACATTGATTTTTGGAAAAGGGATATAGTGCAGATGATGTGGATGTAGAAATACAGAAGGCTCTCTGTGTTGATAGATCATCCCTTTTACAGGATAGGCCAGAGAAAATTGAGTACTGCCCGTGATACTTTTTTTATTTGCACTAACATAACATTTTTCAGGACAAGCTTTTGGGGTATCTCCCCTTCTTCAAGGTCCAAGCAGTACTGAATAAAAACTGTTTTAGCCAAATGTTAAAAAAGAAGAAAAAGAGAAAAAAAACCTCTAAGGGAAAGGGAAAACAAACAAATACAAATCAATGTATAGGCCATGGTAATAAAGCTAGCTGCAGAGATAGTGAGATAAAACAGACAGAGTTATGGACTGGGGAGGGGTTGACAGTCACAGAGGGGGTCGTAAAACTTTGGAATAATGCGGAGAAAACCTATATCCAAGTTTAAGCCATTATGTTTTGTGTCAAAAAGAAGAATCATTCTTAGTTCAAACGTTTTCCTTTCCTGCGTGGTTCTGAAATCCCCTTTAACCACTTGCCGACCGCCGATCGGCATCTGACGGCGGCAAAGTGGCTCGTTCCCGCAAATCGCCGTCATACGACGGCGGCTGCGGGAACGTGTATAGTGAGCGCGCCGCCGGAGGCGCGCCCGCGCGCTCACTGTGTCCAGGGGGGGCCAGGGAGCGGGTGCGGCGGCTTCGATTGCCGCCGGCCACCCGCGATGCCCCCCCCCGGAGCGAATGAGCGGAGGTCCGTGTATGTAAACACGGACCTCCGCTCTGTGTGAGGGGGAAGGGCTGTGATCACAGCCTTCCTTTACGTGAAGGCTGTGATAACTTCCCTTCCCCAGATAGGCAGTCCCCCATACAGTTAGAACACGCCCAGGGAACATAGTTAACCCTTAGCGCGCCCCCTGCAGGTTAACCCCTTCACTGCCATTGACATTTACACAGTAATCAGTGCATTTTTATAGCACTGATCGCTGTATAAATGCCAATGGTCCCAAAAAAGTGTCAAAACGTTCCGACATGTCCGCTGCAATATCGCAGTACCGCAAAAAATCGCAGATCGCCGCCATTTTTAGTAAAAAATAAAAAAAAATGAAAAACCCCAAAAATGAATTCTCATCATCCGTAAACGCGACCACTTTTGCGCAAACCAATCAATAAACGCCGATTGCGATTTTTTTTTATCGCAAATATGAGGAAGAAAATAAATCGGCCAAAAACGGTGAAAAAAAATTTTTTTTATATTTTTTTTTTGGATTTGTATTTTAGGAAAAATTAAGAAATTTGTTTTTTTTTGCAAAATTGTCGCTCTTCTTTTGTTTATAGCGGCGATCAGAAATGACGCAGCGGTGATCAAATACCACCAAAAGAAAGCTCTGTTTGTGGGAAAAAAAGGACGCAAATTTCGTTTGGGTACAACATCGCACGACAGCGCAATTGTCAGTTAAAGCGATGCAGCGCCGAATCGCAAAAAGGGCTCCGGTCCTAAAGCTGGAAATCCTTCCCGTCCTTAAGTGGTTAAGAACTAAAACATTGAGGTTTTCAATAGTGTGATCCGGTTGTGAAAAATGATGTTCCACCGGTG
Organism: Glandirana rugosa; assembly: GCA_018402905.1. NCBI lineage: Eukaryota > Metazoa > Chordata > Amphibia > Anura > Ranidae > Glandirana > Glandirana rugosa. The sequence goes on from BLSH010407553.1 coordinate 146,594, forward strand.
TGAAGGAATCATTTTCTTTATGATTCTTGATGGTATGTCTGTGTAAATTCATCCTTGTTTGCAATTTCTGTCCTGTTTCCCCAACATAGGATCCTTTGTTGCACCGACTGCATTGAATCAGATATACCACATTACTAGAGGTACAGCTGTATGATTCCATGATATTGAAGGTCCCATTTGTGTGTGTGACACTCTTGGATGGATTGATCTGGTTGCACAGTTTGCAACGTTTTTTATTGCAGGGTTTGCTTCCATTATTCGTGACTTCATAATCAGAGTGAAGTTTCCTGCTGATTAGTTTATGTCTGAGGTTGGGTGGTTGCCTGAAAGCCAATATTGGGGGTTGCTGGAATATTTCTTTCAGGGTATCATCTTCTGTTATAATGGGTTGTAAATCTTTGATTATATTTTTTATCCCTTCTAGTGCTGGGTTGTATGTGGTGACTAGAGGGACACGGTTATTTGTTTTTTTCTCTTTGTATCGGAGTAGATTTTCTCTTCGGTTTTCAAGGCCGTGTTTATGCTGCTGTTTATGATTTTGTCTTTGTATCCTTTCTTATGGAAGGAGTCTGCCAGTGTTCTGAGATGTTTATCTTTGTCCTCTGGGTCTGAACATATCCGGTGGTATCTGATGGCCTGGCTGTGTATGATGGCCCGTTTAGTGTGTTGGGGGTGAAAACTGGAACTATGGAGAGCTGCATTGGTCAGTCGGTTTTCTGTATATCAAAGTTTGAAGCTTATCACCCCTGATGTATACTGTAGTGTCTAGAAAGTTGACATGTGTGTTTGAATAATCCATTTTTTCTTGATAGATGGGTGAAAGGTGTTGATCAATGAGCCAAACTTTTTTACATTTTCTTCACCTTCAGTCCATATCATAAAGATATCATCAATATAACGATAATATGTGTATGGCTTATGTTGTATGCTGTTCAGGAATTTTTGGGTGCCATTTTACTTCCCATAGCAGTGCCCATACACTGGAGATAGATGTCATTGCTAAAAGTGAAGTAGTTGTGTGTGAGGATGAATTAAATGAGCTGTGTAACATCCTCAGCAGTGTATTTGTGGTTTGGTGAAGATGATACGAATCTGTGACATTCAGCCAATCCATCCTTGTGAGGGATGTTGCTGTACAGAGATTCTACATCCATAGTGACTAGAAGTGTATTAGGTGGTAATTGTTGTATATTGTTGAGCTTGTTAAGAAAATCCGTGGTGTCTTGCAGGAAACTTACAGTGTTCATGACTAACGGTTTTAACATATTTTCAACAAGGCCTGAAATATGTTCGGTAAGTGTATTCATACTGGCCTAAATCTTACACTGATGACTATTTTAAATGGTCTTTTTTCACCTCATTCTCACTGCAGCACAAACAAACTAAAAACATATTTAATCGGCATTGGAGGATTCTCAAAAATGATCGTCTGTTAGAACCTCTGTTAGCCGATAGAGCTAAAGTGATATACAGAGGAATCCCTTCACTACCTAACAAACTAGCTCCTGACGTGATAGACCCCTCCAAATGTACATCCTTTTTTCATGACCTTATTGGCTTCTACCCATGCCATAGATGTGGGGTGTGCAAAGTGAATACATGTAAGGAGAGGAAAATGTTTGAATTCCAATCCTCAGTTACCAAGCATATTTACAGCATTAAACACTGTGCCACCAATTCTATTGTTTACTTGCTGACTTGCCCCTGTGGGAAACAATATGTTGGCAGGACCATCAGAAATTTCTCTATATGGGTCAATGAACACATTACCAACATTAAAAGGGAAAGACCAATCATAATGTGCCAAAACATTACTTACAATATCATGGGAAGGATCCAAAGGGAACATTTTCTGTAATTGACAAATATGTTGCTCCTTGGAGGGGAGGAGCTATCAGGTGGGGGGTTTCACAACTTGAAACCTTCTGGATATATGAATTAAGATGCTATTTTCCCCATGGGTTAAACGTAAAGTGGGATATCAACTCATTTATTAATAAAGCATGATGCCTATTGTATTAAATTTAGGGGTACATATTATTTTATGTTCAGAAGACAAGTAATGGGGCGCAAATCTGTAAGCATAGCAACAGTGTTATAATGAAAACAACAAAGTATATATATATAAAAGTATTTACCGACCTGAATTGTTGAATGATGGTGACTCTAGAAATGACAAGTCCAAATCAAATAAAAGGAAGAATGGTGAATGGGATGTAATGTGATTGGTGGCAGGTCCAACGGAGAGCACTAAGGGCAGCAGTAGACCGACTAAAGCAGGGGGGAAAACAAACGCCATCACTTCACATAGTCCCGGGAACAACAAGCCGATGGGGAATCCTACGTCCTCCATCGCTATGAGATGAAAAAGCCGGCTGTGTAGCGGTTTCAGAGCGAGGTCTGGATCGCAATCCAGTTGAGTCCAGGGGTGATGGTGTCACAAACATGCGACACGTTTCACTAGCGTACAGGCTCCGATGGTATGGGGGTCCTGCGCTACTTCATCAGGCAGCCAGAGGGAGTCAGTATGCTCCAACAAATTGCACTCAGAGGCGCCTTTCCTTGCTTGTATATCATTTTATGTGTATTATATTATTTTCTTGAATCAGAATATACCTATCCAGTTATGTAGAGGATCCTTTGGCTGCATTAAGTAACTATGTATGTATAACATTATGTTTCTATCTGTATTTTATATATTCTTTATGAGTAATTTAAGGCACTATATTTTGTTTGTGCATGGCCCTTTTAATGTATATTGATATGGGGAGTATGGTCTAGTCACTATCTCTCTACTTGGGCCCTTGATTTTTTTTGATTTATTGTTATTACCATCCAACAATATATGTCTTCCTTTGGTGTGCGGTGTTGTTGTATTCATTTATGCTGATGAGAAAGAGGAGTGGACGCACACCACGCTGCCATCTTGTGGGATGTGAGAGAAATGAGAGGGAAGTCCTTACTACTTGTTAATTGGTACTGTATATTAAAGTATATATGTATACGCAATGCCCCTAATGGTGGGATACCCCACACGATGTCTATTGAGACGAAACGCATCGGCTCCATGCCAATTTGAGGCCATTGCGTTCCATATGCTGATACTTGTATTACAAGCTCAATTTTTATCCAATTCATGTAAGTGTGCTACCTTTTAATAAACAATATTGTGTGCGGTTTTACACTATGTGGAGGCTCTTTTTTATTTCCGTGATCCATCTGGATGTCCAGGTAAGATCCCTTCCTACATCTATAGCTGTGTGTTCCCTGATGACTTCAAGGATCTGTATACCATGATGGTGTATGACTGATGTGATTCTGGCTATTGGTTGTGTATGGTTCACCTATGTTGGAGTTTACATGCTTGAATATTATTACGCTCTGGTAAGCTCAATACCTATCTTCGGTGGTGGATATGCACTACGGTGGTGTTTTTGGACTGTCATTGAGTCCCCACTCATTACACCTTTTACTACAGGCACCCATTACTATTTTGGGACTATATACACCGTTTTCAGGCAGGTGTCTATATGTGAACTTTGATTTTGCACTCTATGCACTTTTTATCTGATTAAGTTATTAGAAGTAATTAACCACTTCAATACCAGGCGCTTACCCCCCCCCCCCCTTCCAGCCCAGACCAATTTTCAGCTTTCAGCGCTGTCACATTTTGAATGACAATTTGCGTGGTCATGCGACTTGTACCCAAACAAAATTATTGTAATTTTTTTCCCACAAATAGAGCTTTCTTTTGGTGGTAATTTATCACCTCTGGGGTTTTTATTTTTTGTGCTACACTTTTTGAAAAAAAAAGGTTTTATTTGTTTCTGTTACAAAACTTTGTAAATAAGTACATTTTCTCCATCACTGGTAATGGGCACTGATGGGGCTACACTGACGGGCACTGATGAGGCAGTACTGACAGACACTGATAGGCGGCACTGATGGGCACTCACAGGCGGCACTGATAGGTGGCACTGGTGGGCATTGATGGGCACTGATAGGTGGCACTGGGCGGCACTGATAGATGGCACTGTTAGGCAGCACTGCTAAGGAGGCACTGGCAGGCATCACAGATGGACACTGAGTGCTATCCCTATTGCCAGTTGTTTGCCATACCTGGTGGTCCTGAGTGGGCACCCCTGGAGGTCCCTGAGTGGGCTGCCTGGAGGTCCTGGGTGGCGATCCTCGGGGGGCTAAATGATCAGCGCAGACCCCCTCTGTCAGGAAAGCCATCGATCGGCTCTCATCTGCAGACGTGAGTAGAGGAAAATCTGTTATACGGCTCTTCCTATTAACACTGTGATCATCTGTGATTTGTCACAGCTGATCAAGTGGTAAAGAGCTTCGGACAGAAGCTCCTTACCGCGATTGGAGATGTGGTGTGTCAGGCTGACACACCACACCTAAGTAAACAAACAATATTGTTGCGCTAAAATAACTCTGACATATACGTGTATCACATGTGAGATGATTAACACAAATAAAAAAGCATAATATATTTGTTAGTGAGAAAATGAGTCCAAAAAAAAAAAACACTTGTGAAAAAACACTGGTGAAAAAAGTCTTGTGAGGAAAAGGAAAGCAGTCGTGCTTTAAAGAGAAAAAGTCAAAATTATCATATCCATCAAATCAAATCGGAGAATAGCCAGTGAAAGAAGTCCCTTCTTTTATCCACCACCGCAGAAAACCATGCGAACACCTCCAGTGATAATGTGGGTAATTGAGACCCTTACTGGAAGCAGAGACCCGCTATCTCTAGCTAAGGTCAACCTCACGAGCAGATATAGCCCTCTGCAGGGACCAGTGTGGTAGAACGAAAAGGGGCGATCCTCCTAAATTCTCCAGGTTCCAACAGCATCCGTCTCATAGATTAATCGGGTGCAGCAGATTTTACAGGATACTCCCAAAGTACATGCCATAAAAAACAAGGGATTGTAGAAAATCAATATGCGCATATAAGTAAAAAAGCCAGCAAACAAATAAAAACGCCCGTCCTCGCGGGATCAACATGCGGCGTGGTGACGTCAGTGCGTAGACTCCGCCCACACCACCGATCGCCATGCTGCGAGCCCCCGCAGGCGCTTGCTAGCTTGTTATCCTGCTGGACATCATATGACGCCCAGTCAGGATGACTGAACCACTTCCCGGCCGTCATTCTGCATATGGTAGTAGGGAAGTGGTTAAGTTTACCTTCGTTGTATATATTACTTATCACGTATTCACATTTATATGGATACAGTCTGTAACACTAACATTAGCTATAGATGTGTCCAGTACTTATTGTATTAATTGCAATTTAGCGCTGCACATTGTTACTACATTGTTTTTGCAATTTTCTGTCTTATTGTATGCTGGCTGCTTTATTTTGTTTTCTTTTTAGCGTGGTAATTTCACCTTTATACATAAGTAAAGAGGATATTGCACTACTGTTACTAGCACAAATATAAATATTCTGCACACACTATAGCTCAGTATTAAACACCTGACTGGTTAGGAATAAAGAAATTCATTGTATTAGGACAGTGGTTCTCAACCCCGGTCCTCAGGACCCACCAACAGGCCAGATTTTAAGTATTACCTTGGGGAGATGCAGACTAGAATACTGCAATCACTGAGCAGCAAATGATATCACCTGTGATGTATTTCAGTTATCCTGCAAACCTAGGCTGTTAGTGGGTCCTGAGGACAGGAGTTGAGAACCACTGTATTAGGATGAATCAAAGTAAATTACAATACGTACAGTACATATAGGAACAAGTGGAGTGTAAGTCAAACACAAATTTCTAGACAAAGGAATTTAATATATTGTAAGCAGTTTAGATTAAGAACCTATATGGTTGGAGTAATCTATACCTGAGAACCAGCAAGTCAACATTAAATAATGACACAGATAACATTAACAGCAACGGTAATCAGTTCAGTAATACCTTTCTTGCAACCAGTATACGGTCTTGCTAGAGAGAACTCTATTGAATAACTATGCTAAGACCTAGACCTTACTGCAGAGGTACCCTTTTCTATAGGCTGCAAGTGAAGTCATTGTAGAGCAGCTATCTGAGGAGACAGTCCTGTGCCCTAGTTCCTCAGTCGGATATCATTGGGGCCCAGAATTTGCAGTGGTGAACGTAGGTACAGTCCCAGCAAAGCCTGCATGTGGTGGTAGAGGCTACTAGTCAGATGTTCAGTCCCTACTAGTGGCAGAATAAAAATCACGGCTGTGGCCTCTCACCAGTCCCAGCAGATCAACAAGTCCTAGCCCAGGTACTCAGCTTTCTGTAATTTGTCTGCAACTGCACTCAGGTCAAGACACCTTAATCCTCAGTGCTCTTGTCCTCAGCCCCCAGTCAAAGTTTGTGGCAGGCAGCACATTCTGCTACCCCACAATTGAAATTTTTGTCAAAATGTCCATTGATTTTTACAGCATGGTTCCCATCCTGAACAATCTCCCATCATGCAGTGTGGCTCACTCTAAAGTCCCTTGAGTTATTCTGTTCATAGTTCTCTCCCTACTGGCTGGAGACACTGTGCCACTAAATCCAGCATGAACAGCTCAGTAGAAGGAAGCTGCAGCGCAGGGTCCTAACTTGCTCTCTCTCTAGCCAAGCACCTGGCTACACATGAAAGTATAGGCTCTGCTCCTTGAAACTCAAGAAAATACATGTCGTTTTTTAAACTCTATTGCGTCACAGGCTCTTCCTGTCCTTCCCCAAGGGAATTTTTAGTTTTTTAGTGTAAAGAAAGAAATCTGAATACTTAGAGAAAACACATACAAACACAGAGAGAACATAAAAATTCCATGCAGAAAGTGTCACTATTGAGAACCTACTGAACACAAGAAAGTAAAGTACCACGCATTCTCTCCCTATCCACAGCCTATAACTGAGCTGCAGGGTTTTTTTTGGGGGGGGGGGACTATGACTCCCACTGCTCTCAGCCAAGCCTGTGAGAGCTGGGAGTAAGGAGAAGACTGCTTTAGATGTGCACAGCACTGGACCAAGATCCGGTTCAGGTGAGCATTTAGGGGAGCTGCACTTAAAAGGTTTTTTACCCTAATGCATTAAGGTAAAAAGCCTTTTACCTTTACAGAGTTCAGAGGTCAGGGTTAAGTAATTTAGAGAGTTCAGAGGTCAGAAGTAAGGGTTCAGGGATCAAGTCAGCAGTTACTCACAGATTGCAGCTAGTTTCAGTCTTCCCCCAAGGCCCAGTATGGTCTCTGGGTCCAACATCACACTGCAAGTGTCAATCCAAAATGGCACAGCTGGAGCACCCTGCATGTGCATGGCAGTATCAATAGCGGTGCATGTGGTAAGAGCTTTATTGACTCCATTTTTTAATTGCCCTTTGAGCAGTATGACGATCACTTGCCTGATGAAGGGGCCCTGCATGTCTCTTAAACGCTGCACTTCTTTGTATGTGATGTGATCTTTTTTCCATAAAAAACGTTCAGACTTAGTTGAAGATCCATGGTGTGCGGGCAAATATTTACATTGTGTTAGGTAAGTGATAGAGTCTATTCTGCAATGCCCTAGACATAGCAGGCATTTAACCCTTGATGTGCATGGGTTGGGGGGGGGGCTGGTTAATGACGGATGGAGGTTTTTTCATGTGTAGTACTTGCCGACCACCTAACTGGGAATATACCTCATTAGTTTGATGTTAAATGCTGGGGATATGGCTGCAGCTAGATGCCATAACCCCAGTATCATTTTTTCTCTCAGTTGGCCGGTTTTCTGTTAAAAGTGATCCCAGCGGCGTATTCACCGCGGGATCACTTTTAGAAGCGGCGGGAGAGGTGCCCGTCACTTCCCGGGCTTATGTTACCAATCGGTGAGTGCGGGAACCATACAGAATCAGCAGTGTTTTTCTATAGAGATGAGCAATGGCAAGATGGCTCATCTCTATGCCCTTGGAGAAAGGAAACAACATCATACGTCACTTCCGGTTCTCGGGCCATGTGAACATGGTTGTTTTTTTTTCTTTTGATATAATTGGTGCATGCGCTCTGAAGAAACAGCCAGCCCTGCCTTTTCTTCAAAAGACAGTGCCGTGACTGACGGCTCCCGCACGTATGCACGGGAGTGATGTCACGCGGCTCTGGCCAGTCACATAGCCGAAGTTCACAGCCCCCGGAAAGAAGACGGGTGAAGATAGATGTGGCCTGCAGCGGGGAAGGCGCCGGCTTCGTTTGCAGGTAAGTCTCACATAATGTGCTAGTATACGAAGCATGCTAGCACATTATGCCTTTACTTTGCAAGGAGGGGGGGAATATTTTTCTTTAGCAGGGTTTACTTCCTCTTTAACACAGACACATATTTACAGTATATTTATGGCCTTGTAAGGTTATTGTGCCTTTAATTTGATATGCAATACACATCAACTGATATAAATATACACATCTTTTGAATCATGATTTTTAATAGGGCAAATGTAACACACTTCTGAAAAGACTTTAAGAGCCGGTGCACACAGGGGTGACTTGAGTCGCCTCCATACATTCTAATAGGAGCGACTCAAGTCTTTTCTGTACTACTTTTGGGGTGACTTGCATTGACTTCTATTACAGAAGTCGCTTGCAAGCCACGCTGAGTCGCCCCTGAAGTCAGATTGCCTATGTGTGAACCAACTCTAAGAAAAAAAGTGACAACATATTTAGACTTTTTATAGGTACACAGTGCTGTGAAAAAGTATTTGCCCCCTCCTTTTTTTTGTTTTTTTTGCATATTTTTCACACTTAAGTGATTCAGATCATCAAAAAAAATGTAACATTACTCAAACATAGCCCGAGTAAATATAAAATTTAGTTTTTAAATGATTTAATTTGTTAAGAGAAAAATGTGTCCAAACCTGCCTGGCCCTATGTGAAAAAGTAAATGCCCCCCTTGCTAAACCATTAATGAACTGTAATTAAACACATTTTTTGGAAAACTGAGTTAAATTTCACTTGCCACACCCAGGCCTGATTACTGCCAGATCTGTTTAATCAAGAAATCAAGAAATGATGAGAAACAAAGTAATTGACATGTATCAGTCTGGGAAGGGTTACAAAGCCATTTCTAAGGCTTTGGGACTCCAGCAAATCATGGGGAAAGCCATTATCCACAAATGGAGAAAACTTTTAACAATAGTAAATCTTCCCAGTAGTGACCAGTCTACCAAAATTACTAGAACAACATCTAAAGAACTGCAACAATAAGAAAGAGACTGGGTAAAAATGGCATTCATGGGAGAGTTCCAAGGCGAAAGCCACTGCTGACCAGAAAGAACACAAAGGCTCATCTCACATTTGCCAAAAAACATCTCGATTATCCCCAAGACTTTTAGGCAAATATTATGTGGACTACTTTGGAAGGTGTGTGTCCCATTACAAATGGCATAAAACTAACACAGCATTTCATAAAAAGAACATCATACCAACAGTTAAACATGGTGATGGTAGTGTGATGGTCTGGGGCTACTTTGTAGCTTCAGGACCTGGAGGACTTGCCATAATTAATGGAACCATGAATTCCAAAATTTACCAAAAAATTTTGAATGAGAATGTCCAGCCATCAGTTCATGACCTCAAGCTCAAGTGCACTTGGGTTATGCAGCAGGACAATGATCTGAAACACACCATCAAGTCCACCTCTGAATGGCTCAAAACAACAAAATGAAGGTTTTGGAGTGACCTAGTCAAAGCCCAGACTTGAATCCATTTGAGTGGCATGACCTTAAACAGGCTGTTCATGCTTGAAAACATTCCAATGTGGCTGAATTAAAACAATTCTGCAAAGAAGAGTGGGCCAAAATTCCTCTACAACAATGTAAAAGACTTATTGCCAATTATCGCAGGGTGGCACAACCAGTTATTATGTTTAGGGGGCAGGTAGGTTTGGACAGCTTTTTTCACTTATTAAATGAAATCATCATTTAAAAACTGCATTTTGTATCTACTCTGGTTATTTTTATGTAATATCAAAATTTGTTTGCTGATCTGAATCATTTAAGTGTAACAAGTATGCAAACAATAAAAATCAGGGAGGGGACAAATACTTTTTCACAGCACTGAATATAAAGATGTATATTGTGTGAACATTTTACTATGGTAACGTTTCTTACATATGTTGTAAAAAAAAGTATATGCTAGAAATACTCTTTTATATCAGTAAAGTTCATATCCACCGTATATATGTTAACCTAATGGGTCCCCTCACTGCATAAACAAAAGATAGCAAGCAGCATTCATCCTCTTCATGCTCCAGTGCTGCCCCCATCCAGGGCTGTTGGGTCTTCCTCCAGGTTGAATGAAACCCAGCAACATTCAGCCCACTTCCTATGAGCCCAAGATAAACAAGTAAACTCCCTGAAATGTGTAACATCATTCTGATCTGGGCTTACAGAATAATGTTGCAGAGAACAGTTACTATGTGAGCTTCATTCTATGCATTATTCAGGGACACCAACCACCAGAGGACAGACGACAAGGAAGAGGACCCCACTTTTCCCATTAATAGACAGAAAACACCTTGAAAAAGGTATGTTTAAATAATATGCCAGAAGCTTAAAGAAAATAATCACAGTGAATTCAGAAAGGAATACTTTGTCCCTCAGTGTGAAATTTGGGCACAGTGACCATGAGATTCTTGTTTACCCTTCCTCTTGACCAAGACTACTGTAGATTGTGAGAGGATGAATATCATGAATATGAAATAAATAACACTTCAGACCATTGTTTTATATATTTATATCCTTTGGAATCAATTTAAGAGCATGAAAAAATCTTTTCCAAACTATAGCCTAAAAGCTGATTATTTTTGCCAACAAACGAGGCTGTGATATTGATCCCTTCTTGTTCTTCAGTCTACAATACTTTAAAAGGATTTTCCACACCATGCCAGCTCCTGTGCCTCACTGTTGACCAGTGGAGCCACCAACCACAGTGACAGACCAATAGTGAAGAGTAGGATGCAGGATGGTTTGAGACCAGCCTCTTGATCATTAAAGCGGTAGTAAACCCATGCATTTAACAGGTTAAAAACCAGTCACATTTTAGGCACGTGCCGGAAAGGTAACACTCCCATTGGTTGTGCTCTAAACCAAACTGTCAAACCATCCAATGGCTGGTGTCATAGCTGATCACATGTGCAGCATCATGGCAGTTGTAGACTAAACAGAGGCCAAGATGGCAGCTTCCTTGGCTGAAAATGATAGGAGGGTTTACTACCACTTTAAGGATTGCTGGGAACCTAATACTTATTTGACACTGCCTGTGTAGTGATAAATAAGGGCCTTAGATGTACTATTATTTATATCTATCAGTCTGAAGCCTACAGAGATCGCCCCTTGCAATATCCAGATACCTTGTTTCTCAAGTGCTATGGCAAATTAACACACAATAGCACTATTGTAATACAACTCTTTATGTTGCTACATCAGAATAAATAAAAACTTTCATGTTAAAAGCATATATTTAATCAGTCACTTTATTTGCAGCCCAAACCCTATATTTAAACACTTTACTTTATACTTTGAGCTTTAATTAAAACACACATATAGCAACCACAAACAAAGCTCTCCTAAGTGCTGAAACAATAACAAGAAGTCCTTAGTGTAGGCACAAAGTTAAGCCTCGTACACGCGGGACGGCGATCGTACGTACGATCGTTGCAAATCGTATGTTGCATAATATAACTTGCATACTGACTGCACTACACGATCGTACGACCACAGAAGAACGTTCAGGTGCATGTAATTAGCATCCGCCGTTCCTGACTTCTGAGCATGCGTGTTTTGCACAATACAACTTGTTGTACCAACTGCTCTGTACACACGATACAATGGTCGGATGAGAGCTTGTTGGTACGACCAAGTTTTCTAGTTTGCTCATACAACTCCCTTGTACGACCGCCGTATGTTCGGCTGTTCTAATCGCGCATACGAACGATCGATATCGCATACAACGGTTGTTAGTACGACCTGTTGTATACGATCGTCGTCCCGTGTGTACGAGGCTTAAGAGCCTTCTGTGTGTAGGCATCTGTATAATGTGAGGCACACATGTGGAGTTTATGGAAGAGGGTCGTGTGTGTGTTACATAATTCTCACCCTCTGGTAGTTCAAAAACAAACTAAGTGCAAAGAACATGGAGAGGAGAATAGCATGTACACTTTCTGCATGAGCTAAAATATCAAGTCAAAATTTTGTTAAAACCTCCCTGGATATACAATGAATGCCATAATATGATGAGTCTATTACAACTTCACTTCTTGCAAGTGTTTTTCACCTGTGCTCTGTAATAAACTGCTGGCATTCTGCACTTAGAGGCACCTTCCTTATTCTTTTCATTTCCTGCTAGAGCTACTTCTATTCTTCTGAAGTGCTGCCGTAGTGTTATCTCCAGCTGTGGGACTCTTTTACATCCATACTACATTGGTCCACCTGGCAGAAGCACCCTATTCCCCTTCATTGTGTGAAGAATAACTGGTTGTTAAAGAGAGGGCTGGGAAGTCAGCCTGCATGTCCTTAACAACCGATGACTCATCAGCTGTCAGCGGGCTTCCCCGCTGACAGCTGAATGTAAACAGAATTGCAATTGCAAATAAAAATTCAATAGAAAAACAGTGTGGAGCCCCCCCTCCCCCAATCCATGCCAGTCCCTTTGTGTCTAATATGGATTTTAAGGGGAACCCCACGCCAACATTTTTTAAAAAAATGGTGTGGGCCCCCCAAAATCCATACCAGACCCTTATCCGAGCATGCTGCCCAGTAGGCCAGGAAAGGGGGGATGAGTGAGCGCCCCTCCTCTTGAACCATACCAGACCGCATGCCCTTAACATGGGGGTTGCTTGGGAGTAGGTGGATCCCCCAAAGCACCTTGTCTCCATGTTGATAAGGAAATGGGCCTCTTCCCCATAACTCTGGCCCAGTGGTTGTGGGGATGCAGGGAGTGACTTATCAGAATCTGGAAGCCCCCTTTAACCACTTGCCGACCGCCGATCGGCATCTGACGGCGGCAAAGTTGCTCGTTCCCGCAAATCGCCGTCATGCGACGGCGGCTGCGGGAACGAGTTTAGTGAGCGCGCGCGCGCCGCCGGAGGCGCGCCCGCGCGCTCACTGTGTCCAGGGGGGGCTAGGGAGCGGGTGCGGCGTCTTCGATTGCCGCCGGCTACCCGCGATGGCCCCCCCGGAGCGAGTGAGCGGAGGTCCGTGTAAGTAAACACGGACCTCCGCTCTGTGTGAGGGGGAAGGGCTGTGATCACAACCTTCCTTTACGTGAAGGCTGTGACCACTTCCCTTCCCCAGCTAGGCAAGCCCCCATACAGTTAGAACACGCCCAGGGAACATAGTTAACCCTTAGCGCGCCCCCTGCAGGTTAACCCCTTCACTGCCAATGGCATTTACACAGTAATCAGTGCATTTTTATAGCACTGATCGCTGTATAAATGCCAATGGTCCCAAAAAAGTGTCAAAATGGTCCGACATGTCCGCTGAAATATCGCAGTACCGCAAAAAATCGCAGATCGCCGCCATTATTAGTAAAAAATTTAAAAAAATGAAAAACCCC
>BLSH010407553.1:182114-212000 GCA_018402905.1 Glandirana rugosa
GTCTACCCGTCGCCTCCATGTCGCCCAGTCCGTCCTCTTACCAGCACCCATCGGTCCCCAGCCACGTCCGCCTATAGTTCACCCAGTCCAGTTCGGTCCAGAAATCCTTTGTCCTTGTCTTCGAGTCTACGAGTGCCCATATGGTTTGTGACATCTTACCTGTCGTGGCCGACGTTCCACGACGGGCAAATTTATCCGTCAAACCGCGGTTTCGATCACGTGTACCAGACTCCTACTATTCGACTTCTCTTATTCTCAAGTTAAAGGTCCCGTCTTGTCTCCCTAGAGGTCTTGGCCCTGCACTTGACTTGAGGTGCCAGACTGTGATACAACATGGAATTCCTGACTACATAGTGTCAGACCGTGGAGTTCAGTTCACGTCCCGGTTCTGGAGATCCCTCTGTTCTGCCCTGGAAATTGAACTCTTATTCTCTTCAGCTTATCATCCTCAGACCATGTGCACTAGCTTTGGCGCCAAACTGCCTATTTAAACGGGCAGCACCTTGCAGCCGGTGCTGTCCATTCTACAGTGTTTGGTATACCCGTGAGCATCTGAGCTTCTGTTCCTGTTTCCTAAAGACCTGGCTTGACCTGACCCACTTGATATCCGCCTGCACCGACCCCTGGCTACCCACGACCATTCTCCTGCCTGACCCGCTGTACCTCCGCTGCCCATCTGATTACGAACTCTGCTTGGACCTGACCATTCTTCTGCCTACTCATTTTGTACTGCACCGCCAGCCAGTTGCCGACCCAGCCTGTACAACCTTTCTCCATATCTGCATGAGCCTCTCTGGGACAACTCACACCATCACCAGTGAACAGTCCAGCCCTCGTGTCATCCTGCACTCCCGGACCACCTGTCTGCTCTACCAGGGGTCCCCAAATCAGGTGCACAAGAGTGGTTGTTCCCTGCACAAGTCAGACTCCTCCACCAGGGGTGTGACAGTAATCCTCTGTACGATCCTGGCTTGTGGGGTGACGTCAGTGTCCTTGCATTGTCCTACGCATTTTGTCATATGATATCTTCCCTGCCGATCTGGAAAGACATATGACTAAACACGTAGTGAGGACGCTGATGTGACCATGCAAGTCAGGATCATACTTGCGGCTCCCAGCACTGCCTAACGGCCACAGACGATGGGCTACGATACTGAGCACTGATTCCCTAGTGTCGGGCTGGACACATTAACAATATGAGTGTTTTATTCATCTTTTTAATAAAGTCTTTTAAAAAACATTATCACACTAAGGGAGAGTTCCTTCTTCCATTTTTGCATTGATGTGGGACCGTAATGAGAAGATAACCTGCAGTGGAGTACTGTTGTGGATTGAATCAGGAGATTGTTCAGAAGCGCAGTTGTTGGTTTATAATATTACCAGCCATTAACTCTGGTGAGTTAATTTAGTGTGATTGGTGGAGGATTACACTGGGTGGCACATTTAAAAGCACAGAATCACCCTTAACAAGAAAGTCACCAATATTTACAGTTTGGCATTTTTGGGATCTTCTTTTTAGATCACTTTATGTGCTTTTTTTGTTTGTTTTTTTATGGCTATTTTCTATATAATTTGATTTGTATTGATTTTTCATATTTTTGCACAAATATTTTATTTATTATGTATTTCTTTATATCTTGCATATAGCTTCATGAGCACTTTGGACCTTATGTATGCAATATTTTGCATTATATCTCACAGAGCAAACTGCACTTTATTGATGCACAATTTTCACAATTTGCACATTAGGATTTTATATTGCTTTGTTTAAATGGTATATCTATGCACTCAAAATACTGATGAGGTTCACATATAGGATACATTGATTGTTTCAATATATATTATTTATCAGATTTGGAGGGTTATGTAGAGGGACTTAGGACCAGCGCTGCTTTTCTTTGCTTTCTTACAACTTTTTTGTTTACCAGAATCTGAGTAGCTGTGGTCTAGTTTTCACTTTTGACACATAGTAGCATTTTAATAATTTGTGACCAAATTCCCAACTATTGTTTTTGGCACTGGTTATATTCTCAGGTAGGACATACACATGGGGTGTGTCATCCTGAATAGCACGATACCATTATCCATACATGATTTAACACACCTCTATTCGTTTCTAGTTGAGAAAATGTAACACAGATGAGTCAGATAGAATTGGTAATCAGTTCAAAGAACAGTCCCATGACAGGTGGGAATCAATCGACAAACACCACTAACCGTGAGTGAGCTTAATTTGACCAATGAAAATGAAGTTCTAAAAACTAAGAATAGAGGTTTATGGAAAAAAAATACAAGGAAAAGTCACACCAAAAAAAGGACATTTTAGGCACTTTTTAACCCAGAAAATGCAGATGATCTACAGGTACTTGGTAAGATATTTACTAAACGTTTATAACATACTAATGCGACACTGACGCATTTACGAGAATGTTCTTACGCCATCTTCAGATTTGCATACAGAAGCGATATTGCGCCACTGGCAAACCTTTTTAATTTACTTGGCATAAGTGCATCACATCTTTTAATCAGTCCGGCTGTATATGTGTACCAAAGATGATTTATAAGCATCTTTGAAAAGTCATGACATACGCATGAAACTGTCCACAGATTTTACCAGATTATTTTTCCATTATATCAATAAGTGCATCATTAAAACAGAAAAAAGCAGTACACCTTGACACAGATTTTGGTACAACTGAAGTCCTTATTTCACTACTGCAACATAATTGCATCTATTTCATCCTTATCCAAGTAATATCTCTGAAGGTATAACAAGAACAGGCATGTCTCATATAGCACACTTTATGACATTCCTAACAGCTTCTGTTGAGCATTTAAAGAGACCATGCCATTTAGTGAAATCACTAACATATCGGCATATACAAAGGTCATACTCTTTCAAAAGCTTAAAAATGCACAGATTTATGTTTCTTTGTAGTTACTTCCATATAATACTTATTTTCCAACAATCCTCTATTTGTGGGAGTATTTTATCTCTGTCTCCTCCTCATACAGGAAGCTG
Source organism: Glandirana rugosa (assembly GCA_018402905.1). Classification (NCBI taxonomy): domain Eukaryota; kingdom Metazoa; phylum Chordata; class Amphibia; order Anura; family Ranidae; genus Glandirana; species Glandirana rugosa. The sequence goes on from BLSH010407553.1 coordinate 185,137, forward strand.
AAGATTTTGATCCTTGACAGTTCCAAAAAAAAAATGTATTGTCCACAAATTTAAAGACATTGCTATGTCCACATTTGAACATTCAATTTGGTTATTGTTTTATTTTACCTATATGTCTGGTAGTGGGGGTAGATTCACTATGGACCAAAATGTCCTTCAAATTGGTTGCTGGCTTTGCTGCCATATTTGGTCTTTTCCTCACAAGTTTGGCAACATTATTGTCCAACAGGAGGACCAACCAATGTTAATTAAGTAGGGAGTGAAATCTTTCCCAATGGCAGTCATATTTTGTGACCATATTCACCCAAAATTCTTTTCCTTTCTCCTTTTTTGGCAAAATAATTTCCAATCGAATCCTCATTATTGCTTTAACTTTGTTTTTATAATTTTAAAATCACATTGAGGTATGCCCTTACTATCTATTCCTCTAGTCCGGAAGTCAGCAACTTGTAGTTCGCGATCTACCGGTAGATCGCAATCTACCAGTAGATTGCGGCCAGGTGGCTGGTAGATCTTGGTCTGGGTTTGCTGACCTGCTATTGCAGACCATCAAGCAGAGTGGAATGCAGAGGGACAACTTGTAAATTTGGAGCTGTAGTAGAGAGCAAGAGTGGCATAAGCCGATGCCTCCTCTGTAGTGCTGGCTCCTGTCCCATGAGCAGTGATATCAACTGCACTCCACCTCTTATCCTGGCTAGCAGTCTCCACAGTGGTGCCAGCGGTAGGAAAGGAGATCTTTAGGTCATTGTGAAGCAATACACTGGGCATAATAATATAGGGCTGATTTCACACTAATGTGCTGCAGTTTATACACACCACAGGTGCAGTGCAATGTACCTGCAGCTTTCCTGCGGGTTTGCTGTGCTTAGCCATAGACTTCTATTATATCCTACTGTTTTACCACCCCCTAACTTTAAGTGTTAACGAGCACCGGTGCTGCTCCTCTGAAAAGTGATCAGAGTGTGTGTTGATAGGTGATAAGGAGGCCATATGTTGCCTTCTCACCACCTGATTTAAACCCATGATTGTCCTGCAATTAGAGGTTTAAATCTGGTGTGAGGTGCGATACTGTGACCAGTGATCTTAGACTTCTTCCAGGTAGATCTCCACCTCTCTCTAAAGTTGCCTACCCTTGCTCTGGTCTTTGCTTTTTCATTAAAAATCTTGAACTTCCAAAAAGTTTCTGCAAATCCCTAGAAGCTGTCCAGTAGGCATCCTCCTAATTAAGGGCCAGGGATGCCGGCTACTGGCATTGAGGAGAATATTCCCAACCGTGGGTTTCCTGAAGGTGTTTATTTTCAAATTATTTCCCTCTTTGTGAATGATAAGGTCAAAAATTAAGTGTCATAATGACTAAATTTGTATGTCAAAAAGATGTTACTGTCAATCATATTTTTTGAGTTATAAAGAAAACCAGCTCCTCCAATGTACCCCTCTACAACACCAGCACGTGTCAATGTAGAAAAGTCAACTCATTAAATATCTTTGAAAAACATATGCAACATATACCTGGATTCCTCCCACTACCCAAAACTGAGTTATTAGTATGAATTACAAGAGCTCAAATATGAACTTTTTGCATGCTTCATGTGTATCTTTTTTCCAGCTATTTAGTCACTGCCTTTGTTCTCTTCCCTATGTGGGATAGTTGTGTAGAATGACTATACATCTATTCACACTAGCAAACAATCCTCTGGAATATTTAATATCCCAAACTATGCAGGATATCCTATGTATTCAGTACAGGATGCTAACTTCAATATTAAATATCCCATCTTTCTTTCAAAAATATTTGCCTATCCATTCCAAAAGACTACCTATACCTGAAAAAAAATTGGCCTTCTAGAAAGCTTCATTTTATTTTATGCATTTTGAATACTATATAAAATGTGGGGATATTACAGTATATTCCTCTACCCATAGTCCTACACTTTGCAAAATGTAAGTTACAATAAATATGCTGCACCGTGCACACTGGTTTGTCAAATTAGGCAATCTGGGTTGATAACAGAAGGAAAAAAAGAACAGTAAATTAAAAAAATGAATATTTTTTTTTAACCAACATAACCATCCTTTTTTGTTAAATATTTAAAAAAATAATGATCTGTGGACTCTTGATAACATGGTATTCTTTTTTTTTTTTTTGCGCTTATACTGTAGTGGAGTGCTATCACATAATGTTGCTAAAACCCATCTAATCATAGGAACTTATAAAAGACAAAAACATTACATTTCAGTAAGGTTGGACTCTAGATGGAAAATAATGGTAGTGATATGCTTTATATTTTTGAGAATGGAGAGTTTATCCTCTTCCCACTGCTGTAATGCATATATATAGTGATGAGGTGGATCGGCCTTAATGCCTAGCCGCTGCACATATGCGTCCATGGGTGTCTGAGGTTATGTGCCGAGAGCACACTCGTTGCACACTCCCAGCAAACTTACGGAGCTGTCTTAGACAGCACTCAGCCTCTCTTTATGATCAGGAACCTGTCCCACAGAGACGGAAAGCTGTTGGTGGAGTCACACTCAGAGGCCAATAGATATAGCAGTGGAGCAGCATCCATAGACAAATGGGACAGTATACAAGCAGGTCATCCTGGCTGATGACACGGGTCATAAAGGTGGACATGGGTTTTGCTGCATGTTAGTACCAGTAGTCACCCCACTAGGAGGTATGCAAGCTAGGGTCCAGTAGCAGATACGCAGGTAGGGATCAAGTAGAAGCCCAGTCAGTAAACAAGCCAAAGGTCAGTAATAAATGGTAGCAGGTTGGGATTAAACAAAAGCATAGTCAAGGAACAATACAAGGGTCAGTAACAAATGGTAGCAAAGATACGGACAGCAACAGGAGAGACAAAAGTGAGATATTGGCTGGAGAGAGCACAATAATCCAGCAAACAGCAAGTGCAGAGACATGGCTTAAATCTGGAAGTTCATGGGAGGAGCAAACAGTTCAATGTTCTAGACAAACAAGGTTCAAGGCAGGATTATTCACGGAATTGTCCAGGGAACTGTCCAGTATTCCAGGTGGCTCAGCAAGAAGAGTCATAGCCAGACACAGCAGAGGTCCCAGTCATTTGATAGCTGTGAGAGCCAATCAAAAGAGCAATCAAGTGATTGGGACACTTCCTCTGCTTAAAGGGCAGCAGGGTGGTATAATGAATATTTAAACCGAAAAAAACAAACTTTAATACAGTATTTTGCAGCCTACCAGTTTTTACATGTGGTTTTTGCATTTCTTTCAGGCTACTTACATTTTCTGCAGCTATAGAATATTAACGGTTTATTAACCCAGTGTCCTTCTAACACCCTGTGCACTGAACTGATGGCTAATACAACCTTATCAGTTTTTACAGCTACCTTCCAGTCCAAATCAAGAGTGCAGCCTATAATAACAACTATGGCTTCCTCCATAGACGCAGTGGAGTGAGAGAGCATAGTTACCTTAGAACATGAATTGTGTTGCACAATTACCAGGCTAAAAACGGTAATAAAGAAAATTGTTAAGCTTTTTTGTTTGTATGCTTAAGGTATAGATATGCTGTGTATAGATAAAATTGCAAGCAGCAGGCTCGTTATTGCAGAAGAGACATGCAATGTTTCTTCAGTAATAAAATACACCTACCTGGCTGCTCGCTGTCTTTTGCAGCATGTAAACTGAGCTGTGCACACACACTGGCACGGTCCCTGTGTGCCAAGATTTATTACTGACTTCTGCTCATTCTCAGGAGTGATGCCATCTCACAATGGCCAATGAAGGTGGGTGAAGGCCAGCACCCAGCAGCAGATGGTGGTGTCAGCAAGGGGCTGGGACTGTTGAAGGCTGAAGCTTAAGTGCTCATATTTTACTAATTTGAACATCTTATAGCATTTTTGCTTTTAGTACCTTTAATATTACCATATGTACCACACTATGTAATGGTGAGTGCGCACTACATGTGGATGGCGGTTGGTGTATTGATGGCTCTCACTGGTGTTCACGTGTCTTACGCTATTTTGTGAGCGACACCGCTTCCACAGTTGTGGTACATATGGTAATTTCATACAGTATTACACTATATAAACGTTCTTTCTTCCTATACCATATCTGGAATTCTAAAGAGCATAAGGTGGTCCCAGTTATCCTGGAGGTTATGGACACATGCATTATTGCTGCATTTAAGTGAGCAGCTAGGATTTCTGGTGAGTAAGATATTTGGCTATTTTGGGAAGATCGGAAGATCGTTTACACTTTAAGAATCACAATTTATGACGATTATGAAATGTTTATTTAATCTACACACTTACATGCATACAGTAATCTTTAAAGTTGTTATCAAACCAAAATGTGTTACTATTCACCTTTCTAATTATGCTTTTATCTAAATCTATGCACATTTGTAATTTGAATCAAGCTGATGTTATGCACCAAACGGAACAAAATTTAAAGTGGAGCTCCAGTCGTTTTTTGTGTTTATTAAAAGTCAGCAGATACAAAAACTGTAGATGCTGACTTATAATAAACACACACTCACCTGTCCAGGGGATCCAGCAATGTGGCATAGGGGAGAAAAAGAACAAGAAAATGTCCAAGATTATAACAGTTTGGTTGTTGGGTTAAGGCTTGCGTGTCCAGATAAGGGTGAGGAGGGTGGGATACCCTTCAGGTTTCTAGAACGATTACGTTTCCAGAGTTGTAACATTCTTCCGGAGTTTGGATTAGGTGACCAACAGGGGGGGGGGGCAGCTTTAATGATGTTAGGCAGGGGGGTCGTTGGAGGCACGTTGGAGGCTTGCTGTCTCGTGTAGGTTACTGATGTGTGTACAATGGTATAGAGGCTGCAAGGTCCTTGGAATCTTCTGGTGGGAGATTCTCAATGTATAGATCCCACTTACTGTGGAAGTGTAGTGTGGCTTGGTGATAGGATTGGGAGGGCTTGTTGTGGGTTAGAGCCAGATCTAATTTCTCTTTTTTCAGTAAAGCTAGTAGTTCCTGCTTGACTAGCTTGATTGGGGGGGGGGGTGGGTGGGAGAGACCCACTGTCTGAGGATGGCTCTCCTGGCTATCATGTAGCAAGTGGTTAGCCATGGTAGGATTTTCTGAATAGTCTTTAGCTGAAGGTTTCGGGTAGTTCCTATGAAGGAGTGGTAGGATCCAAAGAGCAGAAGATATAAGTTCTCATGGGGTTTCAGCCCAGTTACTGAGGCTGCTATCCGTTCGATGTGGTCCCAGAAGCATGAGATGTGGGGGCAGAACCAAAGTCTGTGTAGTAGCGATGGTCTGTGTTCATCACACCATGGGCATTTTTGGTTGGCTAATCTTTCACATTTCTCTGGTAAGGTATATAGGCACGATGTATGATTTTATATTGTTGCTCTCGCCAAAACTCATTGGTGACAAATGACCAGGTCGTGATGTAACCTTTGAGTATGTGAGTGGAGGTGTCGGAGGAGTCTAAGTCTTTGTTCCAGGCTGTTACTAAGTTGCCCTTTAAGGGTTTAGCGGATGAGGATGATACCGGTTTGTAGAGATGGGAGATTTTGTAGGCTTGTATTTGCGTGAATGAGTACTTGTTGGGGTTTTTGAATCATGTCTCTTTGTGAGGACACAGCTTACTGATGAAGCTGATGGCTTGACAGGCGTGGAGATGGTGGTGAAGAGGTAGGAGGAATTTGTTGGTAAGGCTTGTAAATGAGATAGGGGAACCCGTAGTGGTATCAAACAGCTGGGAGAAAGGGGTCAGCACCTTTGAAGCCCATGATTTAAAGGTCAGGTGTTGGAGAGCTTGAGGGAACATGGGGTGTCCTATAATTGGTAAGTGGTTGGATACCTGTGGTGGGACCCCTTATCTCTTTCCAGGCTATGGTAGTGTGTCTGATTAATAAATTGTATTTCAGAGATGAAGGGAGGGATTTGGTCTCACAGTGGAGCATGAAGGGGTCCACCATTTGGGCTGCGAGTTTGAGTAGTGGGAAGTATGTGATATCCAGTCTAGACCCGTTCTCAAGAGGGAAGACAACTTGTATAAGCGAGTGTTCGGCAGACTTGTCCCTCCTTGGTGTTTGGGGAGGAATAGTTTCTGGAGTGAGATTTTGGGTTTGCAATTTTGCCAAATGAATTTGGAAAGAGCCTTGTGAAATTTTTGTGTATCAATATGTTTCAGTAGGAGGGGGATGGTTTGTAGTGGATAGAGAAGTTTTGGGAAAGATACCATTTTATAGAGGTGACAGCGGCCGAAGAAGGAGAGGGGGAGATTCGCCCAGCTTTCTAGTTGGTTTATTATTTTAGTTACAACGGGAGAGAAATTTAAATGGTAGAGGGAGTGTGGAGTTTTCCCTATCTTTATCCCCAGGTAGGTTATATCGTTTTTGGAGATTTGGAAAGGGGAGTTGGTTGCCCAAGATGGGTGGTGGGCTTGGAAGAGTGGTAGGATTTAGCTTTTCGTGAAGTTTATCTTGAGCCCAGAGCACTTTCTGACGTGTGTAAAAATTTGTTGAATACATGGGATGTCCGCTTTAAGATCCGGCTCCGTGAGATTTTTGTCTTTTTTGGGGATTCGTTTTATATATGTCTGGTATCCAGAAGGAAGGTAGGGGTGCCATTTATTATATGTTGAAAAACTGTAGCCAAAGTGGGTGATAGGGTGTCTGCTGTCAGCTTATAAAATTCTGGGGTTGAAGTCGTCCGGGCCTGGGGCTTTACCGGGGGATAGGGATTTAATTGCCTTTGTGATTTCTTCTGGGGTGATTTCTGCGTTTAGACTGGCCAGTTGCGATTCACTGACCGAAGGTCACGGAAGTTTAGGGCTATTTGTTCATCAATGGGATCAGGGCCATAAAGAGAGGCATAGAATTTTTCTAGAATTTTATTAATTCCTGTGGGAGATCACATTCTTTCTCTACAGTCATCCTTTAGTGCAGCTATATGTGAGGGGGTATGGCCGCCCTTACAGAGACGGGCCAGCAGTTTCCCTGGTTTATTCCTGAATTTGTGGAAGCGTAGGTCTACGATTGAGTGGTGAAGTTTTTCCTGTTCCTCTGACCACAAGTCAAATAGTGATTTAGCTTTACGCCAAATCTACCTGTTTTCAGGGGTTTTTAGGTGATTTAATTGCACCTGGGCGGCTCGCAATGCAGAGCTCGCCACGGCGTATTCTCGTTTAACTTGCTTTTTGTGGGCAGAGGCAAAGGAAATTATTTTCCTTCTAATGACTGCTTTTCCCTCTTCCCAGAGCAGGTTGGAGTCGGAGGCGTTCGTCTCCATGTATTCTGACCACGTTTCCTTGAGAATTTTGCTGAGGGATTTGTTTTAAGCTAAATATGAGGGGAAGTGACAAATTCTCACTGGGTTTGGGATGGCTAAGCCTGAAACTTTTATTGATATTGGGGCATGGTCGGAAATGGCTATATCTTGAATGTCAGGTGAGGCTGTGTGATTGGCAATCTCTGAGTTGGCAAAAATATAATCAATTCTGGTCAGGGTGTTATGCGGGGGGGAGAAAAAAGTAAATTCTGCTCGGGTTGGCCTGTCTCCACAGATCTATTAGATTTAGGCGCTCTATGAAGTTAGCCAGAGAGGTTGTAGAAGGCGTCTGTTGCCACGGTCTCCTACCGCTGGATTGTCTTCTAGGGTGTTTATCGCCTGGTTGAAATCGCCTCCTATCAGGAGGGGGAGGTGGATATAGGGAGCTATGATGGATGTGAAGTGCTGGAAAAAGTGTTTGGTGGGTGTATTGGGGGCATATGTGTTGCATAGGACCCATTCCCGTGTGCCTATCTTTAGTTTGGCTATAAAAATACGGCCTTCCTTATCTGTGTGGAGGGGTGTTAGCTCACAGGGGAGAGATTTGTTAATGAGGAGTAAGACTCCTGCCTTGCCCATAATGGCTGGCGAGCCTACTACTTGGCCTACCCACAACTTGCGCATTCGGTGAAAGTCTATAATTGTTAGGTGGGTTTCTTGGAGAATTGCTATGTCTATTTTAAACGTTTGAGGTGTCTAAGGACTGCCATTAGTTTCTGGGGGGAGCGCAGACCTTTCACGTTCCATGAAACCCCTTTCATATTACGGGTTTGTGAAAGAAAGATGTGAACAGGAGGAATGTGTGGCTCAGATAGGATGAGGTGCCCTGAGTGCGAGATAGAGGGGAGCGGCTCCCTGTTAGTGGACAAGCGCCTGGGGATGTCTTGCGTCTTGGACCAGGGTAAAAGGGGGGGACGGACCCAACGGGAGTCCAGGAAATTAGAGGGGGTGAGACATACCCTTGGAAGTCTGTACTCTTCTTTTTTCCGCAGGTGATCTTTCCACCATGGGACAGCGTTGCCGGGAGGTAAGGATGTTCGCCCGCTGTGTAAAGGCATATCGTCCATCTACAGGGTACCCTTGGTGATATGTAGTGGGAGGGGTCTCTTACGGAGCCCTGGCGGGTCAATTATCCTCCTCACGATAAGGTTGTGGCAGGATGATGGTCTGTTAATAAAAATGGAAACAAAGTGTGATACATAACAGATAAAGTCAGTAACAGCAACAACATGGAGAGATACAAGCATTGGTGAGTGGCCGTAGGTACTCTCAGGTAATGGAATTAATCGGGAAAGGCTGACATAGAGTTCTGTGCAGTATGGAGTGAATGTAAGGACTAGCTTTGTTGCCAGGCGATGGAAAAAAGTTCCATGTCTGATGGGGATTGAGAGCTGGGGGAGAGAGTCTATCACCAACCTTCTTGAAGCATCAGACAAATTGGTTAATCCAAACCTGGTGCCTTGGATCAGCGGAACCTCTTTGGAGGATCTTTTCTGGGACTGTGTTGGTCTCAGGGTGCCAGTGATTTTAACGTGTGTATTGCCTCTGTCGTTTCCATTGGATTGTGGAGGTAGGCTTGGAGGTAGTGAGAGGCCTCATCTGGGTGGGTGAACGATTTCTGATCTCCTTGCTGATTTGTAAAACGAAGGATCGCTGGGTATGACAGAGTGAATTTGTCCCTTCTGGTAGAGTGCTGGACATATTGTTTGAAAGTTTTTTCGCCTGCGAGAGACTTCTTGTGAATAGTCCGCAAACACCAGAAGCTTATGTCCGTCTATCTAGAGTACTTTAGAATTGCGGTAGGACCTTAAAAGCTGCGACTTGTCCATGTAGTTCAGGTAGCGGACTATAATGGGCCAAAGTGTGCGTCTGTCATTAGATGGGGTGCCTAGGCGGTGAGCCCTTTCCACCACACATGGGGCAGAGTTGCCTAGCACCCTGGCGATGCGTTTGCTGCAAATGTCATGTAGTCAGTCGACGTTGTATGATTCCAGTAGGCCCACTATCCTCAGATTGTTATGTCTCGAACGATTTTTGAGATTGTCTAGTTTTTCAAGAATGTATTGTTGAGTGCTTTGTGTTTGTTGCTTGAATGAACGATCCTTTTGTAATTAGTCCTCCATGTCAGACGAGCAGAGTTCGAGGTAATTTAGACGCTTTGTGTGGCCCCCAGTTCTTTTCGTATCTGGCTGATTCCATTCGCCATAGCATTGTCCACAGCTGCCGTTATTGTGGGAAGTATCAGCACTGCGACTGCCTGTGCCAGTCCTGCATATTGGTCTTCAGCGATCGTGGGGGAGGAAACAAGTGATGCGCTTACCATGCCCAGAGTGGTGGCTGTGGAGGCATTCTGAGGTGAGGCCGGGTCCTGGCGTGTGCCTGTATCAGGCTGTTGCGGTCCGTTGAGGACATAACAGTCCATGCCTGGCGGGTCTCCCTTGTGAGCTGTGCTGTAGTCGGGGATGAGAGGCTGATGCGAGCGGTGAGCTGGCAGATTCTTTTGCTGGTCTGCCTAGAGCCGCTGTCTCGCACGTCCTCACATGAAGGAGCCGGAACCGGAAGTCATTTCTTGACTTTAATTATGCTCTTCCTTAGTAGACTAACAAAATGAACCCACTAGACTTGGCAAAATCTTTGGAATTGACTACCATTTTGCTAGCAAACATTTTATTAGTATTTTTATGTCATTAGTTTATACTTCCAAGACAATCTTATTGCCACTTATTAATATCCATAATGCGCCTTTACCTCTTGTCTTGTATTCTAAAACCTTTGTTATTTGACCTAATTTTCTTCATATTACACTATCATAATTTAGCCAAGCAAACCATGAAAATTAACTACCCATCCTACTTTTTATCATATTCTTCTATAATCATAGGCGTGCGCAGGGGGTGTGCCAAGTGTGCCTAATCACTGTGTGCGGTGCCGTTTCTAACTAATGCCTGGGCTTCCCCCTGCCTTGCATGCCCAGAATGGAAAGTGGGGGAGGGGCTAATAGATATGCCTTTTACCAGCCCTGTCCTTTTCTAAATGAACACACTCACTCACTGTGTTCAATCATAACTGAAGCACAGTAACCTGTGTTTACTATGCTTCCATTTGTGAATGAACAGGAAGCCGCTCAGCACAGAGCACTTCCCATTCATTCACTGTCCAATGCAGCTGAGGCTGCAGAGAAAGGCATGCGTACCTCCCAACTTTTTGAGATGGGAATGAGGGATATTTACTAACGTATGTAGGCATAGGACACATCCCCTGCCACACACTCTTAAAGCAGAATTACACACACACACACACACACAAAAAGATTAATGAAACCCACAAGTGCTTTTTTACCACTACTGTTCCTTTATATTTGATTTTGAGACTTACAAATGCAACAATTTAGAAATTGGATGAAAGTCTTAGCACTGGGAAACACTTTTTGAAAGATACAAAGTGCATTTTATATACAATTATATAGATCAGACCAAAATTAGGGACAAATGAGGAAGAAAGATGGACTTTGTTCCAAATCAGTTTCAAAAATTTGGGAGCTTTGGGCATGTGTGTTTGAGCTTTGGGGTGCACACCCTAATGTAATAGGCTGTGCACCCCTAGGTATATAACTACATCATTTGTATTAATGAACCCAATAAAAATAGAGCCCAACCTCACATTTTAATATACAAACAACTAAAAACACTTTTCATGGGACTTTAAATGAGGCACAGCATTTGCATAAAAAGATTTATTAAGCAGTTGATGAAAATCTACTGGCATTCCATCTACATAATATTCATATAATGATACATACACAAGTTCCACTCCACAAGTTTTTAACAAAACATAATGATACAACCTTTAGCTTGACGCGTGGCGTGACAATAATATCACTTCTTCGGGAGCAGATGCCCATTGTAAAATCTGTAGAAAATCAGCTATTTAACAGTCTAAGACCTCCAAATGAAAACCGTCACTAGGTGTCTGGCTCGGGAGTTGTGAGACATGGCTCCCCAATGGGAAAACCTGAGGAGCAGTACCTAAGTGTTGACACATATGAGTGAGCAATCATCCTAAACATAACTCCAGGTCCCACAGGAAGAGTGTAAGGTCACCTGGGGTAAGGTGACAGATGCGCACTGCTGGGGTGCGAATAGCACTGCTAAAGTGCGAAGCGCACCACTAAGGTTGTGAATCCTTAGCTGGCTGCTGCAACTAGAGATCAGGATGGTGCAGGGAAGCGGGACTGATGGGACCCTGACACAGATTGCACAGGGAGCTAGAGCATAGGTTTCCCCAGGGAGCAGAGTCTAAGAGCCAACAGGTGTTCACCAGGGCCTCTGGTAGTGAGGATGGATGGACCTGGGGTCCCCCAGCTCACGCTCATGGCAGGCTACAGGTGAAATGAAGAGAAAGCAGCAGTGCAAGATATCAAGAGACGGTCAGTGGGAGAGCCAAGGGTCAGGGCTACAAGCAGACAAAAACAGACAGGAGACACGCCAAGGTCGGGGTCACTAACAGACAAGGAAGGTCAAAGAACAAGCCAAGATTGGGGACAGTAGCAGACAAGGAAGGTCAAAGAACAAGCCGAGAACGGTACACTGAAACAAACTAAGAGCACACGGCAGAAGCAACCACACAAGCCTAATACACAAAAATTGGTCATGAACGAGGCTTGCAGAACATGGTCTTTTATAGTGTTTCCTTAATTGGAAACTGGGGTGGAGTTCACAGAGGGAAGATGACTTAGCACACAGGTGATGATGTGCACGGCCTCTAAGCTGACACAACCAAAGAGGTAAGCAAACAGACAGGACATAACTTGTACTACAGGTTCATGACAAAGAGGAAGATAAAATATAAAATATAAAAGAAGATATAATATAAAACAAAATATAAAATAAAATATAATTTATTTCTTTCCCATTTATTTAGCCCATTCAGAAAATTCTCCTTAACTCATCAAATCGATCCATCAAACCATTATCCCATATTTGGAAGGGAAACCTATTTTCTTCATTTTACTGATATCTCCTTATAATTTCCCATAAACATAGTCTTTTCAATTACTCTTTTATCAGTTACATCTGCTAGCTGTTACATAACCCACTCTTGTTCACAGACTCTGTCTAATTGAAGGTTACCTGCTTCTACTAAACTCTGACAATAGCCAAAGTTATCAGCCTCAGGCATGAAAAAGCACAAATATCTAATACAGTGAAAATGTGCTGGTATTAAAAAAAGAGTCCTTTAAGTTTCTAACATCTCCTATAGCTCAAAAGAAATGTATATACAACCAACATATTGTCAGTTAACATTTATAAAATAGAGGAACTTTCCCTAATGTGTAACAAACTGTACTATAAAAGTGCTTGTCACCTTGCCAGGCACCTAGTGTAAAGTGATTGTGGTCTCATATTTTGCCTATAAATCCTTTTAAGTGAAACTTTTGGTGAAAATATAACATTTGCAGAAATGTTCTATTATCGCAGAAGAGAAATTATATGAAAAATGTGCATTTGAGCGCCCTAGCATCCCCTTTCTGAGCCTCATCATCTCCATCACCGGAGTCACTATGGACCCGCAAAAAGTCTCTGCCATCCTGGATTGGCCCGCACCAGTAGACAAGAAAGGGGTCTAGCGCTTTGTGGGCTTTGCAAATTTTATAGAAAGTTTGTTAAGGTGTTCTCCGCGGTGATTGCCCCCATCACTCAGCTCACGAAGCAGAACTCCCGCTTTCAGTGGTCCCCCGAGGCTCAGGAGGCCTTCATGACTCTCAAAGGATTATTCACCTCTGCCCCTGTCCTGAAGCACCCAGATCCAGTCCTGCCTTATATCTTTGAGGTGGATGCCTTGGAAATCACAGTGGGGGTCGTTCTTTCTCAGAGGAGAGGCCCCAAGGCTTCTTTACACCCCATTGCCTTTTTCTCCCGGAAGCTCTCGCCACCATAGAGGTCAACTATGATGTAGGGGATCGAGAGCTACTGGCGATTAAATCCGCCTTGGAGGAATAGCGATACTTGCTGAAAGGAGCCGCACATCCTGTCCTAGTTTTTTCGGACCACAAGAATCTTGAGTAACAACGGATTGCAAAGAGACTAAAACCCTGCCAGGTGCGATGGGCACTCTTTTTCTTGAGATTCCAATTACATTATTACATTGCTGCTTGCAAACTTTTTCACATATTTTTTTACACAAGATTCACAGAACTTTCACGTAGCTTTCATACATTTTTCCAATTACATCCAATTAGAAAAACGTGTGAATCTTTTGTGAAAACATTTTTAAATCGGCCTCTTAGAATCTCTGTTGATTTTTAAATGTCATCTATGTCCCTATCAAGGAGAATTGCTCTAACTTTGATTTATCTTCCTCTCACTCAGATGATGGCTGTCAATCTTCCTCAATCATAAACAGACCTGCACACTCAGAGCTCAGTGTACAATCCAGGTATCCGCCAGGAAAAATTTGCACCTGTGGTGAGTCTGTGAGGGAGGTACAGGATCTCGGCTTGGCCGATCAAAACTACCAAAGATAATGAACCTAGATGAAGGCAGTGTAGTCAATAGAGCAGCTTGTGTAAGGAACCATCAGGGGCCATTGGCAGACCTATGCGCGGGCGTACGTATGCGCCAGGCAATGGCGCCAAAGATGGCCATTTAAGCAGCTAACACCCTGAACTCTGTGCTGTCCGTTCTACAGCATTCCTGCACCTGTGATCCCCCCAGCGTTTGTTCTGAGAGACTTCCTGTAACTGTGACCCCACCTATCCTTTGGACTTTGCTATCTGTTTGCTATCTGTCTGCCCTGACCTCGGATTGTTTACGACTACTCTTCTGCCTGTGCCCTTTGTACTTCAGCAGCCTGCACGTTACCGACCCAGCCTGTACCCGACTACCCATTTGCCTGATCCCTCTGTACTTCTCTGCCCGCCAGTTGCCGACCTGGGCAGCACCACTAACCTTCAGCCTGCACGAGCTTCAGTGGACCTATACTGGCCATCAGAGACTTGTCCAGCCCTCGTGCCCCCCTGTGTTCCTGAGATCCCTGTCTGCACTACCAGGGGTTCTTGAACCAGGGCCGCAAGAGAGGTTGCCTCCGCATAAGCCAGACTCAACCACTAGGTGCGTGACAGCAATGGACAGCCATGTCTGAGTCTGCGCCGGGGCCCTCTCCAACGGAGGATCTATGTGCTAATCTGAGTGGATAAATCCAAGTAGTGAAGGACTTGCAAGAGGGGTGCATCTGAATGGAGAGTAGAATTCAAGAACTGTCCATGTCACATGCACCAAGCTCTGACCAGTCTGTGGGGCATGCTGTTATCACTCTCCCCACAGAACCTGAAGTGCCGCTACCCGAGCGGTTCTCTGGGGAGCGTAGGAAGTTTGGGGCCTTCCACTGTGCTTGTGAACTATACTTTGCACTGCAGCCTCGCACATTCTCCTCTGAAACCATGAGTGGGGTTGGTGATATCCCTTTTGTCAGATGAACCTCAGGCTTGGGCACACCGATTACTGGAACAGAAAGCCCCTGAGATGGCTGATCTGAATCTGTTCTTCCGGGCCATGACCCTACTCTACAAGGATCCCCACCAGGCCTCAATGGCCAAAGCAACTCTCCATGTGCTCCAGCAAAGTTCCCGCACGGCAGAAGATTACATTGCGGAGTTCCGGTGCTGGAGCACTGACACAGCATGGAATGACGCAGCCCTCCTCTATCAATGTCGGCTGGGCTTGTCTGAGCCGCTGAAGGATGAGCTGGCCCGGGTGGGAACACCCCGTTCCCTTGAGGCTCTGATTAACCTGGCCATCCAGGTAGACCGGCGCCTGCGGGAAGGCAGAGCTGAAAGGTCTGTGGGAGCCCAGCCGGAGCCCACACATGTTGAGAATCTACACCCGTCACTCACCCCCGAAGAGAGACATAGACGCATGGTGCACAACCTATGCCTGTATTGTGGAGGTTCAGGACATCGCGTCAGTTTTTGCCCAGCCACACGTTCCTTCTCCCCAGAGGGAGCAGTCCTGTACTTGCCTGACAAGGCTACGTACCTGGTCCTCCCTGTGTGCCTATGACTCCCAGGAGGGAGCATCCAAGCCCCAGCTATTCTCGACTCAGGTGCCTGCAGCTGTTTCTTGGACTTGTCCTTTGCAGAGCAACACCAAATCCCCCTCTGGCCCAAGGCCCACCGGATGGTCATCCACCTGGCCGACGGATCCATTATCAAGTCAGGAACAGTTACTCAGGAGTCCATTCCCCTCCTTGCCATGACTGTCATGGGCCATTCCAAATACCTGATATTGGACTCAATCGCATCCCCTCTTTTTCCCGTCATCCTCTGCCTACCCTGGCTGCGGGCACACTGCCCCAACATCAACTGGTCTACTGGGGACATTCAGTTCACTTCCCCTTACTGTCAGCAACATTGCCTACATCAGGCCCAGGAGGCTCATCCCTCCGTCCTATGTCTGGATTCTGACCCTGATCCGGAGACCCGCATTGCCGTCCCTCCAGGGTACCATGACTTTCTTGATGTATTTAGCAAGAGGGGGGCAGACAAGCTACCACCCCACAGGGCCTATGACTGCCCCATCGAGTTATTGCCAGGTACTGAAGTACCATTTGGTCGGATCTATCTGCTCTCCGAGAGAGAACTAATGGCCCTCAAGGCCTCCCTGGACAATAATTTGGAGAAGGGGTTCATCCGGCCTTCTACGTCCCCTGCGGAGGCAGGAATATTTTTTGTTGAGAAAAAGTACGGGTCACTTCATCCATGTATAGACTATAGTGATCTCAACAAAATTAATAAAAAAATTGCTACCCTTGCCCTTGGTGCCTGAGCTGTTCCAACGACTGGGCACTGCCACCATCTTCACCAAGCTGGACCTCCGTGGGGCATACAACCTCATTTGCATCCGAGAGGGTGACAAATGGAAAACGGTCTTCAGAACCAGGTTTGGCCATTATGAATATTTGGTTATGCGATTCGTTATAATTTAACTGGACGACATCCTTATATTCTCGTCAACTCTCGAGGAGCACCGCAAGCACGTCAAGTGCATCTTAGAGCGCTTGCACCAGCAAGGACTGTACACAAAAGCTGAAAAATGTGCATTTGAGCGCCCTAGCATCCCCTTTCTGAGCCTCATCATCTCCATCACCGGAGTCACTATGGACCCGCAAAAAGTCTCTGCCATCCTGGATTGGCCCGCATCAGTAGACAAGAAAGGGGTCTAGCGCTTTGTGGGCTTTGCAAATTTTATAGAAAGTTTGTTTAGGGGTTCTCCACGGTGATTGCCCCCATCACTCAGCTCACAAAGCAGAACTCCCGCTTTCGGTGGTCCCCCGAGGCTCAGGAGGCCTTCATGACTCTCAAAGGATTATTCACCTCTGCCCCTATCCTGAAGCACCCGGATGCAGTCCTGCCTTATATCTTTGAGGTGGATGCCTTGGAAATCGCAGTGGGGGTGGTTCTTTCCCAGAGGAGAGGCCCCAAGGCTTCTTTACACCCCATTGCCTTTTTCTCCCGGAAGCTCTCGCCACCAGAGGTCAACTATGATGTAGGGGATCGAGAGCTACTGGCGATTAAATCCGCCTTGGAGGAATAGCGATACTTGCTGAAAGGAGCCGCACATCCTGTCCTAGTTTTTTCCAACTACAAGAATCTTGAGTACCTACGGATTGCAAAGAGACTAAAACCCCGCCAGGCACGATGGGCACTCTTTTTCTTGAGATCCCAATTACACAGTACCTACAGGCCCGGGTCAAAAAACATCAAACCGGATGCTCTGTCTAGGATGTTTTGTGGAGATCCGACCCCACCAGACACCATCATTTCCTCCCAAAGCTTCTTGCTGTCACAGGAAGATCTACTGTCTCGGGTAAGGCGATCTCTAACCAGCTCCACAGCGCCACCCAACCTTCAACTGATACCGAAGGATGGGATGTGGTGGCACCACAACAAAATCTTTATCCCTGAAGGATTACACTTGACCATCCTAGAACTCTGTCACGACCACAAACTGGCCGGGCACTTTGAGTTGCAAAACCCTGAAACTACTGTCACGCTCTTTTTGGTGGCCTTCTTTCTGCAAAAGATATGTCAATGCCTGTCCAGTCTGTGCCCAAAATAAAACCAGCAGAACAAAAGCCTGGGGTCTGTTAAACCCTCTTCTCGTTACTGAGCGCCCATGGTCTTACATATCCATGAATTTCATAGTTGAATTACCTCCTTCTGCCGGATTCAATCTACATAGCCTAATACTGCAACACTGATTTATTAAAACATGACTCTAAAAACAGGGTACTCACATTCTTGACATTCAAATTGCGCATTAAAAAAATCCTTTAGCCGGCAAATAATAGAACGCCCGTCCTCGCGGGATCAAACATGTGGCGTGGTGACGTCAGTACACAGACTCCGCCCCTACGCTATGCAGCCCTTATTTTTTATGGTACACGTTGTGAGAATCCTCTGAGGTCCGCTGTCTCAAGTAACCAAATCCTGGTAAGGATGCCATCGAACCCTGGTATAGGAGGATCGTTTTCTCTACTATTTAGACCCTGCAGAGGGCTATATCTGCCTGTGAGCCTTGACCCTTACTAGCGATAGTGGGTCTCTATTTCCGGTAAGGGTTTTTACTTACCCCTTCTCTGTCACTGGAGGTGCCTGCACGTTTTTTACGGTGGTGGAAAGTGGGAGTGTCCTTCTCCTTTGGATACCTTTAGGACTTTGGATGTGTCAGTCTTCTATACTTTCAACCACGTTCTTTTTTTCTTCACAAGATTTTGGACTACACAGTATAATTTCTTCTTCATATTTTTCATCACAATTTTTGACTTTATGGGTTTATGCTAACCATTTCAATTTATTTTTGATATAATGTATGTATATGTCATATGAGCACTTATATATATTGATTTATATATTAGCTTAATTTATATTTATGTAGCGCAACAATATTTTTTAATTTTCTAAGTCAAACAGACAGTTTGAATATTTATGTGGTTCCAGTCAATCCCTGGGGTAGGGTTCCCAATAGGTGGCTGGATAGTGTATAAATAGTCTGGGGCCTGAGGTGGCCTTGTCTTGTCCTGTCCAGGAAGAGAAGTACCCAGCCTGGAGGGCTGCTGCCTTCCTAGGCAACCCAGCACCTTTATTAGGAGCTTATCAAGCTCCCATCTGTGCTAGAGCTGGGTGCCTATTTGCTCAGAGACTTTGAGGCTAAAGTAGCAGAATTTCACCTAGGATCCAGTCTGGGGTCCACTAAGGAAATGTCTGCCTGACTCTGGGGGGAGGCGTCCAAGTATCCGAGGTGAGTTCAGACCTAAGTGCAGGATCTGGGCGACTGTTGCTGTTGTTGAGCCCCGGTGTACTTTTACTAAGGCTTGCCTGGCCTGGAACTTTGCTTATGGTGTTCCCGTGTCCCCTAGCAATAAACCTTAAAAAAGGCAATGCCTAAACTATTCTTTGAACTGGATGAGTGGATGTTGTGGTGTGCCTGTCTGCTGCTGCTGCACATTTTTGGGAAAAGACCCTGGGACAAAATTAGAAGTTCCTGATGGGTAGCGCTACGGCTACCCTATAACCCGGGAGACGTGCATAACAGTACACAAATTAAAAAGGGTGTTACAGGTGTAACAACAAAACAGTTCTACAATCCTTGTGTCCTCTTTCCTACATTGCTTTTTATTTTCCATCTCCAGCCAAATGTTTAATTTTTTTTTTTTTATCCATCAAGTTTTTCTTATAAAGTTACATTGTTAGTCACGTTGAAAAAATACACAAGTCCACCTAGTTCGACCAATAAAAAAGAAAAAAAATCATACAATCCCATATACACAATCCTATACCCACAGTTGATCCAGAGGAAGGCGAAAAACCCCAGCATAGCATGATCCAATTTGCTACAGCAAAAATCCTTCTTGATCCCTCGAGAGACAATTGGTTATTCCCTGGATCAACTTTACCTATAAATATTAGTAACCACTTATATTATGTACATTTAGGAATGAATCCAGGCCTTTCTTAAAGCAATCTACTGAGCTGGACAGAACCACCTCTGCAGTGAGTCTATTCCACATTTTCACAGCTCCTACTGTGAAGAAACCTTTCCGTATTTGGAGATGTAAAGAGTGCCCCCATGTCCTCTGTGATGGCCTTAAAGGAGTTGTAAAGTCTCATGGTTTTTAGCTTAATGAATTCTATGCATTAAGATGAAAAACCTTCTGTGCTGCAGCTGTCCTTCAAAGCCCTCCTTTTTCTTACCTGAACCCAATCATTCCAGTGACGAGCATGAGCCCAGCAGCTCCAGCCACTGTCTCTGGTCCTCGTTGGATAGATTGATAGCAGCGGGAGCCATTGGCCGCGCATGCGCGATTTGCGGGTGAGTGCGCGCTACCGCCAGCACGCCCATGCCTGCTGCACGCCCGCTCCATGCCAGGTGAGCATGCCCGCGGATCGGGTGGACTCGATGTCCGCCGGCAACCCACGATCGCCTACTGCAGAGGCAGAATGGGAATCTGCCAATGTAAACACTGCAGGTCTCCGTTCTGTCAGGGGACATGACAGTGATTTACTGTTCCCAGTGATTAGGAACAGTGAGATCTGTCATGCTCTGCCAGCCCAGCCCCCACACAGTTAGAACACACTGAGGAAACACATTTAACCCCTTGATCGCCCCTAGAGTTTAACCCCTTCCCTGCCAGTGTCATTTTTACATTGATCACTGCATTTTTATAGCACTGATCAATGTAATAATGTCATTGGTCCCAAAAAAGTTTCAAAAGTGTCCGATCTGTTCGCCGCAATGTCGCAGTCCAGATAAAAATCACAGATCAACAAGCCATTACTAGTAAAAAAAAAAAAATAATAAAAATGCCATAAATATATCCCCTATTTTGTAGACGCGATAACTTATGCGCAACCCAATCAATATATGCCTATTGTGATTTTTTTTTTTACCAAAAATATGTAGGAGAATATATATTGGCCTAAATTGATATATTTTTATATTGGATATGCATTATAGCAAAAAGTAAAAAAAATTTTTTTTTTCAAAATTGTCGCTCTTTGTTTATAGCACAAAAAATAAAAAAACGCAGAGGTGATCAAATACCACCAAAAGAAAGCTCTATTTGTGGGAAAAAAAGGATGTCAATTTTGTTGAGTACAATGTCGCACGACCGCGTAATTGTCAGTTAAAGCGACGCAGTGTCGTATTTTTTAGCTTGTTTGGACAGAGTTGAGGAAAAGCTTAGAAGTCATGTCAGGGTTTTATTGCTGCCTATGACCACATTGTCGCCAGGGACAGATGTGAGGGGAAGTCTCAAGGGCACACATTAAGCAAAAGAACTGTGGTTATAAACATTCTACTAAATACACTGTATCGGTGTTGATATGTGACTGTGAAAAATGTTGTCAGTGGGATTGGTAATAAGTGGAAATACACAGACTGCAATAAATGTCTCCTAGAGATTATAGCCATTGTCCACCCAATCCAAAAAAAAAAAAAAAGAAAAAATATGTTTTTTTTTTTTATTCTAATCTGTCAACGTAATGCAGCCAGCACTTATATCTTCCCAACACGGTTTTATTCAAAATGTATTGATTGGATAAATATTATATAATGCCCTCTGCACCTTAGAAATTGAAAACATAGAACTAAATATACAGTATCTCATAAAAGTGAGTACACCCCTCACATTTCTGTAAATATTTTATTATAACTTTTCATGTGACAACACTGAAGAACTGACACTTTGCTTCAATGTAAAGTAGTGAGTGTACAGCTTGTATAACAGTGTAAATTTGCTGTCCTGTCAAAATAACTCAACACACAGCCATCAATGTCTAAACCGATGGCAATAAAAGGGTGTACACCCCTAAGTGAAAATGTCCAAATTTGGCCCGATTAGCCATTTTCCCTCCCCGGTGCCATGTGACTCCTTAGTGTTACAAGGTCTCAGGTGTGAATGGGGAGCAGGAGGGTTAAATTTAGTGTTATCACTCTCACTCTTTCATACTGGTCACTGGAAGTTCAACATGGCACCTCATGGCAAAAAACCCTCTGAGGATCTGTAAAAAAGAATTGTTGCTCTATATAAAGATGGCCTAGGCTATAAGAAGATTGCCAAGACCCTGAAACTGAACTGCAGCACGGTGGCCAAGACCATACAATGGTTTAACAGGACAGGTCCACTCAGAACAGGCCTCACCATGGTTGACCAAAGAAGTTGAGTGCACGTGCTCAGCGTCATATCCAGAAGTTGTCTTTGGGAAATAGATTTTTGAGTGCTGCCAGCATTGCTGTAGAGATAGAAGGGGTGGGGGGTCAGCCTGTCAGTGCTCAGACCATACGTTACACACTGCATCAAATTGGTCTGCATGGCTGTCGTCCCAGAAGGAAAACTCTTCTAAAGATGATGCACAAGAAAGCCCACAAACAGTTTGCTGAAGACAAGCAGACTAAGAACATGAATTACTGGAACCAAGTCCTGTGGTCTGATGAGACCAAGATAAACTTATTTGGATCAGATGGTGTCAAGCGTGTGTGGCAGCAACCAGGTGAGGAGTACAAAAGCAAGTATGTCTTGCCTACAGTCAAGCATGGTAGTGGGAGTGTCATGGCCTGGGGCTGCATGAGTGCTGCCGGCACTGGGGAGCTACAGTTCACTGAGGGAACCATGAATGCCAACATGTACTGTGACATATTGAAGCAACCCTTCAGAGACTGGGCTGCAGGGCAGTATTTCAACATGATAATGGCCCCAAACACACCTCTAAGACAACCACTGCCTTGCCAAAGAAGCTGAGGGTTTAGGTGATGGACTGGCCAAGCATGTCTCTAGACCTAAACCCTATTGAGCATCTGTGGGGCATCCTCAAACAGTAGGTGGAGGAGCGCAAGGTCTCTAACATCCACCAGCTCCGTGATGTCATCATGGAGGAGTGGAAGAGAACTTCAGTGGCAGCCTCTAAAGGTCTGGTGAACTCCATGCCCAAGAGGGTTAAGACAGTGCTGGAAAATAATGGTGGCCACACAGAATATTGACACTTTGGGCCCAATTTGGATATTTTCACCTAGGGGTGTACTCACTTATGTTGCCAGCAGTTTAGACATTAATGGTTATGCGTTGAGTTATTTTGAGGGGACAGCAAATTTACACTGTTATACAAGCTGTACACCCACTACTTTACATTGTAGCAAAGTGTAATTTCTTCAGTGTTGTCACATGAAAAGATAGAATAAAATATTTACAAAAATGTCAGGGGTGTACTCACTTTGTAAGATACTGTACGTAAAATATGTAAAAAATGTGGGTTTGTGTGATTCTTTGGCTTTATCTCATTATGGGAGGGGTATTACCTTTGTAAATCTGAATGTGGGTGCCCTACGGCCACAGTAGGTTTACAGATTTCTTCAAAATAGTTTTTTATTGATTTTTTTTCACAATTTTCCCACAAAAAACTGACAATTTCGTTTTTACAGATTACAGGTTTTCAGGTTTACAGATTTCAGTTATACTGTTCGAGTATACATTATGCAGTAGCACTACAGCCTTGTGGTCCCGATATAGTCCAGAACTATGAAACAGATAGAGTAGACACTGTCCCTGCTCTATGGAGGATGCGATTTGAAGTATCTCAAGCTGAGAATGCTGCTTTTATTACCAAAAATGCTGGGGGCTATGATTGCATCCACTGAAATTAATGCCGGGAGTTTATATTGCATCCACTGACACCAATGCTGGGAGGTACTGTAGCCACTAGCACCAATGCTGGCTATTACCATTAATGCCACTAACACCAATGATAGTCTTCATTTTACTCCCACTTTCTTTTTAGTGCATTGCATACAACAAATGCATCAGAACTGAATGTTATGGCTGTTGAGGTGCCTTACAGCCCCTTTGGACTTGATGCAATGCATGAAAATGCATTGCTATTTTGTGGTTCCATGGAAGTGCCAGGGACTACACATAAGGCCCCCCACTTCAAGGAAGTGTTATAATATGAACAGAGCATGTTGAGAACAATTCCTTCTATGTGCTATTGTGATGACTGCTTTAATCAGGTGCCAAAACACGAAGGTCACATGGTGTAGAGCAGGCATCACTAAATGGCGGACTGCGGTCCAGACACGGACTGGGTGACAGTCCAGACCAGACCGTGGCCACACCACCCAGCAGCCTGAGTGGACTCCTCTCCTCCCGCCACAGCAGCTGTGAAGGATCACTGCCCTGTAGGGGGCGGGAGGAATGGCAGGGTGGACCTGGGCTCGGATGCCCCATGCACCCGTCCGCCATTGAAGTCACAGCAAAGCAAGTGGGAAAAATGGAAGGTCTACAGGGGGAGCGACAGCTGCCCAATCCCTCCCCCCAATGCACCCGCCCACCGCTGAACCCACAGCAAGGAGGACCTGGATCCCCTCCCCCAGTATGCACTCGCCGCTGCCCCCACCGCTGTTGAAGTCAGAGCAGAACGGGAGGAATGGAAGGTCTACATAGGGAGCGGCAGCTGCCTAACCCCTCACCACCTAATGCATTTGCCTGCCGCCGAACCCACAGCAAGGAGGGGGGCAGGAGGCACAAACCCTAGTGGTGGCAGCAGGCGAGTACACCCAGAAGAGGAGTCCACCCCGCAACTCTCCCTGCCCTCCACAACCCTGAGGTAAAGGTAGGGAGGAAATTATGGGGGTGTCAAGGTTGGGTTCAGCCCTCCCTTCTCAGGGCTCAGTCTGCTCAGCTGTCGGTTAATTGCCAGTGCTCATCATTCCAGAGTACTCACCTGATGATCATATCCCTCTCATCAGTCAGACTTTCTGGCTATTTATACTGCCTGGATCAGATCTCTGGTGCCTTTGCCTTGGTCAACATATCCGGATACTCTCTGCTGTTTTTTATTGTTAAAGACTTTTGCCTGGCTGACGTCCCTTCTGGTTCCTGATTCCATTTGCTGCTGAGCTGTTATGTGAGGGGGGGAGCTGTGACATAGGGAGCTGTAATGTGAGGGGATCTGTGATATGGGGAGCCATGATATGGGGGGGCTGTGATGTGAGGGGAGAGCTAAGATATTGGGGGACCGTGATGTCAGGAGAGGGTGAGCAGTGATGTGGGGGGTAGTGATTGTAAGGAGGGGGGCTGTGATGTGAGGGAGGGGTCTGTGACTGCAAGGGGATTGTGATGTAAGCAGGGCTGTAATGTTGGGGCTCTGATGTGAAGGGGGTTGTGATGTAAGGGGGGCTGTGGTGGGAAAAGGGGGACCTCTGTGAATTTTTTTTTTTTTTTAAAGATTTTATTGAAGGTTATAATAGTTACAACAAGTCATGCATAGCAATGGAATCACAATACATGCATAGAGTGTACAACACGTATACAGATAGCAATTAGAGCAAAACCTGAGTAGTATAAGGTAGTTAACATAAAGTGGAAGGATACCTTCAGTGGTGCATAGTATCAAAGGACTAGATCGGCTGCAGGGTCTTCGTATTAGATTACCAAAGAGCCATGTCCTGGGGCACCCCACTGGGTACACACTGTGCCAACAGGGCAGGGCTCCTCTTATGTAGCATACCGCTAGGCCTGTTGGAAAGATCAGTTTGTTTGGTACATAGGAGTGAAGGTTTATCTCTAGTGAGAAATAACTACCAACAGCTATTGCTAGAACTGTTTATGGGGCATTGGCATAGGTGGTGCCTTGAACATAATAATTTGATGTGCAACGGTTGTAGAAAACAATAATTGTGGGTGAATGGATTCCGATATTAGATAAGGAAGATGGTTAAGGCAATCATGCTGGTTACGGAAAAGAATTTGAAGTAAGGGAAAAGAAGAGTAGGAGAGGGGAATGGAGAAGAGGAAAAAAAGAAGGCTAGATGGGGGGAAGAGGGGGATAATGGGGATCGGTCGGACCAACGTGGTGGCGAGGATAAGAGCCCGTCTGGGTCAGGTAAGTATAGCGTTATTAGAACGGTAATAACAATTCCTCTTGAAAGTCTGGAGGGAGGCAGTGCCTGATCCAGGGGTGCCATTGGGTTTCGAATTTACGTATCTTATTCGTCTCAATGGCATGCATTTTAGAGTGTATCATGGTTCTATTCATTCTGCCTATTGTTTCTGGTAATACGAGATGAGGGGACTTCCATGCCTTCGCAATAGTCTGCTTTGCAGCAGTGGTAAGATGCATTAGCAGCCTAAATTGGGATCTAGTTAAGGTGTTTGGCTTTAGGTTTAACAGCACTACTGCCGGGTCCTCTGGTATGCTGCGGTCAAACATTTTAGACAATAAGCCAAAGACCTTCTGCCATAGGTTCCGGGCTACCGGACAGTCCCACCAGATATGAAAAAATGAGCCTGCTTCATTGCAGCCTCGGAAGCATAGTATCGAGGTTGTGGGGGCAAATGTAACAATCCTGGTGGGGACTAGGTACCATCTGGTGAGAACCTTAACATTAGTCTCGATGGCTAGAATGTTGGGTGAAGCTGAGGCAGTAGCGGCCCAAATCTTGGACCAATCCTCCGTGTCTAAGGGGTTTCCTAAATCTGATTCCCACTTAGCTACATAGGATGGTGGGGTACTTACAGAGGTATCACAAAGTTGTCGATATAAGGTCGATATAACGCCCTTAGCATGGGGATCTTTATCGCAAAGGTGTTCAAATGTTGAAAGGTGGGTAAATGCTGAGCCTGTTCTGAGGAAAGGGTCGTAATAGTTCCGTATTTGCATGTAGCGGAACAGTTCGGCTTGAGATAGGTTATGTGAACTGCATAATGTTGGGAATGGAATGAAAGCTGTGTCTGTGGTCAATTTGTAGAGGCGAAATAGGCCAGAGGATAGCCAGGCACGGAAGGAGTCTGGGGCTTCCCAAGCTGGTTTGAAGG
Source organism: Glandirana rugosa (assembly GCA_018402905.1). NCBI lineage: Eukaryota > Metazoa > Chordata > Amphibia > Anura > Ranidae > Glandirana > Glandirana rugosa. The sequence continues at coordinate 211,286 of BLSH010407553.1, forward strand.
CCGGATTTTTTAGGAAGGATAGTAGGGGGTTGTGCTGGGATTGTAGATTATGTCTGTGTTTCATTTTGTCCCAGATGTTTAGTGAGTGCTTGGTTATGGGATTGTTGATATGTTTGCGGTCTGATGGGTGAAGCCAAAGCATGTTAGCGACAGAGATAGGGTCAACCTCCACGGACTCTATAGCAACCCACAGTGGTGCTTCCTTAACAGCGTGAAACTTTGGGAGTTGTGATAACTGGGCTGCTTGATAATAGGAGTTGAATTTAGGCACACCAAGGCCTCCACACAACTTATGAAGGTGTAGGGTGGATTTGGGTATTCTAGGTTTTATGGAGCCCCAGATGTATGCCATGGATTTGCTTTGTAGAAGACAGAAAAAATAGGCCGGTATGGGGATGGGGAGTACTCTGAACAAGTACAGGAATTTGGGCAGGACAGTCATTTTGACAACATTGATCCTTCCTATCCAAGAAATGGGCAGTGCTGACCATTGTGTCATTAGTTGCGACACTTTTCTAAGCAGAGGGAGATAGTTAATCGTGAAGAGGGAGGGGATATTGGCTGTAAGTTTAATGCCTAGGTACGTGATAGAGTGGGGTTCCCATCTAAAGGGGAGGGAAGTCTGTATATGTTGTGTCTCTGAGGGGGTAAGGGAGATGTTCGTCATTTGGGATTTGTGTGCATTGACATGTAGGCCCGAGACGCTGGCAAATTT
>BLSH010407553.1:213836-227758 GCA_018402905.1 Glandirana rugosa
TCCCCATTTGATTAAGTTGTTCGATGGCGATAATTTTCCCTTGCCTTTTTTGAAATGGTCTTTGATCTTCGTCTTAAAAGTCGTAGCGTGTTACGGAAGGTTTGATGGGGATGTCTACAGTTGTCTTTTGCTAATCTATTTCGTTGTGAACTGGAACTGGATAAGGATTGTCTAAGACGGTGGTTTAGGCATGCATCTATAGCGGTGTTTAATATGTGATTCCGTTTATTCGGTCTATGTGGGTACCGTGCTCGCGATTCCTGTCAGTTATTGGGGGGAGTATGGTAGGCGGAGTTTTGGTCGTTGGTGTGTATGTGGTCGTTGGGGAGGATTTGGTGGCAGAATCTGTTAGGAATAGGTCAAGGTCAAGTGTTGCTTTATCTAATCGTTTTCTGTTGACATCTGTAGGGGTAGTTTGGAAGGCATTGTGCGATGCTGAAAATTCTGCTTCTAGTTTCTGGTAAAGTTTTTTCCGTTCCCTTTTAATAGCGGTAGCTTGTTGAATTAGTTTACCCCTGAGAACAGGTTTATGTGCCTCCCAAAGGGTGACAGCAGAGACATCCTCTGTAGAGTTGATGTCAAAATATTCTTTGAGCGCGGCCTCTATGGTTAGGCGGTGTGACGGGTGTGTCAGTGTGGTATCATTGATATACCATGTAGTATCGTGTGATTGAGGTATTAGGGTTGCCAGTGATAGGTGGACCGCTGAGTGGTCTGTCCAAGTGTGGGGTGTCAAAGTGGATGTAAGAATTTCTGGGGTCATGTCGGCTGGGATGAGGATGTGATCAATACGTGAAAACACCTTGTGCGGGTGGGAGTAATGTGTGAACTTTTTGCTAGTGGGATTGGTTTCTCGCCATGCGTCTACATAAGAATATTTAGAGATTAGGTGTTGTAGAGAGGTCTGGGATGTGGGGGAGTTGGGGGTGGGTGGTGACTTATCGAGGAATGAGTTGACCACTTGATTGGAGTCTCCACAGATGATGAATGTACCAATTTTATGAGAATCTATCATTCTAAAAAGATGGGACATGAATGCATTTGGTTTCTTGTTAGGGGCATAATATGAGACTATTGTCAATGGAACATCAGAGATGTGGCCCGTGACAAGGGTATAGCGGCCTTCCGGGTCACATATCTTGGTGGTGAGGGTAAAGGGCACAGATCGGTGGAAGGCTATAAGTGTGCCTCTGGTTTTAGAGTCGGCCGTAGCTGTATAAAATAAGGGATAGGTCGAGCTTAGGTATTTGGGAGTGTGTGCACGGGAGAAGTGGGTCTCCTGGAGGCATGCTATATGAACTTTAGCAGCCGCAAGAGCTCGCATAGCCTTGGACCTTTTATGTGGGATGTTCAGTCCCTGCACATTAAGGGAACAGATGTTTAAGGGGGCCATAATACCTGAGGAGAGGCAGTAGCACAGTACCTGTTCTTAGGGTCCGTCTCCATCGCCATCATTGGTCCGAGGGAAGAGGGAGAAGGGTGTAGAAAGCAGTGGAGAAAAGAGAGGGAGAGAAGGTTAGGCTCATGTACAATAAACATTATCGAGATTGTAATAAACAAAACTTGAGGTAAGGAGCATAGTAAAGAGCAGTCATCCCGCTCTCCATAGGCTCCGAGTGTGCGTCCGGGGGGCCACATAAGCTGTGGATCGTCGGAGGCAACAAGTGGGGGAGCAAGAACGTCCTGTGAGCGGACATCTCCAGGACATTCGGACATTAAATCAGATAACTGTAACAGTAATTGTAACTAAGGTCCTCGCTGTGTCAAACCACAACCCGCAGAGGGAAAAAAAAAAAAGGAAAAAGAAAGAAAAAAAAAGGGGGAAAAAATTTTTTTTAACTGCAAGTAACATAACAACATAAGAAACGACTAGGGTGTTTCGGGTGGGTGAGTGAGTCACCCTAGTGAAGACAAAATTGGCCTCATCTTGCTGATCTCTGGGGGAGGAATGTTCCAGGATTACCCGATGGGTAATTGTGTCAGCATAGATAAAGGTCCAACAGTAGTAGGTGGGCTGACAAAAATTAGGAGGTGGTAAGATTGTAGGCCATAGGTATTCTTTCTGTAAGGGGTCAGTCCATGGAGTCTTCGGTGTTCACAACTAGGGGTTCAAATCGGCCACGTTTATAGGTGGAGGTGTTGGATTTGGTGTTGCTCTTGTGTGGAGTAGGGGGGTCCTTCTTGGGAGAGCTGGAGGCCGAGCGTCTACGGGAGTGTTCCTTAGTGGGGCTACGCTCCATAAGATTCAGATCAAGCAGGGCATCACGGAGTTCAGCTGCTGTGCGGCAGACATATTTTGTCTCTAAATATGTAAAGCGGACCGAGAAGGGGAATCCCCAGTGGTAGGTGATGTGGTGCTGTTGCAGGGTTTGCAGAAGGGGTTTTAACGAGCGTCTCTTGGCAATGGTTATTGGTGAAAGATCTGCAAATATCTGGTAATTGTGTCCTTGGAACGAGAGGATTTGTTTACTTCTGGCTGCTGAGAGAATCTGTTCTTTTGTACGGTAATAATGGAATTTCGCAATTATGTCCCTGGGGGGACCATTATCCTTGCGTGGCGCTAGGGCTCTATGTACTCGGTCAATTTCCAGCCTTTCAGCTGGTATACCAGGTTGCAGTTCTTGACATAGAGCAATCATGGTTGCTTGTAGGTCAACCACCGATTCAGGTATACCTCTGATCCTTAAATTGGACCGGCGGACCCTATTCTCAAAGTCTTCCAGGCGGGCCTGTAGACTCAAGTTTTCTTCTTTAAGTGTTTCAATTTCAGTTAGGCCTAGCTGGGTATTACACTCCAGGTCGTCTACCCTCACCTCCAGTTCCGCCGTTCTGCTACCCAGGTCTCTGATCTCCTTAGTCAGTTGGTCGGTGATACGATCGGAGGTCTGCTTCAAGGCCTTATGTAGCATTGCTTCAAATTTAGCAAAGATGTCTGCTTGTGGCTCAGTCTGCGTGTCCCAATCGTCAATGTCGGACTCACCCTGGCGTGATGGTTGACAGCGGTGCGGTTTCTGGGTTGCTCTAGGCGAGCACGGTGTTCCGGCCTGCAAGGCTGATGTCGCCGCCATCTTTATGATAGGCCTCGTTAAGGCATCTCGGATATTCCGGGACTTCACCTTCGGCTTGGCTCCTATCGGGACCATGGATGTGAGCCCCTGGTGTTCCGCTAGCGTGGGCTGCACTCGGTGGGGGAATATTGAGGACCCGCTGGCTGTTTGTCCGCTGGAGATGTCCGCTCAGGACCGGAGCCTTATGCTAGCACGTCCGCTCGCATCGGCTTCGCGCATGCGCCCCGACCTCTGTGAATTTTAATTCAGTACCCCTGCCTTAGAGTCTTTGAGGATCTTTGCAAAGTACTTCATGTTACAAGCTGCTAAAGCATGCGGAACAAATATCCTGTATGTTATTATTTAATGAAGAAGTCAGCCTTCTATCAAACAATGCAATGATCTATTATCATTATTCCTTGTTATAGTTGGGAGAAACAATCTGCGTCAAGCACCTGGAAACACACAATAGGGGATTGCATCTGGCCACCACCTACAGCACTGATTGAAGCATTACATTGAACTACACTATATCTGGATGCTAAAAGTTACATCTTCAGACCTGAATTATTAGATAGAAACTTCCAATAAAGATTATCTGTTTTTTTCCTAGAAATCTGCATCTGCAGGTTTGTTCTAGATGTCTGCATATATATAGAACTGTATGTATATTTCTTTCTACATCTACATGGGGATACTAGTGGAATGTATGTGAAATTTACATTTTATTTTCCCTACAAATTCCATAAATACTCTCCCACAGTATAATTATTACCATATCTTGCTCTCCAATGCTGTCATTATTCGATTGACTCATTTCTTAGAATAGTTAGATAAGGCAGCATATTTTAACGCCTTTGGTGTGAGGCTTGTTATCATCATACCTCCACCCTGACCTGGTATTTGCATTTGTTCCTATTTTATTGTATTCTTTTTTCTCATTCACTTCACTTGCTGCCATTTGTTTACTTTGTGTGTTTTTCCTTCATTCACCTCCACTGAATTTTTTGTTATCAGTTGCTCTTTACGTTTGTTTGTTTTGAAATTGCAGCCTTCTTCTATAAGGCTGCATTCACACCTGAGCATTTTTTAGGCATTTTTTTTAGCATTTGTATGTGTGTTTTTGAGCAGTTTTGTACAGTGTTTTTAAAGCATTTTTGAGCTTTAGCATTTTTTTAATTACCCAGTAGAGAAAAATATAATATGTTTCATCATTTGTTGCTATGTTTATCAGCCATTTCATCCGCTTTTATTTATTATTTATTTATTTACTTTTTTTGTAAGGGGTTAAAGGCTAGAGTTAGGGGTTTATTTATTATTTATTTATTTATTTTTGTTAGGTTAGGGTTAGACTTAGGGGTTAATATTAGGGTTAGGATTAAGTTTACGGGTTAATATTCGGGTTAGGGTTTAGGATTAGGTTTTTATTATTTACCGCTTTGAGACGCAAAAATCTGACATAAGCATACCGCGAGGGAGGTTAATGGCATCCCTGTGTTACTCCGTAGGGTTCGTCCACTCTTTGTAGCTATAACAGCTTCAACTTTTCTGGGAAGACTGTCCACAAGGTTTAGGAGTGTGTCTATGGGAATGTTTGACCATTCTTCCAGAAGCACATTTGTGAGGTCAGACAGTTACTGATGTAGGGGACGAGAAGGCCTGGCTCGCAGTCTCCACTCTAATGCATCCCAAAGGTGAAGGATTGAGGTTAGGACTCTGTGCAGGCCAGTCAAGTTCCTCTACCCCAAACTCGCTCATCCATGTCTTTATGGACCTTGTTTAGTACACTGGTCCAAATCATTTGGTGGAGGGGGGATTATGGTGTGGGGTTGTTTTTCAGAGGTTGGGCTTGGCCCTTTAGTTCCACAAACTGGCATTCAGAGTTAGATTTTCCACCCTGTCAAAAGTTGTAGCTGATGTGGTGGTGGATACACCACAGGGATTTTGGGGAGACAGAATAAATGCAGCAACTGAGGAACAAGTAGGAAGTGGAATTTGGGTCTTTTGCTTCTTACTTGTTTCCCTCTGAGCTCCATGGTACAATGTCATGTGCTTCTGCATGTGTATAATACCCAAATAGAAGCTACACCTTCCACAGCTTGTGTGCTGCAGACAGATGCTGTGGACTATGACGGTGCAGCAGGGCGAAAATAAAAAAGGCTCCAATTGCAGAGACTATTAGACTAGCTTTGAAAATAGCAGCCTATACCTGTGGGGTATTGCCGCCAGATGGATTTAGACACCTGCTTACTACTGCTTTTTTCAAGGTCCCCCTGCCACTCAACAACATTCTTCTTTGCTGATCTTCAGCCTCTCCCTTGGAACCTTACTCCACTCCACTCTATGGTATACACAGATGGTCTATCACCTCATCCTTCACCTACACTCAATCAACAGAGCCTACTTCACTACTTCCAGCCTGTTGCCATCTGCTGCCTGATATCCCCTGCCTGAAGTGTTGCCCGCTCCCCTCACCTAACTCCACTGGTCATTCTGCTGTCTTCCATGATTCCTCAATTCTTCTTTCAGTACCAAGTCAAAAATCATGCAATCAAATAATTCTGCCAACTCCTCATGGCCAGTTTGCGATAAAGGGGTTAGTGGAGAAGAAGGAGGATGATGAGAAAGAAGACACATTAGCTGGAAGATAACTAGCTGCTCTGCACTTGGAGGGAGGAAAATGGGGAAGGCTTTGTCAGCCCTTCAACTACCTTCTGTGCAAACTGGGGCTGTATTGTTCATCCACTTGGTGACAGGAAACTGCCTGTAGATTATGTGGTTTGACCACAGAACTGTATTTGGCAGGACATGTTCTCCTTTCACTACCTTTGCCTATCACTTTAGGCCTGCCTACTACCTCCACAAACAGCACCTCTGCTTCTCATGTTAATCCTAAAGCCTTGTACACATGATGCGACGGTCGTATGACTGGATGTCCAAAATCGTATGTCGGCTGTTGTGTCTCGCATACTGACGTGCACTAAGCGATCGTACGACCAAGCCTAATGTAGTGATGTGTTAAGAGCGTATAAAAAGGAAGTTCAGGTGAATGTGATTTGTGAATTAGGAATGTAGGTTTACACGAACGGACACTTCCCAGCGTTCCTGACTTCTGAACATGCGTGTTTTGCACATACAACTTGTTGGACCAACTTCTCTGTACACACGATACAACAGTGGTATGACCGCTTGTTGTACAACCAAAGTTTTCTAGTCTGCGCATCCAACTTCTGTTGTACGACTGTCGCTGTCAGCTGTTCTAATCGCACATACTAACGGTCGGATGATTGTACAACAATCGGTCATGCAACCGTTTTCATACAACCGTCGCACTGTGTGTACGAGGCTTAAGAAGGACTGTTGAGGGTATAGAACTGTGCACATATTGATTTGAAGCCCACCACACTGCAATCCAGTTTAGTAGCACAGTAGCATAGTATCTCTCAAACTCTCCTTACACAGAGCTGTTAGATCATCCTAACAACTTCAAACACTGACAATATGATTGCATTGAGCCCATTCTTTTATAGAAAGTAAGTTGGCACATATCAATGCTTCCATTATTGGCCAGCTGACCTGAGTTGAAAGGCCAGGCATCACTGATGCTAAACATATGGTTTGGCTTATTTCTACATAATTTCACAGGAAACATGAATTTCAAAACTGAAGTATTTACTGTAAACTCATGGAACTAACGAACCCACACCTCATTCCTGTTTTTTAGTTTTGTAGAACATGAAATAAGTTCCATTACATAGAAGGCTAGACAGACTATACTTTCAAATCAAAATATTTTTGTATGTCTAGGATAGAGTAAGAAATAGCTAAGACTACATTTCAGGCGTTTTTTTCTGTCTTCGCCCCATTGCTGATATTTTCCTTATTTCCCTGTTCCAGAGGCCTAGCAGGAAGTAAGAGGAGATCTCCTCTTTTCTTACAAAATAGGTTTACCCATTGGATGGGAAATGGTGAGGGTGAATCTTGCCAGCTGGAATACAGACAGTAATAAAAACTTGACAGATGTTCTAACCCCTCACCACTCTATCCAAAAAAATATTCAGGCGTCAGGACAAAGAAATGTGCAGGAGTCAGGAATAAGTTGTGCAGAGATTTCAGGGGTCAGGATTAAGAAATGTGCAGAGTTCAGACTTCAGGAATAAGCAGTGCAGAGATTTCAGGGGTCAGGATTAAGACATGTGCAGAGTTCAGAGGTCAGGAATAAGCAGTACAGAGATTTCAGGGGTCAGGTTTAAGAAATGTGCAGAGTTCAGGGGTCAGGAATAAGTAGTGCAGAGATTTCAGGGGTCAGGATTAAGAAATGTGCAGAGTTCAGGGGTCAGGAATAAGTAGTGCAGAGATTTCAGGGGTCAGGATTAAGAAATGCGCAGAGTTCAGGGGCCAGGAATAAGTAGCGCAGAGATTTTAGGGGTCAGGATTAAGAAATGTGCAGAGTTCAGGGGTCAGGGATAAGTAGTGCGGAGATTTCAGGGGTCAGAATTAAGAAATGTGCAGAGTTCAGAGGTCAGGAATAAGCAGTACAGAGATTTCAGGGGTCAGGATTAAGAAATGCGCAGAGTTCAGGGGTCAGGAATAAGTAGTGCGGAGATTTCAGGGGTCAGGATTAAGAAATGTGCAGAGTTCAGAGGTCAGGAATAAGCAGTACAGAGATTTCAGGGGTCAGGATTAAGAAATGTGCAGTGTTCAGAGGTCAGGAATAAGCAGTACAGAGATTTCAGGGGTCAGGATTAAGAAATGCGCAGAGTTCAGGGGTCAGGAATAAGTAGCGCAGAGATTTCAGGGGTCAGGATTAAGAAATGCGCAGAGTTCAGGGGTCAAGAATAAGCAGTGCAGAGATTTCACGGGTCAGGATGAAGAAATGCGCAGAGTTCAGGGGTCAGAAGTAAGTAGTGCAGAGATTTCAGGGGTCAGGATTAAGAAATGAGCAGAGTTCAAGGGTCAGGCATAAGTAGTGCAGAGATTTCAGGGGTCAGGATTAAGAAATGCGCAGAGTTCAGGGGTCAGGAATAAGTAGTGCAGATATTTCAGGGGTCAGGATTAAGAAATGTGCAGAGTTCAGGGGTCAGGAATAAGTAGTGCAGAGATTTCAGCGGTCAGGATTAAGAAATGCGCAGAGTTCAGGGGTCAGGAATAAGTAGTGCAGAGATTTCAGGGGTCAGCAGTAAGTAATGCAGACAGTTCAGGGGTCAGGATTAAGTAACTTACAGAGTTCAGGGATCTGGCAAGTAACCCACAGAGTGTGCTTGGTGTCATCCTAGCTCTTCGCCGGTATCAGCATCATCCCCAGGAATCAGGCAGCATAGTGTAAACATTGCAATGCGCAACCTTCAACTCAAGGCACACAGCACAAGCGTTGAATGAAATGGCTGAAGAAGCCTGTGAGTGCACAGCAACATTTTTCACTGATGCTTGCCCAGGGTGCCATGGGTTGGAGACTGCATACTGCATTGCGCTACTGTGCCCTGCTCCTGGGTACAGACCCCTCACAATGTGGACTGTCCCTGAGAAGAATGGTAACCCCTTTTTTGGGGTGGTAGATTGGAGACTTGGTATTTATGATAGTTATTTTTACTGGGTATGTTGCCTTGACAAAGGTGGGCTGAAACATCGGCCAGCAAAACGTGAGTCAGCTAAAAAATATCAAGTGCCTCACCACTGATCCTTTACATTTAATACCCGTGAGTGCACTCAGGACTGTTCTCAAACATATGTGTGGGGACCTACCTAATGGCTATATATTAGTAAAATATTAATACACTATTTAGAACAATAATAAGAACTAATTTTAGACAAAGCAATGGGTGAAATAAAAATGTGGATAATTGTTTTCATTTGAGGTATTTAGTCACAATGACTAAACATTACACACATATCTCTAACTCTATAAGATACTATGTCTGTATTCATTAATGGATTTTAAATATTTATCCATGAACAGGAAGATTTATTCAGGAGTACATCCATGTACTAGGGATATAATTTGCATTACAAACTGCACCAAAATACGCCTTGCCTTGAAGGTATGCAAATTATAGACATTAAATTACACTTAGGCAATCAATTAAGCATTCTATTGGCTCATTCATAGCTCTGAAATATTGCACAACTATAAAAGAATTGGCATCCTTTTTGTATATAAACACCATCCTTTGCTGTGTGAGGTATTGCGATTTGTTTCATCTTGTTCAGCAGACAAACGTCTTTAACAGACACTACAACAATGGCAGCAAAGGGTGGACAGTACAAAGATCGTAAGTCTTTTTTCAAACTGTATTACAGAAGTTTAGTACTATATCTATGCTGTAGAAAAAGCATAACTAAGCTGGAATTGTTTGATCATTTTTTATTAACATTATGCTATAACAAAATGACATTGATGTTTTATACATTTGTTCTGTCCATATTACTTAGGTGTATTAACAAGTGTGTGTTATTATTTTGTTACAATATATAAGTCAGTATTTAATATCCATTCAACTTAGTTTATGTTCAACAAATTAGTCTTTTTTTTTTTTTGCTTAAATTATTGAGAGAGGAAAAATGTATAACTGAATTGATTTATTTATTCTTCCAACACTGAACTTCAGCACCAGTTCATGTTACTGGAGGAATATCAGGTACAATTAGGCTGAGATGGCGCAATTGTAAATACAAATTTGTTTGTGTCCCAAGCTATAAAAAAATGCTTTAACAGAGAAAAAACAAATCAAATTCATGAATTCACAAATGATTACAGGTGTTTAATGTGTATAATGTGTTAAGGTGTATAACGTTGTCAATTTACATAGCACTTTACATATTATATATTCACATAGGTCCCTGTCTTCATCAATTTTGAAACATTTAGTTTAATATTCTTGAATGTCAACAATCATCTTATAGTAAAATATATAATGTCCTTGTCTGGCAGATTACCATAATATTTTTTGCTTTTCAGCATGCAAACCTCCAGCCCCTATATGTCAGGACCAAGCACCCAAATGCCCACCTCCAGTTCTTATATGTCAGGACCAAACACCCAAATGCCCACCTCCAGTTCCTATATGTCAGGACCAAACACCCAAATGCCCACCTCCAGTTCCTATATGCCAAGACAAATGCCAACCTGTGATTCCTTTATGTCAGGATACAGCACCCATATGCCAAGACCCATGCCAAACCAAAGGTATGTAACTGCACTTTATTGTAAACTAATTACATGACCTTTTGTAGAAAAATACTAGAGTGCAAGCAACTTTCTATGCATAACAGGTAAGCAAAACCAGAGCTGCTAGGTGTCTATTAGCTATTTATGTCAATAGAAAAACAGCACTTCAGCCAACACTGGGACAAACCTGGGAACATGCAGAATTGTAAAACAACAAAAAGCAAAGACAATTTAAACACAATACACAATGGAGTTGATTTATTAAAGAAATATAGGCCTTCCACTTTGCAAGGGAAGTTGTAAAAAAACTTGTAAAGGTGATGAAAATATACTTTGCAAATAAAAGCCAATTGCATGCAAGGAAAATAAAACAGCAGCCATAAAGGCTGGTATACACAGACTGAACACCGGCAGGATCAGCAAGGACTGGTCGTATTTCATTCTGTGTGTACTGCTGTCTATCAACAGAAGTCAGTCTACCTACCGGCTTCTGTTGAACAGCCCTGCTGAATAACCAGCATTCTATCATTGCGTGCAGCCAATGGCTGCAGCAGTGATCTGTGCATTGTGACGGGGTGGGGGAGGGGGGTCGGCAGTCGCCGCTGTCAGAATACAATTTAATAGCTGGGGAGATCCCTGCATCCACATCGCTTGGGTGGATGTGGGGATCTGTGAGTTATTTTTCGTTCAACGCGCTGGTTAAATGAAAAAACTCTATGTATACCCAGTTTTATGCTTGCATGTGATTCGTTTAGGAAAGTCAGAAGAGCTTCACCTAATTCACAAAGTGCTTTGCAAAGTGAGCAGTCTATTATTTTCATAAATCAACCCCAACATTTATTCATTTGTATCAACAAGGTGGCCAAAATGGGCAAAATTTTAATGATTTAACAGCAAATTTAACAATAGCCAGTCTATCAAAGGTCTACCGATTGGCATCCAATCAGCACTCTCAGCCAATGGCTGTGAGCACTGACCAGAGTGTTCTTGCGGGGGGCCGTCCCCCTTTCAGAACATAAAATGTCAGTGGGGAGATCATTGTACTAACATTGGATTGTTAGTACAGGATCTCCTTCCGAGCTCCTCAGTTTTTTTTCAATCAGCCCGCTGGGTTGAATGAAAAAAAAAATAGTGTGTACTAAGCTTATGGAAGACCTTAAAGTGATTGTAAAGGCTCTTTTTTTAATTTTTTATTAACAAACTTGTTATACTTACCTCCTCTGTGTAGTTGGTTTTGCACAAAGCAGCCCCAATCTTCCTCTTTTTGGGTCCCTTTTCTGCTTTCCTGGCCCCTCCCTCTGGTGAGTGCCACCTCAGCCAGCAGCTTTCTATGGGGGCACCTGAGCTGAGTCAGAGCTCCGTGTATCCATTTTGACATGGATCCCCACCCCGGCCCCACCCCTCTCTCCCTTGGTTGGCTGACTGATTTTGATTGACAGCCACGGGAGCCAATGGCGCAGCTGCTGTGTCCCAGCCAATCAGGAGGAGTGTCGGCGACAGCTAAGACACTCATGGACATCGCTGCAGAGAGAAGGGGCTCAAGTAAGTGATGAGAGGGGTGCTGGGGAGGCTGCTACACACAGAAGGTTTTTTATCTTAATGTATAGAATGCTTTAAAATAAAAAAAAACCTTCTGCCTTTACAACTCCTTTAATGTTTCAGTTCTTAAAGGGAATTTCAAAACCACTCAGGAAAGGAAAACTTTTAAACTATGAATGATAATTCTATTTGACACAAAACATAATGGGCTAAATTAAAACCTGGTACACATGGGGCAAACAAAAAAAAAACTTGCAATGTGTACCAGGCATTAGACCTATTTATGTTTGTTGGATATTTGGCATAAGCTGAACTATAGATTATTTTTTACATGCAAATTAACGAATACCCATATCTTGTTAAATTAAATTCTACTCTAAGGGATCCTTCAACCAAGATTCACAAATTTTTCCATTAGAATTTATGTGAAAGTTTGTGAATTGTGGATGAAAGGTGCAGAAATCTTGGTTGAAAATAAATTGACAAATATACCCCTAAATACTTTGCATGTTATAAATCATATTAACAAACTCCGGGATGTTTAAGGTTATTGAAATAATCAGAAAGATGCATATGAACATTTACTATACACATTTTACAATTTGAATGAGGTCTGGGTGAAAGGCCTAAATGGGCCAGACCAAGGACCTAAGGCTTGACAAAAACAAGCATTTGGGATAAGTTATGGTTTAGTAATAAGAGTTACTGTTTCTTGAAATTGTTTATCTTGACTGTTACTTCTTTGTGATTAAGGATCTTTAGTCCAGTATGTTAGCTTTGAGAATATTGTCTAAATCATAGGCACCTTTCTACAGCCAAATATTCATTACTAATGAAGATGTGTTCAATTCTTTTCTAGATCCATGCCAAGTTAATCCCGTCCAGACACAGGGCAAAGGATATGGAGTCAAAAAATGAAGGGAATGAAAATTCTTTCATATGAGAAAAACCTATCTATTTACAAATGAAATAAAAGATTACAGTTTATCCAACTGCTTCTCTCCGTTATCTTATCTATATGAAGTGGAAACACTTCCAAAACCATGTTTAATTATCCTACCTTAGTGAATAAATGTATTCTCTTGATTTATTCATATTTGTGTCTTTGTATTATTATTACATAGAATCAGAACATAAAATCAGAAAACAGAATCCATAGTTGTTTTTTGATCTAGTGCAGACAATTGTTTTTTTTTTTTTAATTAGTATTGGATAACGTAGGGAAGAATTAAAACCTGTGTTAGGGTTTTCCTTCTACATAGACGTTTTACTTCTTTAGAGAGATTTGTCTCTTAGTTACTCTCCTGGTCACAACATTTTCACCAGAATGGAAGTGAGGGAAAGTCTGCAATGGGGACACAGACAACAAGAAAAAATCATGGGGGTTTAACTTTCACCTATTTTACCAAAAATACACTTCTTCTCTGGTAACCGGGATAGTAAGTGAGGGGAAATCTTTCTAATGGATTTTTAACAACCAGACCACAATATAGCCCCGAAGACATGGGCCGAATATCCGGGTACATTTGGCTAGCGTGTACGGCAGCCAATCCTACAGAAGTTGGCCAAGTCGAACATGACCAAAAAAGATCTGCTGATCGGCATCCAATTAGCGCTCTCAGCCAATGGTTGCAAGCGCTGACTGGAATGTTCTGGGGGGGTTCTCCTGTCAGAACACAATATCTTAGTACAGGATCTCCTTCTGAGCAACTCAGTTTTTTTGGGGTTAAAAAAAACAAACAAAAAAAAATGATGTGTGTATAATAGGCTTATGGAAGACCTTAATGTCTCAACTCTTACAAAGAGTTTCAAAACCACTCAGGAGAGGAAAGCTTTTGAACTATGAATAAAGATTCTATTTGACCCAAAATATAATGAGCTGAATTAAAACCTGGTACACACAGGCTAAATGAAAAAAGAAACTCATAGTGTGTACCAGGCATTAGACCTGGCATTATCCATCAGTTTTACCATCCCATTTGAGACTGCTTCTTCTCAGTGTATACAGTGGCTCTCTCTATATTATCTGACTAACTATGCTAGGTTTAATAACATTGTTGTGGATGTTGGATTGTGTTTTTTGCCCTCAGAGACTGTCTTACATCAACAGCCTGCTAAAACTTTCTGTATTAGTACTACTTGGACCTCAAAGAAGGGGACATACCCCAGAA
>BLSH010407563.1:9795-25914 GCA_018402905.1 Glandirana rugosa
GGGGTTTTTACTTAAGGGTAGTAGGCATTTTGACAATTGCGCGGTCATGCGACGTTGTACCCAAACGAAATTTGTGTCCTTTTTTTCCCACAAATAGAGCTTTCTTTTGGTGGTATTTGATCACCGCTGCGTCATTTCTGATCGCCGCTATAAACAAAAGAAGAGCTACAATTTTGCAAAAAAACCCAAATTTCTTACTTTTTCCTAAAATACAAATCCAAAAAAAATATATAAAAAAACATTTTTTTTCACCGTTTTTGGCCGATTTATATTCTTCCTCATATTTGCGATAAAAAAAATCGCAATCGGCGTTTATTGATTGGTTTGCGCAAAAGTGGTCGCGTTTACGGATGATGGGAATTCATTTTTGGGGTTTTTATTTTTTTTTTATTTTTTACTAATAATGGCGGCAATCTGCGATTTTTTGCGGTACTGCGATATTTCAGCGGACATGTCGGACCATTTTGACACTTTTTTGGGACCATTGGCATTTATACAGCGATCAGTGCTATAAAAATGCACTGATTACTGTGTAAATGCCATTGCCAGTGAAGGGGTTAACCTGCAGGGGGCGCTCTAAGGGTTAACTATGTTCCCTGGGCGTGTTCTAACTGTATGGGGGCTGCCCTAACAGGGGAAGGGAAGTGGTCACAGTCTTCACGTACAGGAAGGCTGTGATCACAGCCCTTCCCCCTCACACAGAGCGGAGGTCCGTGTTTACATACACGGACCTCCGCTCCTTCGCTCCGGGGTGGCCATCGCGGGTAGCCGGCGGCAATCGAAGCCGCCGCACCCGCTCCCTGGCCCTCCCCGAACACAGTGAGCGCGCCTCCGGTGGCGCGCGCGCGCTCACTAAACTCGTTCCCGCAGCCGCCGTCGCATGACGGCGTTTTGCGGGAACGAGCCACTTTGCCGCCGTCAGATGCCGATCGGCGGTCGGCAAGTGGTTAACTGCTCTCTAGAGGCCGGTGTACACAGGCAGTCATTTATACTGCTGAACTGAGACCCAGCACCACGGGTACCACCACAAGGGAAGATTTACAGCCCAGACGGGGTCCTCTGAACTCAGGAGAGTGCATGAACCTTTGCAGGATCACATGGACATTACAAGGTTTTGCAGTAAGTCTCCTACCGTGCTTTTTCTTGTGTGTGTGTGTGTGTGTGTATATATATATATATATGTGTATATATATATATTTTTTTTTTTTCTTTTTTCAAGAGGAGTCAGGAGGGAGGACAAAAAAAGAACACTGCATAGGTGCAGACAGCCGCCTCTTATAGGCTTGGAAAGAGGTTGTCCTGAAGGGGTCAAAGGCGGCGGAGCTGACCCATAGTAGGCTGACATGAGGAGGAAATGTTTGGGGTTCTAAGTCATTTTCCAGCAAAAAATTATGTTTTTTACATGTAGGAGAGAAATGTCAGAATTGGCCCGGACTGGAAATGGTTAAGAATGTTCATTAGATTTTCTAATCATTGGTGAGGTCAAATCAACATTCATTTTCAACTGTGACAAGAAAATTTGAAGGCACGGGATAAAAAAATGTTCTCATGCAAAAGAACAGTTGTTTCCCAGTTTCTGGCCTAGGCCAAAATGCAATCATACATCCCAAGAATCTTCATGAGCATTTTGCCTGGAGGAGAGGAGGAGGGGCTTTCTCAGCTAAGCACACCCTCCTACATACATGCCTGAGCTAAGGGCAGATGGATTCCAGGAAGAGAATGCTACATGAATCACCGGCCTTTACTCAAGATGGTCGCTGCTAGAAATGCAAGGGGGCTGTTCCAAATAGATTTCTCAACAAAATAAAGCATGGAGACATGAATGGATGGGTGTGTTCGCTTTAAATATTAAAAATGAATTAAATAGTGTTTTCAGTTTGTGGTGCTCAGATACAATTTAGTTCCACCTTAATCTAAAGGGGCTATAAATAGTCATATAGGACTTTTGAGGGTCAAAATTTTGTCTAAAATTACAATTTTATTAGTTCATGCTATAGCAACATCATAATTTCACATAAAAAATGTTATAACGGGGGCGTGGTCTGGTGCCGTTCCATGATGGACGTGTGATACCGGAGCTCCCGTCCACAAGGTCCTGCCACATCAGCTATTAGCTGCTCCACACACCGACAATGAGGAGAACATACTGGAGTGTCTCAGCGACAAGGTCCCGCTCACCCCAGGCACAGGACACACAGCTTAGCGGCCGCATTCCAGAGCTGTTCGGGGCGCGGCCTAGCCACGTCACACCCATATCGCAAGCCTCCTCCCATCCATCCCGCTCACCCAGCCGAAGCCCGCACTACTCTAGGGACCGGAGCCCGCTGGAGACAGAGATGCAATTAGCTCCAGCCCCTGAAATATGCCTAGATGATCTTCGATCCATGGCTGTGGACATCAAAAGCACTCTCTCTGCTGCTATAGCTGATCTGCGCTCAGATATTCAAGCCATAGCCCTGAGGGTGGAAGAAGAGGAGCTCACACAAGTCCGCCATGAGGCCTCACTGTGTAATGTGCAGCAGATCACAGAATCTCAGGTCGTCCATTTGAGGGAAATAAACCACCACATGGAGGACCTGGACAATCGCGGGAGATGCTGCAACCTCAGGGTAAGAGGCATTCCAGAATCCATTGACCCCAGCCAACTGTCTCAATCAGTTACAACCATATTTAATGACCTTTTAGAACGACCTGTTGATTCCCCGATCATCTTTGAATGCATACAGCGGACATTACGCCCCTGAGGGAGAGACACGGACCCCCCTAGAGACACGGTCTGCTTCCTCATTGATTTCCCTTCAAAAGAGGAAATTCTTCAGAAAGCGAGAAACAAAAACCACATTATGTTCCAAGGCTCAGAGATAAAGATCTTCCAAGATCTCTCAAACATCACTTTGCAACGCAGAAGAGAACTGCGGCCCTTACTCAAAATGCTATGGGCCAGAGCCATAACATATCGTTAGGAATTCCCTTTCTGTCTGTCAGTAACGCACCAAGGCGGCACAAGTACCTTAAAGTACCAGAAGACCTGGAACACTTCTGCACAGCATTAGACTTGCCTCTCATTGAGCTACCCGATTGGTACAGTGATTTCTGCCTGCCACCACTCAGAAAAGCCACCTCCATGGATGGCATTGACAAAGCTGGCAATTTCAGCATTAGGTGTTGTTGTACACATCCACCACCTTCACCATCCTCAAGAGCCCTGGATGCATCAAGAAATGGCAGCCCTACGGCTTCTCCTGTACACTGTAAACCCCGCCGTTCCTAGAAAGGTAATGGATTTATAATCCTCCTTTTCTACTTGACGTATTCAAGGAACCCTCTCTGCATTCCTATCCCTCAGCTACACCCACAATGAAAAGAGGCGACCCCCAGCCATTCTACTGTCTGGCACCCTGAGAACACACTGTATTGCAAATGGCCTCCCTAGGCTCCAGGACACCAACTCATTCCCATGGCTTCTACTTAGTCGCCTCAGCACTTGAAATCAGCAATACACATCACAATGAACCTTGTCAAGTACAATCTCCTGTCTACATTACTACATCAGAACCCAGGTCACTCCCAACCTCTAAGAACCCCATAAGCTTCTGAATAAAAGGCCTATGCAACTTGGACCCCTAAAGCACACAGGTCATTCTTATATGGCGCCAACAGTCCATGGCCAAAAAGGTTGTTCTACCACAACCCTTATCTGAGTCAGAAAAATCTATTTAAGCCCACAAACCACTCTGTATGAGACATAAGCCTAGGGGACAAAAAAAAAAAAAAAATATCATCTACAATGTCTCCGTGTGGCTGCCGGAAAAACCCTCACGCTCCTCTGTCCTGGAGTTTACTCCCTCAACAGTCTACCTGAGTGCTTCAGGACACCGATGCATAAACTGTTTAAACCTCCTGATTCCCTACGACACAAAGTCATGGATCACATATCTTGAGATCCACCTGGCCCTTGGTGCCGATCATCTGCTCCAAACGGACTGGACCTGCTCTTCCCTCCTGGCTGGCGGTGCAGCACCTCTACGTTAAACATTATGAAGAACTGATACGTTCTCCCTCTCGTGGCTAGATGCACCTAGAGTAGAACACCCCCCTCGTAATACTACCAATTTTTTTTTTCTCTTTTAGGTCGGACTCAATACCACAAAGCCAAAGAGCATAAACTAATTAACAACATCATCCCACCTAAAGAAGGGTCCAGGTAGCCCAGAGGGCCTTATCTATGTATAAACATTCACTTATCAATGGTAGACCTGTGGCTAAAGGGTTTCTCTCACCAATGCCGAATTTAAATTTAATTTTGATTTGAGGTAATTCCCTTTCTTTTCTCTCTTTACCTACACCCTCCTCCTACTCTCCCCTCCCTTACTCTACTTTCTCTATCATCTCCTTCTGTTAACCTCGTTCCACTGCTTATTGTAAACCAGACCAACTGTATCCCACTTCAAAAGGTATCTATTAGTAGGTATGTACATAGGGGATAGAATGTTGAGATACGCATCAGCACCTGAGGGGTGTCAATCTTCATTGTAACTTTTTAAGCGTTGCACCCTCTCCCAATGCAGATGGGTGGCCTGGAGTCTGGGGATGACATACACAGGTAATTAACTCACAATTGGCTCGTGCTCTTTAGCCATTAGCCTTACTTAAACACATTATTTAAATTTAGTAGTTCCCCCCTACCCCATGATTGCTAATCTTCAATCTGCCCCATGACACTTACTAAAGACCTGTATACCCTCCTGTCACATTACTCCTGGGGTGGCCCCCCTCGGACTCAGGTTTCATACATGTAGTCACTTATAATATATTGGTTCCTATGTTCCTACTCTAGGATAAGAAGTCATGTAGAACCGCAGTTTATAAATTGACCCGTTTGAAAGCGGTAACTATCTCCTCCAGACTCCACAGTAGTATTCTTCACTCCCGGGGAGCCTGACAAACCATCTGGTACAATTAGGTTATATCTCATTTTTCAATGTTGTATAAGTTTTGTTGAACATTGATTATTGCAATTTCAGTGCTACTACTTAGATATACTACCCCTTCACCTTAACTGCCCTAACCCTCCCACGGACAGTTCCTGTCCTCCAGTAAACATGGATAGGCATAACCAATGCAGAACTGTAATGTGAAAACCAGCGCCTGCCCTTATCTTGAAACTAAAAATATAATTATTAATGTGCTAAGAGTAAATAACATGTGACCTGTGTGAATATGGATATATAAAGAGGGGGCTGCTGTACTCAGGAGGTACCTGCTGGAAATCTATTATAATGTAAATCAGCGCCCGTCCCTCTGATAAATAAATCACTCTAAAAAAGTGTATATGTTCCAATAACTCAAAAATGCATTATACAAAAAACATTGTGAACAATCCATATGTGAATATTAAAATAAATATATATAATAGCCAATGACTGAAAACATCACATGACTGGGGACTGCTGTACTCAGGTTATCAGCCTCCCATAAAGTCAAAAACAACAAAAAAATATCAGAAAAAATATCAGAAAAAATCTCAGTCCAAATATATTAATAAGTCAATGGGTTAATCCTTCATTAAAGTGATAAGTGCTTCAAAGTGCTGTAAATAAAGTGCAAATCCGTGCTCCTATAATCGATAAATGTGCAGTGAAGTGACACACATTGGATGGTGACCCCCTTGGTGCCCGCACTCACCAGAGAACGTGGACCCACTGCTTTTCAGTCAGTGGGTCATGAAAGGCAAATTCTGGTGGGGGCTCAAAATCCCAGACGTCAGAAAGATCTCAATAGGATAAATCCTTGTACTGATGCGATAGTCCGAGGGCACTCAGGAGACAAAGATAAGGGAAACCATAGTGTGTACTGTACAATAAGTCTCATTTATTGCGCAAGTATAAAGTTGTACTTACAGAACACAGATAGGTCTTCAGCAAGTGTGTAATACAATCCTGACAATCTTTGCTGCGGTGGCGTGCGTTCCAAAGAGAACCACCGCGAGAACCGGAAGTGACGCAAGTTGCCTGTGACGGACCGGAAGTGACGTCAACGCGTTTCGCTCGTTAGTTGAGCGTCATCGTCCGTTTGGTAATAAAAGTGGCCATCTACACGCCCAGGCCCTCCGCTGTAATAGAGCTGTAATTGTCCACCAAATACGTTCCCCTTCAGGTAAAACACTTAGCGAAAACTCTGAAATTGCAAGAGAGTTTGAAAACTATTACTCTAGGTTATATAACATAAATACCTCTGACCCCCCCTCTATCTCCCCAAGTAGAAGATCCAGTGCCATTAGATCTTTCCTGAGCAAATTCGCCCTTAATACTATCTCACCAGCCAAATTTGAAAAACTAGAATCTCCAATTACCCTGACAGAATGGAGACAGACTATAAAACACTTAAAGCCAAATAAAAGCCCGGACCCCAATTGGCCTCTCGGCCGCATACTACAAGACTTTCGCGGACACTCTTAGATCCCCCTTCTTAGTCGCGTTCAACTCTCTCATCCACAAACCCTCTGACACCAAGAATGCTAGAAGCACATATTGCAGTGATCCCTAAAGGGGATAAGGATCCTACTCAAACAGAAAACTACAGACCAATTTCATTGCTTAACATCGACATAAAGATTTTTTCTAAAATATAGGCAAACAGAATTTTATCGATCCTTCCCTCAATCATTTCACTTGACCAAGTAGGTTTTGTCCCAGGGCATGAAGCCAGAGACAACACCATTAAGGCAATCAATCTTTACCATATGATGATTCAGACCAACCTATTTCTTTTCACGTAAGACCATTCCAGCTCTGTACCATAACGTGGAAGCCGCAAGGTCCACGTTACTGCTGCCTGTTTACCTCTCCACCACCTCCATGCTCTCCTCTGCAGAATTGTACTATGAACCACCAGTACTCCCTAGGCGTTCAAGAGTCAGGCTAAAATATGGCCTGCAGTGCTTCAGCTGGTCTGTCTAGGGGACAGGAGCCACACTGGAGCAGAAATTCTTTCAGCTCTGCAGGGGCAGGCCCAGAGGTGGTTCACGCCACACCAACTTGAGCCAGGAACGGTGGTGTGAGATAATGGCACTAACCTCCTGTTCCGCTTTCAACAAGGAAAGTTGACACATGTGCCATGCCTGGTACATGTCCTCAATTTGGTGGTGCAGCGTCTCTTAAACAGGTACTCAGGGTTGCAAGATCTTCTAAAGCAGGCCAGAAGAGTCTGTAGCCATTTCAGGCGGTCATACACAGCCAGTGTTCGGTTAGCTGAAATTCAGTGGGAATTCCACTTGCCCATAAACCGCCTGATTTGTGACACCAGGTGGATCTCAATTTTGGCAATGATGCAATCAATGGGCTATCAATGAGTACCCATGTGAGTATGGCACAACGACAGGCTCAGCGCGGCTCAGCTTTTTTTCCCCACTCCAATGGCTGCTGATAAAGGATGCATGCAATGTATTGTCACTATTTGGGGAGGGGACAAGGATAGTGAGCCATAACAATGCATGCATCAGTGACACAAACCTTGTTGTGTTCCTGCTGGAGTATACTCTGCCTGGTATTATGGACAGGGCACTAGAGGCAGAGCAGCGGGAGAAAGAGGACTTCCTTTCCTCTCAAGGCCCACTTTATGCAGACACTATTCTTGCAACACCACAGAACACACAAGAGGAGAGGGAGGAGGATTCTGGCAGTATTGGAGGCATTGAAGCAAAGGAAGACATACGTCAAACATTAAGAGATGGTTTTCTGTCCCCAGAACCCTTGGGAGTAGTACGTGGCTAAGAGGAGGCAGTTCCAGATACTGTAATCCTCAGTGACCCCGAGGATTCTGCTTCTCATGCCACCACAAACATGTGGTGCATGGGCTCCCTTATTCTTCAAAGCCTGCAAAAGGACCCGAGAATTCGTGGCATCAAGGAGAAGGATTGTTATTGGTTGGCAACACTCCTTAACCACCATTATAAGGGGAAAGTCTCAGAACGCATCCTGTCCTCACAGAGGGAGCAGAGGATGAAATATTTTGAGGACACCTTAAAGTGAATATAAACCAGATTCATGAAATTTGACCTATGCACACATATCTGTAGTGTTTACTTATCTCTCTCCAAAGCCCTGAGTCCGGTTTGTTTCTGCTGTTTTGTTCCTCAGTTATCAGCATGATAACTTCTGACACTTTCTCCGAGACGGGAGATAAAAGCAGCTGAAAATTTGTGTCATAGGAGGTTGCTATGAATTGATTAGCAGAGAGCTTGTTTTGTCACAGCACAGCTCTAAAAGTATCTTTGTTGTTCTACCTATGTGAAAGGGGGGGGGGGGTTGTACCTTTCCTCCAATCAGCTGTCTCCCAGTTTAAACCCAGACTACACTCTCAGTGCTGAATGAGGAAGTGAAAATTCTAACACCATGTAAGAATTCTAAAGAATGTAGCAAGCTGAAGACAGCAGATATGCATGTAAAACATATGTAAGGAGATTTGTTTCATCTCTGTGTATCATCTGAGGTTGTTTGCTTCACTGGGTATATGTGAGGGTTTACATCCACTTTAAAGAGGAGTTTATGTAACATTTTTCCAGACTCTGGTAGGTTACAGTCTCATGGAAAAGCTAGTTTTGATGCTTCTGTTGGTCAAAGGAGGCGCAGAGGAGAAAGGGGCTGCCTCATTGATGAATTTAAAACATTTTTTAGTCCTCGGCACCCAGGGCTGTCAGCTTTCACATCCCATTGGCAGCATTTTCATTATATGGTGGATGATTATCTAGGGGCGAAAACAGACATGGAGAGCTTTCCAGGCGACAATCCAGTAGGTTACTGGGTCATGAGAATAGACCACTGGCCAAAACGTTTCCAGTATGCAATTGAGCTGCTGGGCTTCCCTGCATCCAGCGTGTTTTCCGAATCTGCATTCAGTGTTGCCAGAGGTTTTGTGACAGATAAAAGAGCGCATCTGTCCACAGGCTCCATTGACTGACTGACATTTATCAAAATTAATTATTCCTGGATTATCAGCAGCTATCAAGCCCCTGATGCCGATGTCAGTGATTAAGTGTTTTTGGGATGTGGAATCTCTGTAAGACTGTATAGGCTGCCTAGGGTGTTGATTTTATCTGGAAGACATTTTTTAGTATAGGTTTCATGGGCCCAATTAGCACCCAAGGACCTAATTTTCCACACCTGTTTGACAGGTGCATATCATTTACATTTTTTACAGCAAGGCCAATTCATACTGTCATCAAGAGTACCTCTATAGGGTTACAATATGAAGGCACCAACACCCAAAGCCCAATTTTTTCACACCTGTTATTTCTATCCAAAGCCACAGACACCAAAATGTATCCAAAAAATCTCTAATCTTGTTCCGAGTGCACTAAATTGTGACCTCATCATACAGACTGGCTCTCCAAACCGCTGTTTACGAAATAAAAAAAAGCTTGCAGGAAAAATGTAATTTTCTTTTATTTATAAATGTCATTTTTTCTGCAGCAAGTTCTATACACGGTACAGATGCACCACTTTACAGGCATACTACGGGGACCCCCCAGGTACTATATTTAACCACTTCAGCCCTGGAAGGATTTACCCCCTTTCTGGCCAGAGCACTTTCTGCAATTCGGCACTGCGTTACTTTCACTGACAATTGCCCAGTTGTGTGACGTTGTACCCAAACAAAATTGATGTCCTTTTTTTCCTCACAAATAGAGTTTACTTTTGGTGGTATTTGATCACCTCTGCAGTTTTTATATTTTGCGCTATAAACAAAAAAAGAGCGACAATTTTGAAAAAAAAAAAAACAATATTTTTTACTTCTTGCTATAATAAATATCCAAAAAGATGTAAAAAAAATGAATTTCTTCCTCAGTTTACGCCGATATGTATTCTTCTATATATTTTTGGTAAAAATATTTTTTTTTTACTAGTAATGGCGGCGATTTTTATCAGGGCTGCGAGATTGGACACTTTTGATACTTTTTTTGGGACCAATGACATTTACTGTATACAGCGATCAAAGCTAAAAATAGCCACTGATTACTGTATAAATGTCATTGTCAGGGAAGGGGTTAACCTGTAGAGGGTGATCAAGGGGTTAACTGTGTTCCCTCAGCATGTTCCAACTGTGTGGGGGCTGGGCTGGCCGGGGCATGACAGATCTAACTGTTCCTGATTAATGGTAACAGGAGATCTGTCATATGTCCCCTCACAGAACTGAAATCTGCCGTGTTTACACTGGCAGATCTCCATTCTGCTACTGTAACAGGCGATCGCCAGCACGCTCACGCAGCTACGGCAATTCGCACAGCAGTGCCAACCTGCCGCCGTATTATGGCGGTGGCCAGTCGGCAAGCGGTTAAAGGGATTTTTCATTTTTATTGTTTCGCTTTATGCATCATTAAATCACTGCTCATTTAAAAGTGATGTTTTTTTAAAAAAAACCTTTTTTTTACATTGATACATGTCCCCCAGGGAAGTACTCAGACCCCATACCCTTTGTATGCCCAATAACGTACATATAAGCCTTCAAAATGAGCACTTTTGATTTTTCCAGTTCGGGTCCCATAGGCTTTAGTGGAGTTCGTTGTTTGGCTCTGAACTTTTGCGATGTTCGAAAGTTTTGGCGCAAACTGGACCGGGGGTTGTTTGGCCAATCTCTATTTACAATCTCATTATAATGAAATAGCAGACATCCCACTGAGTATTATAGGACAAACCCAAAGTATCTCTAAGCGTGCCAAAGTGTCCCCCCTTTGGCACATTTCGAGATGCTTTGGGTTTGTCCCGATTACTGGGTGTCAGCCAAATGATGTCCATCAGCATCCACTGATCGGCGAGGAGAGACAGAGGATGGAGCTCCGCATATGTAAACAATGCAGAGCTCCATCCAGCAGGGATGTGGTAGATTTTGTTTCCCTAGAAAGCAGTGAATAAAATCCAGCACATCCCTTAGAAAAAACACCACTCTGTGTACACATAAACACTGGTTAGGGACATTTTTAACCTTTGATCGCCCTAAATGTTTACCCCTTCCCAGCTAGTGTCATTAACACAGTGACAGTGCATATTTTTAGCACTAATCACTGTATTAGTGTCACCAAAAATATGTAGCAGAAACATGATTTTTGAATTTTGTTATTGGACATGTTTTATAGCAGAAAGTAAAAAATATTGTGTTTTTTTTTGTTTATAGCGCAAAAAAAATCCAGTGGTGATCAAAAGAAAGCTCTCTTTGTGGAAAAAAAAATAAATACATTTCATTTATGACCACGCAATTTGTCAATTAAAGTAACACAGTGCCTTATCCCAAAAAATGGCCTGGTCATTAAGTGGGGGGGGTAAATCTTCTGGAGCTGAAGTTGTTAGCAGAGCAAAAGGAAGCAAATAAGAGAAGTTAACTTTTAGAGTTTACATATATAACATTTTATTTCCTTTTTTTTTTGTAGAAAAAGGCTGCAGTTCACCAGAAATTGCCAAAGGATATATAGTTAATAAAAACGGCGCCCGATATGATCCGGAAATTCACGGTCATGGATTCTCTAATACAGATGAAATTAGAATCACGTGTGAAAGTGGCTATACACTTCAAGGAAATAGCCTGAGCACATGCACTAAAGAAGGATGGTTTTTTCCTGATTATGTATGGTCACCAAAGCTGCCAACCTGCAAGAAGTAAGTTCATACCATTTTTATATATTATGTTATGTATGGAAAATAAACTGTATTACCGTATGCAACTCTCAAGGTCAAAGAAGCCCCAAGACTGTAGAGGTCAATTACTGTATAACTTTGTAATTGACAATGTGTTTGTAACATGGTACAATATACGTTTTTTTGTCTGTGTAGACCGCCTTTCTCAACCTTGCTACCCCAAAGGAACCACTAAAATAATTTTCAGGTAACTGTACATTAGCAAGATCTGTAGTAACATCAGAATCCTGGGTGCATTTGTAAGTGTGCACCTGCTTGAATGTCACAGTGAAACACAGTGGTTGTGTCTTTGCAGCCATGTTTCCCATCAGACATCTATAGGGCTGCCAGCAACCAGATGTGTGCAACACCTGTGCATCCCTGTGGCAGCAAAACACAGCCCTGCATGTGGCATGTAATCACCCAGTGTGAATGGAGCCTTAAGGAAAGTTGAAAATAACAGACTTACTGGCTGGATCACCAGGTGAAAATAGAAGAGAAAAAAAAAAGGAAACCTAATGCAGCCATCATGTTTAAAGCCTACACGTAGCTAAAATTAAAAACAGAAAAATCAGGGGCATAACTTACTGTCAGTAGGATGTGTCCCTTGGGCAAATTTGTTGTTTTTTAGTAGAAAACCTAGTCCGACCATACCCCACCCACCCCTGCTGCCATAATTTTCCAGTGTGGCGGGGGTTAATACAACTAAAGGGCTATCAAAAGCTCTCATCAAGAGAGTCTGACTATGCCCACCCTTTCCATCCAGCTCCTCCATTCATAGAAACCACACTACATTTTCTATGAATGAAACAGGATCTCTGAATGGAGGAGAGGTGGATGGTTGAACAGTCCGCTCCTTCCATTCATATATCATATTTCATTCATGCAAGTTTAACCACTTGTAGTGCGAATCGCCGTTTATAAATGGCGGCTCACTCGCATGCGGCTTAGTGGACGCGAGGGTGCTGCCACTGGCGCGCTCTCATGCCCGCCGAACTCTGCAGCAGTGTGGCCGTGGGTCGGCTACTCGCGATTGCCTGGCAGAGAAGAAAAACGGGGGAAACGCTGATGTAAACACGGCGCTTACCCGCTCTGTCAGGTGGCGTGTAAGAGATCTACTGACTCCTGTCACTGGGATCAGTTAAATCTCTGATGCCCCTGGCAGCCCAGCCCCCTCACAGTTAGAACATGCCTAGGGAACACAGTTAACCCCTTCACTGCCCCCTGCAGGTTAACCCCTTCACTGCCAAAGACATTTATACAGTAATCAGTGGATATTTGCATTTCTGATCGCTGTATAAATGTCATTGGTCCCAAAAAAAGTGTCAAAAATGTCCGCTGCAATATCACAGTCCCAATAAAAATCTCAGATCGCCGTCATTACTAGTAAAAAAAAACAAATCTAGTAAAAACGCCATAAATTAATTCTCATGGTTTGTAAACGCGGCAACTTTTGCGCAAACCAATTAATACATTTTTTTTAGCACAAATATGAGGAAGTATATATTTCGGCCAAAACTGATGAATACATTTTTTTTAAATATTCTTTTGGGATATGTATTATAGCAAAAAGTTTTTTTTTTCAAAATTGTCACTCTTTTTTTGTTAATTTAGTTTTGCGGTGATCAGAAGTGACGCAGAGGGGATCAAATACCACCTTAAGAAAGCTCTATTTGTGGGGAAAAAAAGAGTGTCAATTTTGTTTGGATACAACGTTGCATGACCTCGCAATTGTCAGTTAAAGCGACAGTGCCAAATCGCAAAAAGTCCTCTGGTCCTAATGTGGGAAATCCTTCTGGTCCTTAAGTGGATAACCGCCATCAGACACCCACTGTGCCTCAGTTATACCCTAGGTCAGCCATCATTAAATGACAGACCAAGCGACGCTCCTCTCCAAGCCATCAGCCCACCAGTCTAACGTGCCAGATCCATGCAGCTCAGTAGTCATTGGTTGCTGGGACCACGGGTGTCCTAGCAGCCAATGATATCGCATGTGCGCCCCACCTCACTATCTCTCCTGGCTCCCGGCTCTCGCTCCCTGCCTGATCACAAGACATGGTGTTACGCCACGTGTGCAACCCGCCCACTTCAGCAAGGTTCTCGCCGCAGCTCCCGTGTATGTGTACTTCAAAGAGATTTACAGGGGCACACTGATTGGCACACTTTATGTTAAGGGGGACGCTGATGGGCACATATTATGTTAAGGGTCGCTCTGATGGGCACAACAAAATGTGCCCATCAGAGTGCCCCTTAAGATAGAATGTGCCCATCAGCATGCTCCTTAACATTAAATGTGCCCATCTGTGTACTCCTTAACTTAAAATAAGGGGCATGCTGATGGGCACATTTTATGTTAAGGGGAACTCTGATGAGCATATTTTATGTTAAGGGGCATGCTGATAGGCACATTTATGTTTAAGGGGCACTCTGACGGGCACATTTTATGTTAAGGGGGCACGCTGATAGGCACATATTATGTTAAGGGACACTTTAATGGGGGCATCTGATGTAAGGCGGCATTGTGATGAGGACACTTGATGTAAAGGGGCACACTGATGAGGACATTTGATGTAAAGGGGCACCCTGATGGCGACACCTAATGTAAGGAGGCACTCTGATGGGGACACCTAATTTAAGGAGGCACGCTGATGGGGACACCTTATGTAAGAAGTCACTGTGATGGGGGAACCTTCTATAATGGGGCACTCTGATGGGGACAAATGATGTAAGAGGGCACTCTAATGGGGACACCTGATGTAAGATGGCACTCTAATGAGAACACAGTACTTAAGAGGGCACTCTGATGGCGACATCTCATATAAGGGGTGTAGCGCTACCCTTGTGAGGGACATTGGTAGAATCTGTACCCCACTGGTTTTCCCGACTCTGCAAGTCCTCTGACACCCCGGGTTCAGTCATTTTTTTTGTTACCAGTTGACACCAATGACAATAAACTTACACAATGCAGGTTAAGTTTTTTTTTTGCCAGTGGTTTAAACTGGCTGTATGTTGAGTTATTTTGAGGAGAGTCATATGACACCAGGGGAGGGAAATGGCTAATTGGACCCAATTTGGACATTTTCACTTAGGGGTGTACTCACTTTTGTTGCCAGCAGTTTAGACATTCATGGTTGTGTGTTGAGTTATTTTGAGGGAACAGCAAATTTACACTGTTATACAAGCTGTATACTCACTACTTTACATTGTAGAAAAGTGTCATTTCTTCAGTGATGTCACATGAAAAGATAGAATAAAATATTTACAAAAATGTGAAGGGTGTACTTACTTTTGTGAGATACTGTATATACTATAGAAATGTACTTTAAAAAGTGCTATATAAAATCAGTGTGCCTGAGCGAACACTGGATGACTATGACTGGTACAGCACTCCGCCCATTCCTCCAAGCAGATAAATGTCGGGAGGAGGAAACTGGAGTGGAGGAGAAAGTCAGCTGATTAGCTGATAGGCCAGTCCAGTGAAGGGGAGGAGCTCTCGGGAGAGCCATTACTGGAGGCAATGTGAGTTCAGACTGAGAGCACTGAGCAAGGAGGGAAATTGACTGAAGCTAAGAGCAAGTGAGTAATACTGTCCCTTTCTGGAGGTCTGGAGGACTTGTTACCTCTGGGGTTCACCCACCCAGATGTTGTTTTTGACGTGCATCCCCGTGTCCAAACTGGAACCCCACCCCATACGTGGTGAGTCAGTAGTTCTGTTATCTGACCCATTATCATTTGGGTCATTTTTGCACTGCCCTTACTTCTCTGTTTTTATTTTTGATACAATAGTCTGTCGGTTTACTTTGGACAATTCCTTTGGGCAGTATTTTCTGGTCACTGGGGGCATCTCGTTATACATTTTAATAGGGGTAGTGTACATTAAGGATAACCAGTACTGTATAACTTAAGAGGGCATAGAGAAGCCAATTGCCTTTGTGATTGGAGAAGACATAGAGGAGGAGATAAGACAGACATTCAGTGGAGAACCTATTGAGACAACTCCCACTGATGACGAACAGATTCGAGAACTATTTAGGCAACACAAAAAACTCACAATAAAGCAGCTTAATAGGAAATGGGATATCCTGTCCCTAGAGACTTACATAGCTAAAGGTATTATTCCCCGTAGCTTGCGCGAGAGAGTAATACCAGCGGAACACCTTCAGAATGATCCGATACATTCAGAGATCCCTGTCCTATAGGGTAAAGGATAATTCGACGAAATAACACTCAAAAAACACAACGGATTTATCAAGAGCTTAGACAAGCAGTAGTCACCCTCAACAGAGTTATCCAAGAGGTGACTTACAGACAGAATAGAGGAGGAGATACAGAAGAGGTTAGTGTTTCCGTTAACCGAAGAGATACGGGAGAATTCAATATGTCATGACCAATAGGAATTACATGTGATGGGGATAATTTTACATATTGCTCTACGGGGGTCACTGGTCTTTTA
>BLSH010407563.1:29127-57069 GCA_018402905.1 Glandirana rugosa
AAAGATGGAGGCCTGTAGGGGGAAGTAGAAGGCACCTTCCCGGATGCTGATTCCTCCCAGCCCCCCCGCCAGGCAGAGGAGCGGGTCTCTTTGCTCTAGGGGCTGAAGGGTCCAAAGTTGGGCTCACCTTGGGGTCACCTCTGGGCTGAGGCATGCAGGAGGCAATAAAAAACGTCCTCTTCTTGCTTCCAAGGCTCTGCACTGATCCACCCAGGGCTCCTCCCTGACACTGGACCCCTGCAGGCACACCCAGCCCAGCCTGGCCACACCCTGCCCCCTTTTGTCACCCAATAAGCAAATTACCTGACCAGGGCTACATATCCATCCCCCAGTTCTAGCCTGCCCAGCAACCCAGTCATGTAGGCCCTCCACTTAACGCTGCACTTTCAGTTCCAGGCCTATTCTTGAAATGTTATGTGCACTCCTAGCAAAAGTTTACCAATATTGTTAGCTACAAGTAGCACATTTTCTAAAGACTTTCTGTTCTCCCTATCCATTGTGCTGTGCTCTCAATCCATGTGGATATGCATATATACACTTCATCAGATGCAGGAAACTTCTTTAAATTTTTTTTTTTTTAATAGACTGAACCTTCATGCATAGAAACATTGGGCAACGTTTTTTTTCATCTCATTCTAATGCCTCTGGACTCGTTAGCTCTTGCTATATACAACTAAAATTATGTTCCTCAGTATATTAACAGTAGGCTCCCTATTGATTACCCATTGTACCACACAGCTATTTCTTATAGCCCATTTCTATATTAAGCACATAGAGCACCCAATGTTCATTTTTAGCATTCAAATGAAAACCCCTTTCTTAGTGTGCCTTTTGTAGCTATTGCAACCCCTTGAGATATTGCTGAAAGAGACCACTAAATTTTCGTCCCTTCGTGGTCACCATTATGTTTTTAATGAATACTGTTAGAGAGGTTAATTTAGTTAGTCGCAGCTGCCCGGTAAGTAGAGCTTGGTATTTGCCTTGGATTTATCCCTGGCCCTTGTTTTTGCTGTTTGTTGCCCTCCAATGCTCCTTGCTGCAAATGCCAGTTATAGATGTAGGCAGTGGTCATTGTTTGGTATGTTATATAATATATACAAATTACACACTAGACAGTATTTACAACACAATGTACAGTATAATTCCCCTGGCTTACATGACATTTACAAATTACCCACGACAACCATATTCACAATACCATGTACACGTATGGAATTAATTTACCTTTCCATTTAGGTCGGGGCATGGTAACTGTTGTGTGTCCACACATGAAAAAGGGCCCTTAGCTTAGTGACAAAACATTATATGCTCCCCCCCTCCTTTCTGTACTGTGGCTAATATAATTCTCCCTAATTGGTCACTGTAGCTAACTACAGTCCATTGGGCACAGCCTGATTGGGTGAGTGAAAGAAGACTGCTGTTTACAGCACATGTGAGATGTTGATCAGTAAAAGGCAACCCTTTGAAGTGGAGCTAATTACAGCCTCACCACCACACTCAATAGTTTAAACACACCTCCCTCCAACTGAAATGCACTTCTTATTAAAATATATTCATAATTACAATATTTTACAGCTGTTAATGGAGATTTCACATAAACTTCTAAGGCAACAAGTCGGTGGACCACTTGAAAGACTGGGGGTGTACATTGATGCCCTATTGAAAGAAATTGTTTTCGGTCTTCCATCCTATGTTAGGGACACCCTAGATGTTTTAGCAAAGATTCAGAAAATTGAGGTACCCCCAGGTACTTTCTAGCAAGTATCAATGTGGAATCATTATATACTTCAATCCCACATGCATGGGGATTAATGGCAGTTGCACATTTCCTGGACAAGAATTTCCCCCGGATGGGACCACAGAATGAATTTATCCTGGACATCTTACACT
This sequence comes from Glandirana rugosa, assembly GCA_018402905.1. Lineage (NCBI taxonomy): Eukaryota > Metazoa > Chordata > Amphibia > Anura > Ranidae > Glandirana > Glandirana rugosa. The sequence goes on from BLSH010407563.1 coordinate 31,018, forward strand.
TTGCATTAAACAATAACTGTTTTCAGTTCTTGGGAAACTACTACAGACAGACACAAGGCACATCGATGGGGGCCCCCTGGGCGTCTGCCTACTCATGCTTCCACCTGAGGTTCTGGGAGGAGGAACTTGTCTACTGTTCAGAACTGTACATTGGCCACATGAAATTTTGGCTAAGGTATATAGATAACATCTTGATACTGTGGGAGGGGCCCCCTGAATCATTGGAAACGTTTCTGGAAGAAATCAATAACAACACACGCAATATACGCCTACCATTCAACTATGATGTTGTACAGATCTCTTTCCTTGACCTCCAAATTCGCATAAAAGGGAAGTCATTGACAACTAAAACCTTCCAGAAGGCCACTGCTGCGAATACGCTATTTTAAGCCATGAGCCATCATCCCCAGTCCCTGATTTGGGGGATAGCTACAGGACAATTTTTACGTATTTGCTGGAACTGCACATCAGACTCGGAATTCAGAGAGGAATCTGCACAGCTCTATAAATGATTCAGGGAGAGAGGCTACCCCCATAGGAGTCTAAAAAGAACTAGGAAACATGCAATCCAAACCAAAAGGTCAGATTTTCTGGTACCCAAGGATGAACAGAAGGTGAAAGATACAAGCCAAGACCCCGTCAAGATAATTACTACATTCAGGACCCAGTGGGAAGAGGTGAGAAATATCCTGTCAAAACACTAGCATGTCCTGACCAGATCACCGCAAATGGCATCCATAGTGGGTTTTCAACCCTCATTGGTAGCCCGGAGAATGAGAAATCTGACGGACGAGCTGGTCAGGTCTGAATACACCAAGTCCACTCCACGGAACTGGCTCACTGACCTCCCGGCCCTAAAAGGGATGTACCCCTGTGGCAAATGCCATATATGTCGCTTTGTAGAGAAAACTGACAGATTTACTGACTCCAATGGCAAACATAACTATCAGATAAAAGACTTCATCAATTGCGACTCAGCAAGGGTACTTTACATGCTGGAATGTCCATGCCGCAAATTATACATCGGAAACACTAAGCGTCCCCTAAAGGTCCGCATAGGGCAGCACCTTTCAAGTATCAAATCCCCTGATGATGAGAGCCCCATTGCAAAGCACTTTGCAAAATTTCATAACAGACAAACCAACGGCCTCAATGTAAAAGGATTCTATGCTGTGAAACTATCACAAAGAAGAGGGGACTTTGACAAGATACTACTTCAGAGAGAAAAGGAATGGATATTCCGATTGGGCACCTTTGTGCCAGGAGGCTTGAACACGGAACTGAATCTACAGGTGTTCTTCGGTCCATGAAATGATTTAGCAATGTCTGTCTCTATACCTGCAGCTGCAGCCATTTAAGTTTTTCAGTTGCCTTTCTCTGTCTAATTCATTTATCTCCTTTATCTGAGCCATGCGGTTCAGTTGTATTCCCATCACTGGCACAATCTCTGCCCTCTTAAGTCCAATTTAATTAACAGCTTTGTACTAACTAATGAAAACATGACTCTAGGGGATGTAATATGAATAGTCCCTTACTTTTGAGCTGTATTATCATTGACATCCACAAGATGGCAGTATACACTGACTGTGCTAAGTAACTAAGTTACTGGATGTAACACTGAATGAGTGTTCTATGTCAGATACAAACAATATCTTGATGGCAGTGTGAGATGTTCTTACCTTTGAGTACTGTTACTTTACCCCACATAGGGGTTAATCTGATGACATCTTGGCAGGAAATGACCTCACCAGAAATTCATTGCAATTACATGCTCTGTAAACCCTTTAAAAGGGATCAGAATGCTGGTGAGAAGCCCACCCTGATGAAACCTACAGCTAAGTAGGTGAAAAGCTTTGGTGTACGTGCCTGTGGACCCCTCATCTACCCATGCCAGCAACGGCCCTTCTCCCATCTGGAACCCTTACACATCAGCTGTGAACCGAATGTGGATGGCATAAACCGGAAGTGTACAGCCAGCATGTCCCCATCTGAATTCATGTGGATATCCTGGCCCTAGGAGACCTTCCTATGCCACACTTGGAGAAAGACCACATCTATATTCATGCCCTGCTTCCTGGATGCACCTGTGGGTCCCCTATCTGGTATCCCCACCTGCTGATCCGGTGATAACACACACTACAGAACTGTAAGTTACATTATCTACTGTGCTGACTCCGGATACTGCAGCATTGGAGGAGCCTCCTTCCCTGGCTGCCACATTTGACCATAGATCAATGTCATCTCCTGGGCTTAGTACATAGACTGCCGGTACTCAATCCCCATTTCCACCCAGACCTGTTGAACTGTGATCTGGTCACCATTAGGCTCTGACCTGTCCATTTTGCTATAAGGGATTCAGACAGACAGGGAGACTGCTGTGAGGAGGCCCCAGCATATATTTGTGGTGCCCCTCCCCACTTCCCCTGCCCACTAGTGATGTCTGTATAGGCTGGTTCACTATCGCTGCAAATCATTTATTTCAATTTGCAGGATTACATGTGCAGTATTTTATAACAATATCTTTCTGTTTTGCCTATGTGTATTGCTATGAGTGCCTAATATTTAGCAGGACCTGCGGATGTACTAGGGGTGTCACCATACTTGCTGTCAGCACTGACCACCCAGCTATCCTATCACCACTTCCCTGCATCTCATTACTACATGCCTGCAGCCGGCAGGATTTAATGTATTGAATGATGCTTAAAATGACACTCTGATATTCTTAAGTGTACTGCTGTGGTCACTCACTCCCCTATAGGACAATTAAGTGGTCTGGAAGTACCAGGTGGGTCACCATACTTGACCAGAGTGCTGACCACCCAGTTTCCCCAGAACCACTTCAGTCCTACATGCGTCCATTTTCATACCTCTAGGTACATGATATTTACCTGTTATGAGGACATATAGGGTGCCTGGAAGTTCCTAGTTAGTGGTGAGATACCACACAGATCACATCTGATACCATAGGCGGTGACACTCCTGGTCATTATCATTACTGACCGGCCTGAGAGGACATGTAGGGACCCTGGAAGTACCAAAGCATCACTTACTGCTGAATTTTCCCAAGTTTCCACTTGGTCACCAGCCTTATATCACATGCACCTACCTGTATTGCATGCATTGTAAGAAGTCACCAATTAATGAGATATTGGTATGTCTGAATGTGAGAGTCTGGCAGAGCTCATGAGTGGTCCACTTTTATCTATGACAACGTTGTCAATTTTATGTATGAGTTGTACCTACCCCTTTTGATGTTATTTCCCTCCATTTTTGTGACCATAAATTACTTCATTTAAATTTGCTTAATAAAGTTTTTCCAGAGACTACTGCAGTAGGCTCCCTCTCCATTTTTCTGGAGGTAAAGGACTTACCTCTGGGGTTCACCCCCCAGTTTTTGTTCTTGATGTGCATCCCTGTGTCCAAACCGGAACGCCACCCCATACGTGGAGAGTCAGTAGTTCTGTTATCTGACCCATTAGCATTTGGGTCATTAGTGCACTGCCCTTACTTCTCTGGTTTTTATTTTTGATACATACCTCTGTTCCTGATTCCATTCCCCTTCACCATCCCTCTGTCCCTGATCCCATTCCCCTTCACCATCCCTCTGTCCCTGATCCCATTCCCCCCCACCCCCGCCACTAATCCCACCACCGCCACTGATTCCATTCCCCCCACTACTGCTGCTGATCCAACCACCGCCACTGATCCCACCACTGCCACTGATCCCATCCCCCCCACCACCCCTACTGCCAATGATTCCAAGGGGGCACTCTAGAGGCATTAAAGGGGTTGTATACCCAGGCAACGAAAAAAAAAAACCCAAAACCTGCAAGACAAAGGCATAATGAGCTAGTATGCACCGCATACTAGCTCATTATGAAATACTCACCTTAGAACGAAGATCCGTCAGGTTTGCTCGGTCCCCTCTGAGGGAGCGGACATCTTCCCTCAGATCTTGCTTCCGGGTACATGGCTCCGGCGCTGTGACTGGCCGGAGCCGCGAGACGTCACTCCCATGCATGCACGCGGGAGTCGTCTTTCCAACTGGGTTTCCGGCAAGGTCCTTCGCCAGGACATCATAACGCATGCGCCGTGACATCAGCGGCTGCTTGCAGGGGGAATATCTCCTAAACCATAGAGGTTTAGGAAATATTCATTTTACCTACAGGTAGAGCTGCACAATTAATCGTATTAAAATCGCAATCTCGATTCACCGTCCCACCTACCCCCCCCCCCCCCCCGCGGTTACTATCACTATCATTTTTTGTGTATGCAAGATGTTACACCGCGAGTATCGTGAGCGAATCGTGATCTTCATTCTAAGCAAAAAAATTGTGATTTTGGCCAGAATCGTGCAGCTCTACCTACAGGTAAGCCTTGTTATAGGCTTACCTGTAGGTAAAAATCCCTTTGGAGTGTATACAACAGCTTTTAAGGGGGCACTCTGGAGGCATTAAGGGGACACTCTGGAGGTACTGTTTTAGTACCTCCAGAGTGCTCCCTTATATCTTCTAGAGTGCTTCCTTGCATCCTCCAGAGTGCCCCCTAGCAATAGTAAGGTTAGTGGCAGAACTATCAGGGTCTCAAAGGTGGCACTTGCGACTGGGCTCTGGCATTCCACCACCATGTGGGGGCCTGAAGACGGCAGGAGGCGGCCCACTGCAGAACATAAGAAAGGGCCCCCCCTGGATGGGGTCGGGGGGGCCCTTCTTGGTTTCTTGCACTGGGGCCCTGAAGGTTGTAGTTACACCTCTGCATTAATATGTTAAAGCTTACTTGAGATTTTAGTGACTGGCATTAGATCTAACCCATGGTTTCTCAACCAGGGTTCTGTGGAACCCTAGGGTTCCTCCAGGGGTTGCTAGGGGTTCCTTGAGCAATGGTCAATTTCTACCTCTCAGACAAATTCCCAATGATATCATTGATATTTTTAGCTATCTGTAAGGGGGTAATTCTTTCCAATGACCACAAGTGTAGGGAGCATTCTTTCCATTGACCATCACACTAATGTATCATGAGTTGTAGATTTTTAATTTTTAGCAGGGGTTCCCGAGACCAAAGAACTATTTCAAGGGTTCCTCTGTGTTGAAAAGGTTGAGAAAGGCTGATCTAACCTAATGATTTCATCATGTTGGAAAAACATAGATTCCTAATATATTCATATTGTTCTGTTTTACAGAAATGTATGGTCAAGAGAAATTGATGATTACTCGTGAACCTGTCCATAAAGCAAGCTCAAGATAGCAACGTTTTCAGAAAATTTATGTCTTTTTAATACATTCTTATTATTCTTATTTTAGAGAGATAACTTGTAATAAAACAAGAAAAAATAGTGTATGTGGCATTGAATACTGGCAGAATGGTAAATCAGAGGTGTCTGAAGGAACAGATCTTACAGAGACTCACACAAAGCTTACCTCCAACATAACACCCGGCTGGTATTTCTTCTTGATCGAACTGCTAGCTTGGCAAGATCATGCAACAAAAAAAGTTATACATTTACAGCGCTACCAACTATGTGTACCAATATAAATAAAGTGATCAAAAATTTAATGTATGAAACTAATTGTGAAAAAGCTTTGGCTGTACTGTACTTCTTTAATTCTTTCGCTGCCAGATACGTACGTCGTATGGACCTAACGGCGGGTGGTATTACACACAATCCAGTGGCTGCAGCTGCCGGGATTGTGTGTGAAACTGACAGGCAGCCTCCTGCCTGTCAGGTGAGAGCGTTGGGGGGGGGGGGGCGCCGCTGCCGCCCGATCGCCTTCACACACCCCTGGAAGTTTGACATCATATCACGGGGCGCACAAAAATTTAAGGTTAGGCATGTTGGGTATCTCCTCGATGCAACCTTATCTTTTGCCAAACATTTTGGTAATTTATTGCATTTGTTTGCTCTAAAATTCAGGTTAGTGTGTTTTTTTACTGACTTTTGCGTTTCCTAGACACTTGCGGTAATAGGTGACATAAAAAATTGGAACTACAACCATTTTATTCTCTACGGTGTTTGCTTTCAGAAAATATATAATGTTTGGGGGATTTGTGTAATCTTCAGGCCTAAAATGATTCTTTAAACATGTGTTCAAAAAAAAAAGCAAAAACAGCTCTGGCAGTGAAAGAGTTAACCACGAGTCTCTTTTTGAGATCTGTTTTTTACAAGTTAACCACTTACCAACCGGGCCCCTTTTTTACATTTGTTGGTTACTAGCTAAAAACATTTTTTTTTGCTAGAAAATTACTTAGAACCCCCAAATATTATATATATATTTTTCCCAAACACCCTAGAGAATAAAATGGCGATCATTGCAATACTTTTTGTCACACGGTATTTGCGCAGCAGTCTTTCAAGCGCGATTTTTTTGGAAAGATTTTACTTTTTTGAGTTAAAAAATAAGACGACAGTAAAGTTAGCCCAATTTTTTTGTATATTGTGAAAGAGGATATTACGCCGAGTAAATAGATACCATACATGACACGGTTGAAAATTTTTCGCACTCACGAAATGGCGACAAAGTCCGGGACTTAAAAATTTCCATAGGCGACGCTTTAAAAAATTTTATCGTTTACCAGGTTAGAGGTGCGGAGGAGGTCTTTTGCTAGAATTATTGCTCACGCTCTGGCGATTGAGACAATACCTCACATGTGTGGTTTGAACACCGTTTTCATATGTGGGCGCGACTTACGTATGTGTTTTCTTTGCTGCGCGAGCTCGCGGGGACGGTGGCGCTTTAAATTTTTTTTTTTTTTAATTTTATTTATTTTTTTATTTTTAACACTGTTCCTTAAAAAAAAAGAATCTGATCACTTTTATTGCTATCACAAGGAATGTAAACATCCCTTGTGATAGTAATATATGGTGACAGGTACTCTTTTTGGAGGGCTGGGGGGTCTAAAAGACCCCCCATCCCTCCTTTGCACTTCACAGTATTCAGATTGCCAAAAACGGTGATTCTGAATACTGTAATTTTTCAAAATTGGCGCTGTTAGCCGCCGAGTAAACCGGAAGTGACGTTGTGACGTCGCTTCCGGAATTTGCCGAAGGAGATCCCCATCGGAGCCGATTACGGCTTCTATCAGGTCTCCTTCCAGCCGGCGGAGGCGCCGGATCATCGCTCCGGTCTCCCGGTGAGACGGGAGGCCAGAGAAGAGGGGCGGAAGGCGGCGGGGGGGGGATGTCCACTCCCGCCCCCTGGGATAACGACCGAGTGGCTCCCGAGCCGGATCGGTCATCACCCCTGCATAGCCGACCGTCCACTCTAAAAAATGATACTGGGATATAGCCTGCAGCTGCAGGCTATGTCCCGGTGCAGCCGCTCAAAACCAGCCACCGCCTATTTACGGCGCTGGGGCTGAAGTGGTTAAAATAATTTTTTTTTTCTTGAAAATGACTTAGAAACCCAAAACATTAGATATTTTTTCAGACACCCTAGTGAATAAAATGGCGGTCGTTGCAATACTTTATGTCACACCGTATTTGCACAGCGGTCTTACAAGCGCAATTTTTTTTTTGTAAATACACTTTTTTGAATTAAAAAATAAGAAAACCGTAAAGTTAGGCCATTTTTTTTTATATCGTGAAAGATAATGTTACGCCGAGTAAATTGATACCCAACATGTCATGCTTCAAAATTGCTGCTCGTGGAATGGCAACAAACTTTGGCACTTAAAAATCTCCATTGAAGACATTTAAAAATTTCTACAGGTTACCAGTTTTGAGTTACAGAGGAGGTCTAGTGCTAGAATCATTGCTCGTGCTCGAACAATCTCGGCAATATCTCACATGTGTGGTTTGAACACCGTTTTCATATGAGGGTGTGACTTACATATGCACTCGCTTCTACGCGCGATCTCAGCCAGATGGGGCGCTTTTTTTTTTCCTTATTTATTTTACATTTTTTTGTTTACTGGCCATTTAAAAAAAAAATTTTTGGGTCACTTTTATTCCTATTACAAGGAATGTAAACATCCCTTGTAATAGAAAAAAAAGCATGGCAGGACCACCTTTAATGTGAGATCTGGGTGTCAAAAAGACCTTAGATCTCACATTTACAGTTAAATGCATTAACAAAAAAAATTTCTCCTTTAAGACCATTGTTTGACATCTCTTCCGTCATCCAATGGTATGGAGCCGAGTGGGGGCCATCTTTCCCTCACCCTACTTCCAGCCTCTCAGGGGAATGGATCGGCTTGTCTCCGCCGCTACTGACAGCTTTGGCAAGCGGTGGAGATGACCGGAACGCTGCGGGGGGGGGGGGGGGGGAAGGGCACCACTCCCACCACTGATAAAAGTGATCTCGCAGTGAATCCGCCGCAGAGACAACTCTTATCTCAAAGCGGACCGCCCACCGTTTTTAAAAATATAGGGGATATGGCAGCTATTGGCTGCTATAACAAGGGTATTTAGTGTCAAAGTACAGATGCATAACGATGGTGGGCGGTCCCCGTAAGTGGTTAAAATAAAAAATGCAACTTTTGCTGAAACACTTGTCCAGAGTTGTCCTCAGCAGACTCATCACTGCGGGGGACAGCACCTTTAACTGGGTGGAATAATACCCATCGTCATTCAACCCGCTTCCTGTGAGTGCACAAGACCTGCCCCCTGGAGATTCATCATCAGGCCGCTATGGAGCAGAAAAATGCTGTAAAAAATGGCGCCACTTCATTTTCTGGAAATATTGCCAATTATACATTGATATATATCGTAACATGGATAGGCCAGGATCACTAACCAGCTGTTTTTAAAAATAAAACATTTTTATTGTTTCAAAAACAAAGAAACAAAACAGCTTTCATCAGCCAAACCAGAAACAAAACAGTCCAAGCTCCTGGGAAAAAAAAATCTAACTTTTGGCTCACCGCCTGTAAGGCTAGGATCACACTTATGCAGAAAGGGGGCAGATTCTCCCAAGTAAGTCATGCTAAGGGGGCACTCCAGTCACTCTAATCAGCTTTATTGAAATAACCACACAGTACAAAAATATATGCAGTAAGTTGAACCTCCACCAACCAAAATAATATTGTTAAAAAGACGAAGTTGTCTAACCCGGGAATATCGCAGCTGTGCACACACCCATACACACCATCAACATCACATCATCATCTTCTGAAAGTGATATTGAAAATGTAGACATGTTGGTAACATTTTTAAAGGAACCAGATGCAAAAGAGACAGAACTAGACCCCAAGAATATAATAACGAAAAAAGCCAAGGGAAGAGAAGGGGGAAAAAATCATGGCAAAAGGAAAAGAAACGGAGGTAACCAAAAGCCAGAAGAGTGGGAGATCTAAAGTTAGTCAGTTTGTCCAATTTCCAGCTTAATGAGCACAACATCCAATTGTTAAAAAGGGGCTTGTCCTTCTCTCCTACATCGTCCATGAAGGAATTTGAAGTTTTTAAGGATCGACAAGCCCTTAGAGAACTGGAGCAAGCGCCAGACTTGGTTATAAAGAAAAGCAACAAGGATGGTAACGTGGTTCTCTTGAGTCAATCTCTGTATGAGAAGGAAGACTTGAAGCAGCTGAAAGATAGCACAACGTACAGATAACCCGTTCTTGGCCCTTGTGAAAAATCTTAAACAATAAATTGAAACTAGGACTGGAGGCAGGTTTGATTTCTAAGAAGGAATGTGAATACTTATCAGTGGGTGAATATAACATTCCAAATCTTTATATCCTCCCTAAGCTACATAAATCTCTAGAACCACCCCCCAGGAGACCGATTGTGCCTGCAATAAAGCGCCCTTTGGAAAAAGTAGGGAAGTTTGTGGACTCCGTGATAAAAGAAATGGTTTACCATCTCTCCTCCTTTGTCAAGGATACAAGGCATGTGCTTCTCAAATTATTACATCTATCAATACCAGCTGGAGCATACCTGGTAGGGATAAATGTGGAAACACTGTACATGTCTATCCCACATGAGTGGGGTCTGAGAGCAGTAACTCATTTTTTTTTAAAAAGGAATGCCCTATGCTGGGAGCACACAATGAGTATATTATTACTATTGTAATTTATGCTTAAACACAATTTCTTCCAATTACTCGGCATTAGCTACCATTAAGTAAGGGGAACATGTATGGGAGCACAGGCCTATGCTTGTCTTCACCTGGGTCTTTGGGAGGAGGTGGTGGTGTATAAGACCTTGATGAGAGGAGAAAGCAGAGTGTGCCAATCTGAGTGCAGCTTAGATTAGTAAAATTCAGGTTTATTCGTAATAAACTCACATGTTAGTGAAGATAAACAGGCATCTTTTTTTCATCTTGCTGGGCATGAATCCCTTGTGGTCTCTGGAGGTGTCCAAGGCTCCAGTCCGGAAGAGGGTTTAGCCAGGCAAGCTGTCAGCGTGTCCACATGCGGGGGCTGAAGGTCAGGGGATGTGGCAAGGCAAGCTCGCGTTCGGATCGTCCGCGCTCCTTCTTCAGGCATCTGCTGCGGCCATGTTTGGTGAGGCTTTTATGCAGGGAGGAAGGGGTGGTCTAAGGGGCAACAAGGGTCAGCAGACAAGCACCTGCCTTACTGCAGGAAGTTCCCCACCTATGGCCGCCAGAGGTACTACAGCAGTGACACGTATAATTTAGATACATAAAAAAAATATACTAGTTAAAACAAATGTGATTAAAACAAGGATGATAAATAAAATATATATAAAAAAGGTTTATATATAAAATAAAATAAAAAAAAAAAAATATATATATATATATATTTAAAAATATGTATTGTGGGAGATTAGCTCGTGGGGATCATCTTTCCTGAGGAAAATAATCAGCGTGCCGGCAACTTTCTTTCAAATCTGGCGGCTTGCCAGGTTATTTAGAAAATAGGTTTGCAGTTTAAAACAAACAAAGCAGAAAAAAAGTCCTTGCCATCTGGCGCTAAACTAAATAGTACAGTTTCATCACTATACGGTGTGGGGCTGGCCCCCGACACCCACAAAACATAAGCCAAAATGCAAACCTTGTCTTTTTAAAGTCCAAACAGACACAGAGCTCCCTCAGATTCCCCTCTGAGTTCCAGGTCAGAGCTCAAGCCTGACTATTTAAGCCACCTGCTGATGGACTCCAGTGGACCACAGACTCCGGACCGGAACCAGCCCCGCCACGGTGGCTGGTAAAATCCGTACTGGACTCCATTTAATCCAGTCCAAATGAACGCATACTTCGCCTTGCATACTGCCACTATATAGATAGATATATATATATATATATATATATATGAAATGACGGGCCAATAAGAAGTAGTCCCTAATAGTGGTAACATAATGCAATTTCATAAGTAAATTAATAAAGTATACGGACACCTAAAGAACTCATTAGGAGGTAACTATGGAGATATATCTATGCATGTGTCTGTATGTATACTAGCAGGAATGGGGGAAGAGGGGTGCAGAAATGAGGATGATTTATTAGCAATCATAAGGGTCCTAAGAAAAGATTAATAATGTATAGGGAGATGATAAGTATATGGGGGATATATGTATTGTGGGAGATTAGCTCGTGGGGATCATCTTTTCTGAAGAAAATTGTCAGACAACTTTCTTTAAAATCTGTTGTCGTGCCAGGTTTATTTTCAAAATAGGTTTGCAGGTTTAAAACAAACAAAACAGAAAATAAGTCCTTGCCACCCGGCGCTAAACTAAACAGTATAGTTTCCTCATTATACGGTGGGGGGGTGGCCCCCGACACCCACAAAGCATAAGCCAAAATGCAAACCTTGTTGTTTAAAGTCCAAACAGACACAGAGCTCCCTCAGATCCCTCTCTCAGGTCCAGGTCAGAGCTAGAGTGTGTTCTCTTCCTGGTTATTTAAGCCACCTGCTGGTGGACTCAAGTGGACCACAAACTCCAGACCAGAACCAGCCATGCTACGGTGACTGGTAAAATCGGATTCTGTTTAATCCAGTTCCAATGAAAGCATATGTTTACCACTTCACCTCGCATACTGTCACATATCCTCCCCCTCTGCTCATGCCCCTGCGGCTGAGCAACTGTCCCAACTATACAGTGGACCCGGGAGAGGGCATCCCCATTGTTCTGGAGTCTTCCCGCCCGGTGTTCCACTGTGAACTTAAATGGTTGTAGGGCCAGGAAACACCTAGTCACCCGACTAGTTTTCTCCCTGTTGTCACACATCCACTTGAGGGGGGCATGGTCAGTGACTAGCCTAAATGACCTTCCTAAGGGGTTGTACTTCAGCGCTTCTAAGGCCCACTTGATAGCCAGGCACTCCTTCTCCACAATGGCATAGTTCCTTTCATGCCTATTAAGCTTTCTGCTTAAATAGACGACCGGGTGCTCCTCACCGTCTCCGATCTGGGACAGAACAGCACCTAGTCCCACCTCAGAGGCGTCAGTTTGCACAACAAACTCCTTTGTGAAGTCCGGGGTCACGAGAACCGGTAGTACACAAAGGATTTGCTTCAACTTCTGGAATGCCTTCTCGGCTTTGGGATTCCACTTAACCATGCCCGACCCTCTCCCCTTCGTCAGATCAGTCAGAGGGACGGCAATGGTGGCAAAGTCGGGGATGAACCATCTGTATTACCCTGTAATCCCCAGGAAGGCAAAAACCTGTTTTTTATTCACCGGTTGGGGCCACTTTTGAATTGCCTTGATCTTGTTGGTCTGGGGCTTGATCAGTCCCCGACCAATAACATACCCCAGTTATATGGCCTCCTCCAGACCTATGGCACACTTTATATAGAGAGGACCCTGATGTGTGTCCCTATGGAGCAGAACTCACCACCACATCCCAAATTACTAGAAAGTTTGGAGAGATGGCCCCCAAGGGGATTTTTACAGGTGGGTGCTCAAACAAAGTAAATGCTCAAATACTATAAATCATACAATATTTATTGACATACAATATAATAACCAGTGTAATCTGGCATTGTAAAATAGATGTAAAAAGACACATGACACATCATTGCAATACTTAATACAGATCCGCAAAGAAGGGTTTCAAGTGAAGAGCCAACTAGCGGGTGCAGTATATTCCCAACATGTTTCGAAAAGAGGGCTTGTGCTGTATCTTCTTCAGGGTAAATAATGCACTGCAGACAACTATTTTTCTACAGACGGGTTATATATTATTCAAGGATATACATAATAGTCAGAAGTATACATATCATGTGATCATTCAACAAGTAACACAATTATAAGAGCAGTATCAATGTGTAATCTAGTAGAATGCAGAGAATAAAATATATATGTGTCTGCAAGAGCGTCACCAAGCACAGGACCAGTAAGCTTACCCGAAAATTGTAAAAGGATAGCCAAGAAATAATAATAGATCTGTTATATCCGGTATTGTCCAAAGGTAATGGCTGCCTAGAGCTCAGGAACAAGAGGAACCGCCATGTATGCAGGCATGGAACACTTGCAAGGACCAAATAAATTGGGAGAGAAGTCCTGTGGGGGTCATAGAGGCGTATGTATTGCATGAGTATAAGTATACATAAACTTATAGATCTGCAATACACATAAAGAACACACCCACAATTGGATCTATCCACCGCGCCACCCAATGCAAACAGCATAAAATCATATACTAATGGTATATAAAACAATTTTAAAACGCAGCCGCTATTATCTATAAATACCACACATGTACGTTCATCCTTATATATATCAAAAATGTATAGCAGCGCTGGACATGTATATATATTATTCAGTCCAATAATCCTATAGATCTCAATGATCCTGCAAGTTCACAATGTACAAAACCCACTTGAGGGCTAAAGTGCAGTTAAAGTGAGTCCAATGATCAGGATAAAACGTTTGTTAGATAATCTTCATGCAATCTTTTCCCCTATTGGAATCATTCTTGGCTCATCACCGCTCATTAGGAAATGCACTTACCAGAGGGTGTTGCCTTGCATTCTCATGCTTGGCAAAAAGGCTTCTTTTTAAACAAATCCTCCGCAGATGCCGCAATTTCACTCCTCCAATCACCTTAATGCTTTTTCTTTGAAGTATATTGCTTTCTTCTCCCGATCACATCGTGCGATATATGAGGGAAAGAGATGCAACTGGATAGTGTATTACCGTTTAAAATCACTTTATTGATTAAAACAGACACACTAATACTCACAAACACTGCCTGTCACGCTAGCAGATAGCTCATATAGTAGCCGATGGATAGTGTATCTGAGCTAATGATGACACTATCCGCTGGCCGACTTCACAATCCCCACTATCAAGCTCTCACGGACCCGCAGTGAAACCCTGGGTGTTGTAGCTCTTCCAAATAGTTGCCATATGCCGTGTCAGACACGTTTCGTCCGAAGACTTCTACCGTGACACGGCGTATGGCTGGCAATCTACACAGATATACTCAAGATCCCTCCCCCCTCTCTGATTGTTAACCTGGGGCGGGACGAGCGGTATGGGTGTCCCCACATTGCTCAGAGACATCATCCTCCGGTTTGAGATATTTTACTCCTCCACAATCCATATCTCAGTCAATAAGTGTGTCTATGGATGAACTAAAACATTATACTACATAATTCACTGCACAGTTCTCCTACAATGACAGATCCTATACAATTAAGTGAGACCACACACGGAATAAAAATAGAAAGAGACTACTATCAGCTGAAAATTACATGCAGATAAACGGCTAAAATGACACTCTTTCAAACTAACTTATGTGTCATTCATTGTAGATACAATGTTGCAGGTTCCTCTGTCATCTCTGGCAGAGAACACCTCCTCATAGATCACACAATTCATGTTCAATTAGCACCATGCAGGAATCACCTGGGTCGTTCAGTCCCAGTCCCATGGTACCATTCATAAACATGAACTGTGCGCATCCAAAGCTGTGTGACTATCCCCTGCACATTCTTATCTGCTGATATCAGAATGTGTCAAAATCACATTCTGCACACTATAACCTAAATCTCTTGTACTTCCCACTGGCTATATGTCTAACAATAATTGTCCAGCATGCTGGTTCTGAATCTTGTTTCTAAAATGTCGCTATTTTGAATGCTGAACATGGTAATACTATCTCTCACTTCACTAATAATCATTAATAAAGGCGTTTAGGTCCAATTCAATGTTCATGCCTCTCGGAGCGAGGCACCTCATAAGAAAAATCCATTTAGTTTCTCGCTGCGAGAGGTCACGAATACGATTGGAACCACGCCATCCTGGATACACTATATCAATGCCACAAAACTGTAATAATGACGGGTCCCTATTGTGGTGTAGTCTAAAGTGGAGGGACATGCTGTGCTCTCTATAACCTTTAATTATATTAGTGATGTGCTCACCTATTCGCACCTTTAGCTGTCTTTTGGTCCTCCCAATATAGATCAGCCCACAAGGGCACCACAACTTATATACCACATATGTGGAATTACAAGTTATGAATTCTCTTATTGCGAATGCCTCCCCATCACTGTTGGTTACTTCAGTAATGCCTCTATTAGTATTTGTTACTACACTGCAGGGTTTGCATTTTCTGCATGCAAAAAAACCTGTGATGTTTCCCTGAAATTTTAGTGGAGGTGGGGCATCCAATATCTTTTTTACCACCCTGTCTCCAAAAGTGGGGGCTTTTCTATAAATAAAATTAGGCTTCTTTGGCAGTAAAGGTCCAAGATGTTTGTCCAAGCTTAACACATGCCAATGTCGTTCAAAAATGTTCTCTGCTTCTCTATACTGACAGTGGAAGTCTGAAATAAACTTCCACTGATGTGAGTTTGCACAGTAGTCTGTCTCTTTATTTTTATTTATGTTTTTATTAGCCAAACATTGGTCCCTAGGTACCAGTTCTACTTGATGACTTACTTCATCCAAAAATGATTTAGTGTAACCTTTCTCACTGAATCTAGTTTTAAGGATATCCGCCTGAGATTTATAATCCTCCATCCGGCTGCAATTGCGTCTAACTCGCATTAGTTGTCCTTTCGGGATGTTTCTTATCCATGCCGGATGGTGTCCACTCCCCACTGGTAGGTAACAGTTTCTGTCTGTGGGCTTGAAATATACCCGCGATTCAATTCGCTGGTTAATAATCTCAATATCCACATCCAGAAAATGTATCCTTTTGGTATCTGACGTACACTCCAAACATATGTTATGATTGTTACTATTGAGCTCCTGTAGAAACTTGTCTAATGCTTCTTTTGAGCCTTGCCATATGAGGAAAATGTCGTCTATAAACCTCTTATAAAATATTAATTGCGGTATCTCTCTGCAAAAAATGGTCCTGTTCTCCCACTCAGCCATGAACAAGTTGGCGATGCTAGGGGCAAATTTAGCGCCCATAGCAACGCCAACTTGCTGCAAATAGAAGAAGCCATGATACCAGATGTAACTATGGGCGATGCAGAACTCTAGGGCCTTCCCCAAGAATATCTTTTGGGCAAATGGGCTATCCTCCCTTTGGCTCAAAGCCCAGTTTAGTGCCAGCAAGGCGTCGTCATGCTGTATCACAGTGTACAGCGATGCCACATCCGCTGTCACTAGATAAATAGTCCCTTTATCTTTTATCTCCACCATGTTCAATGACTGGAGGAAATCTTTAGTGTCTCTTAACCACTTGCCAACCGCCAACCGCAGGTTGACGGCGACAAGGTGGTTCGTTATCGCAAATCACCATCATACGACGGCGGCTGCGATAACGCGCACTGTGAGCGCGCGCGCGCCGCCGGAGGCGCGCTCACTGTGTTCGGGGAGGGCCAGGGAGCGGGTGCGGCAGCTTCGATTGCCGCCGGCTACCCGCGATGGCCCCCCCCGGAGTGATTGAGCGGAGGTCCGTGTATGTAAACACGGACCTCTGCTCTGTGTGAGGGGGAAGGGCTGTGATCACAGCCTTCCTTTACGTGAAGGCTGTGACCACTTCCCTTCCCCAGCTAGGCAGTCCCCCATACAGTTAGAACACGCCCAGGGAACATAGTTAACCCTTAGCGCGCCCCCTGCAGGTTAACCCCTTCACTGCCAATGGCATTTACACAGTAATCAGTGCATTTTTATAGCACTGATCGCTGTATAAATGCCAATGGTCCCAAAAAAGTGTCAAAATGGTCCGACATGTCCGCTGAAATATCGCAGTACCGCAAAAAATCGCAGATCGCCGCCATTTTTAGTAAAAAATAAAAAAAAATGAAAAACCCCAAAAATGAATTCTCATCATCCGTAAACGCGACCACTTTTGCGCAAACCAATCAATAAACGCCGATTGCGATTTTTTTTATCGCAAATATGAGGAAGAATATAAATCGGCCAAAAACGGTGAAAAAAAATGTTTTTTTATATTTTTTTTTTGGATTTGTATTTTAGCAAAAAGTAAGAAATTTGGTTTTTTTTGCAAAATTGTCGCTCTTCTTTTGTTTATAGCGGCGATCAGAAATGACGCAGAGGTGATCAAATACCACCAAAAGAAAGCTCTATTTGTGGGAAAAAAAGGACGCAAATTTCGTTTGGGTACAACGTCGCACGACCGCGCAATTTTCAGTTAAAGCGACGCAGCGCCGAATCGCAAAAAGGGCTCCGGTCCTAAAGCTGGAAATCCTTCCGGGGCTGAAGTGGTTAAATACGCCCGAGTGGACTGGACACTCGGCTGTAGGAACTTATCTAGGTACTCACCCAATCTAGCTGTTACTGACCCTATACAATTTACTATTGGTCGTGGTGGTGGATTATGTGCATTTTTATGGACTTTGGGTAGGGTATAAATAATGGGTATCCGATGGGCAACCTGCACCAAGTATCTGGATTCTTTTTTGTTTAGAACCCCCATCTTTGATCCCATATCTACCACCTCTTTAAGGAGTTTGGTGTACATATCAGTTGGATCTTTAGTTAATTTCTTATATGTCAGACCATCTGCCAACATACTCTGGAGTTGACCGTGGTAGAACTCTTTATCAAGCACCACCACTCCCCCTCCTTTGTCTGCCGGTCTGACAATGATATCTTTTCTATTTTCCAACTGTTTTACCCCTTCTATGATGTATTGATGTATTGAGGGTTTACTTGCTTTTTAGGTTGTAATTTATCCAAATCATTAATCACCAGATTTTTGAATACTTCTACGTGATGGTTATTACTATTTAGAGGGTTAAATGTGGACTTATTTTTTAACCCACTATCAATGCAGGTATTCGTAGATCTTTGATTTATTGGGTTGACCGGATGTGACAGAAAATATTTTTTCATGTTCAAGGTTCTAAAATACTTATGCGCGGATATCCTTAAAACTAGATTCAGTGAGAAAGGTTACACTAAATCATTTTTGGATGAAGTAAGTCATCAAGTAGAACTGGTACCTAGGGACCAATGTTTGGCTAATAAAAACATAAATAGAAATAAAGAGACAGACTACTGTGCAAACTCACATCAGTGGAAGTTTATTTCAGACTTCCACTGTCAGTATAGAGAAGTAGAGAACATTTTTGAACGACATTGGCATGTGTTAAGCTTGGACAAACATCTTGGACCTTTACTGCCAAAGAGGCCTAATTTTATTTATAGAAAAGCCCCCACTTTTGGAGACAGGGTGGTAAAAAAGATATTGGATGCCCCACCTCCACTAAAATTTCAGGGAAACATCACAGGTTTTTTTGCATGCAGAAAATGCAAACCCTGCAGTGTAGTAACAAATACTAATAGAGGCATTACTGAAGTAACCAACAGTGACGGGGAGGCATTCGCAATAAGAGAATTCATAACTTGTAATTCCACATATGTGGTATATAAGTTGTGGTGCCCTTGTGGGCTGATCTATATTGGGAGGACCAAAAGACAGCTAAAGGTGCGAATAGGTGAGCACATCACTAATATAATTAAAGGTTATAGAGAGCACAGCATGTCCCTCCACTTTAGACTACACCACAATAGGGACCCGTCATTATTACAGTTTTGTGGCATTGATATAGTGTATCCAGGATGGCGTGGTTCCAATCGTATTCGTGACCTCTCGCAGCGAGAAACTAAATGGATTTTTCTTATGAGGTGCCTCGCTCCGAGAGGCATGAACATTGAATTGGACCTAAACGCCTTTATTAATGATTATTAGTGAAGTGAGAGATAGTATTACCATGTTCAGCATTCAAAATAGCGACATTTTAGAAACAAGATTCAGAACCAGCATGCTGGGCAATTATTGTTAGACATATAGCCAGTGGGAAGTACAAGAGATTTAGGTTATAGTGTGCAGAATGTGATTTTGACACATTCTGATATCAGCAGATAAGAATGTGCAGGGGATAGTCACACAGCTTTGGATGCGCACAGTTCATGTTTATGAATGGTACCATGGGACTGGGACTGAACGACCCAGGTGATTCCTGCATGGTGCTAATTGAACATGAATTGTGTGATCTATGAGGAGGTGTTCTCTGCCAGAGATGACAGAGGAACCTGCAACATTGTATCTACAATGAATGACACATAAGTTAGTTTGAAAGAGTGTCATTTTAGCCGTTTATCTGCATGTAATTTTCAGCTGATGGTAGTCTCTTTCTATTTTTATTCCGTGTGTAGTCTCACTTAATTGTATAGGATCTGTCATTGTAGGAGAACTGTGCAGTGAATTATGTAGTATAATGTTTTAGTTCATCCATAGACACACTTATTGACTGAGATATGGATTGTGGAGGAGTAAAATATCTCAAACCGGAGGATGATGTCTCTGAGCAATGTGGGGACACCCATACCGCTCGTCCCGCCCCAGGTTAACAATCAGAGAGGGGGGAGGGATCTTGAGTATATCTGTGTAGATTGCCAGCCATACGCCGTGTCACGGTAGAAGTCTTCGGACGAAACGTGTCTGACACGGCATATGGCAACTATTTGGAAGAGCTACAACACCCAGGGTTTCACTGCGGGTCGGCAGTGTTTGTGAGTATTAGTGTGTCTGTTTTAATCAATAAAGTGATTTTAAACGGTAATACACTATCCAGTTGCATCTCTTTCCCTCATATATCGCACGATGTGATCGGGAGAAGAAAGCAATATACTTCAAAGAAAAAGCATTAAGGTGATTGGAGGAGTGAAATTGCGGCATCTGCGGAGGATTTGTTTAAAAAGAAGCCTTTTTGCCAAGCATGAGAATGCAAGGCAACACCCTCTGGTAAGTGCATTTCCTAATGAGCGGTGATGAGCCAAGAATGATTCCAATAGGGGAAAAGATTGCATGAAGATTATCTAACAAACGTTTTATCCTGATCATTGGACTCACTTTAACTGCACTTTAGCCCTCAAGTGGGTTTTGTACATTGTGGACTTGCAGGATCATTGAGATCTATAGGATTATTGGACTGAATAATATATATACATGTCCAGCGCTGCTATACGTTTTTGATATATATAAGTTATAAGTATACATAAATGTGTATGTGCATGCAACCTGCACCTCGGACAACAATCCGTATGTGCATGAGCATGAAACAAAACGTATGCAAAGCAAGGAGCCAAAAAAGGACACAGTCAGTAAAATACAAAGTACAAAATGCTGTCCAGCCAAATATACGGATATCAAACCAGTGGCATAATGATATCCACGGCTATATAGGGACAGAAGGACCATTGCTGCCTGTAGTAAAATAGGGAGGGAGTGTAAGCTCACCTGATTGTAGCAGATTTACGGCTCCTATGGTAGAGCATCCATAGGCAGGGGAGGGCTGGGCCAGGGGGCAGGGTGGCAATTGCCCCCCAGGCCACCCTAACTTACATTCAAAATGGCTGACGGCCGCTGCCCTCTCACTCTTTTTTCTTCTTGTGGAGGAAGGAAGCAGGGGCCAGGGGTGCAGCCACCAACTAACTGCAGGCAAAGGGGGGAGGGCACCCAGGGCCGGCTGTGCTGATGGGCACTGGCGAGCCTGCATTGATGGGCACTGATCAGGTTGCATTTGATAGGCACTGGTGAGGCTGCATTGATGGGCACTGATGAGGCTAAGCTGATGGGCACTGATGAGCTGCATTGATGCATTATTTTTTTTTAAACCTCCTTTGTTGCTATTAACATTAAATTATGTTACCACATTGTATCATATTTTTCTTGCTTCATAACATCAATGTCCGTTATAAAACCAGGTGGGCATGGATGGTAAGCTGATTCGGTGGTTCAATGGGCCACTTGACTGGACTTGCCCCCCAGGCCTAAGGCTGCCAGCCCTCCCCTGTCCATAGGTATGGATGGGCGTCCGGATGCTAATGACCGGATCATCCCATCGCCCTATCTGAGCTAAATATACCCCACCATAAGGCCTCCAAAGCCCGGTCCGGATCTGCACTCGAACCAGACCGTGGACTGTCCCATGCAAGAGTACGTTTGGACCGCCGGCCATCTCCCTGCTTCGGTCCCTCGGGGAAGTGGCGTCCGATGAGACCGCCCATGCACGACATCGGGCGCACATAGTAGCACGACCCTGTCTGACGCGGCACGCCCACCGGTACGCGCACTTGGGGCCAAGTTACGCCGATGGAAGGGGTGGGGGGATGTTGCTGACGCGGCGCCCCGGGGCGGCCAACCCAGCCCCACTAGCTGTGTGCCAGCTGAGGGGCCCACGTGCGCCGTGGAGCAGACCAGCCCGCTAGCGGCCCCCAGTGTCCAGAGTCCAAAATGTCCCAGAGACCTGAAAAATAAAAACAAGTCAGTGGGCACAACAGGGGGCCAGGGTCCAATGTATGGCAAATACAATTGTAGAGAAAATTGAATAAAGAATCTATATATATAATATACTAGGGTCCCATACTCCTGTGGGGGGAATGGGATATAAGGGATAGCAAAGCATTACGAGTGCAGTCATGCTGGAAGACACCCCTGCAACACATATGTACAAACAAATCATGGCAGCGGATGGAAATTTGCAAAGACTGGGCATAAAGGGAGGGGAGAGAAAGGAAGGAGAGGGGAGACGAGAACCAACAGGCTTGTGGATATGTTTTCATGGTGGTAAAGAATAGATTCCTGAGCCACAAGGGCAAGTGAAGCCCAGATAAACCATTTGATCTAGAGAGACCTGATAATATGAATTACAATAAATCCCTATGAAAACCCCCAGATGTGTATCCTGTGAGGAAGGGTTTGAAGTTCATGGTTCCGTTCAAGTCTGATGTATTGACTTGCAGAGATCAACCCCCATGTGTCCGGAGTATACGCTATGAACCAACCTATCTCCTATTGAGGTGGCTCTGCAATATGTAATCATTGGGTTGGGTGGTGCAAAGGGACCCACAATGGGGTCCATTGTCAGAAGGTGCCAGTGTTTTTTTAATATGCGTTTAATTTGTTGGTGTTGGCTATTGTATTTAGTAATGATTCTGCTGCTTGATCCCTCATTGTTTCTGCTTTTGGGTTTAAACAGGATGTCCTGTCTTGAGGTTTATTCCACCCTGTTAAATGCTCTTTTCAGGCAACGATGACTATAACCTCTGTATAGTAAACGTGTTTTTAGTGCCTTAGCCTCTTTGTAGTATTTTTCATCATTGGTACAATTTCTTCTAGTTCTCAAATATTGGCTAAAGGGAATGGACTCTATGAGGGGTTTAGGGTGTGCATTTGATGCATGGAGGATATTGTTGCCTGCTGTTGGCTTGCGAAACAGCTGGCAGGAGAGTGCCCCTCCATCATCTTTGCAAATCCTGACATCCAGAAAAGTAATTTCTGATCTATCGTATGTCATGGTAAATGATGGATTGAAAGGATTTCAATTCAGTGATTTCAAGAATTGTTGTAAAGCTTCCACGGTACCGCCCCAGAGGAGCAGCACGTCGTCTATATAGCGGTACCACATCAGTATGTGGTCTGTCCATTCAGCGAATTCCTCGCCTGAAAAAATCAATCGCTCCCACTCCCCCAGGTACAGATTGGCTTACGATGGAGCAAACATGCCCTGCACCTGGAGGTAGTGGGAGCCATCAAATGAAAACACATTGTGTTTAAGTATGAAATACAATGCTGACAAAATGAAATCACTGAAAGGCATTTCCGTTTCATTCATCTGGGACAGTATATACCTGATGCATGCAAGGCCAAGATGGTGGGGGTGGAGCTATAGAGGGCCTCCATGTCCACGGCGACCAAAATGGTGTCACCGGGAACATGGACCCCCCCCCCCAAGACTCGTAGTAAATGGACAGTGTCCGGCACACAGGACGGTAGCCCCACCACAAAGGGTCTGAGATGCTCGTCCACCAATTTACTAAGGTTCTCCGTGATGGCTCCTTTCCCCGAGGCTATGGGTCATCCCGGGGGGCATAGTTGTATGTTTGTGAACCTTTGGAGGTGCGTAGAATGTTGCTGTCCTGGGAAAAGTTCTAATAAATTTGCATGTGGACTTTGATATGGTGTTATTGTAATATGCCTATTTACCATAACATAAAATTTGCGATTGTAACGCTCTAACACTGAAAACTCAATGGGGCGATACCAATTGAGATTATTTAATATTTTGTTACACATGGAGACATATTTAACATTGTCCATTAGGACAATGTTGCCCCCCTTGTCCGATGGTTTAATAGTGATGGTATGATCTTGAACAAGAGATATTAAAGCAGATCTTAAATTGGGCGGTACATTGTCAAAATGGGAGGATTTGGTGTGCAACTGTCCGATGTCATGGATAGTCATTTAAAAAATGTGCGTTTTTTGTTTGCATTTTTTGTTTGTGTTTTCTCTTTGCGTTTTTGTTTGCATTTTTTGTTTGCAATTTTTGTTTGCGTGTGCGTTTTTGTTTGTTTTTTTGCGTTTTTGTTTGGGTTTTTTGTTAGCATTTCTTTGTTTGCATTTTTTGTTTGCGCTTTTTGTTTGCATTTGGGTTTTTTTGTTTGCTGTTTTTTTTCGTTTGCATTTTTTGTTTGATTTTGCTTTTTTTGCATTTTTGTTTGCATTCGCGTTTTTATGTTTGTGTTTTTTGTTTGCATTTTTTTGTTTGCATTTTTTGTTTGAGTTTTTTGTTTGTGTTTTTTGTTTGCATTTTTGTTTGCATTTTTTCTTTGCGCTTGCATTTTTTGTTCGACACGGCAACCACGGAGGATCATCACCACGGCAACCGAGGACGGGGTGGGGACCGTTGCCACAGCAACTGCGGATGGGGAGGGCCATCACAACGGCAACTGCGGATGGGGAGGGCCGTCATCACGGCAACCGCAGACGGGTTTCGTTTTGCGATTTTTGGTTGTTTTTTGTTTGCTTTTTTGTTTGTGTTTTCTCTTTGCGTTTTTGTTTGCATTTTTTGTCAGCATTTTTTGTTTGTGTGTGCACTTTTGTTTTTTGTTTTTTGCATTTTTGTTTGGGTTTTTTGTTAGCATTTCTTTGTTTGCAAATTTTGTTTGCATTTGCATTTTTTGTTTGCATTTGGGTTTTTTTGTTTGCTTTTTTTAGTTTTTTTGTTTACATTTTTTGTTTGATTTTGCTTTTTTGCGTTTTTGGTTTGCATTTTCTGTTTGCATTTTTGTTTGCATTTTTGTTTGCGTTTGCGTTTTTTTGCGTTTCTTGTTTACGTATTTTTGTTTGCATTTTTTGTTTGTGTATTTTGTTTGCATTTTTTGTTTGTGTTTTTTGTTTGCGTTTTTTGTTTGCTTTTCTTGTTTACGTATTTTTGTTTGCATTTTTTGTTTGCGTTTGCAATTTTTGTTTGCATTTTTTGTTTGTGTATTTTGTTTGCATTTTTTTGCTTGCGTTTTATGTTTTGTGTTTTTTGTTTGTGTTATTTTTTATTTGTGTTTTTTGTTTCTATTTTTTTGTTTGTGTTTTTGTTCGCATTTTTTGTTTGTGTTTTTTGTTTGCATTTTTTGTTTGTCATTTTTTTGTTTGCGTTTGCATTTTTTGTTTGCGTTTTTTGTTTGATTTTTTGTTTGCGTTTTTTGTTTGTGTTTGCATTTCTTGTTCGCCATGGCAACCACGGAGGATCATTACCATGCAAATGGGGGAGGGCGTTTTTTGTTTGTGTTTTTTGTTTGCATTTTTTTGTTTGCGTTTTTTGTTTGCATTTTTTGTTTGCGTCCTTTGTTTGCATTTTTTGTTTGCATTTGCATTTTTTGTTTGTGTTTTTTGTTTGCGTTTTCTTGTTTGCAATTTTTGTTTGCATTTGCATTTTTTGTTTGTGTTTTTTTTGCATTTTTTTGTTTGCGTTTTTGTTTGCATTTTTGATTTTGAATTTTTTTGTTTGTGTTTTTTGTGTGCATTTTTTCTTTGCGTTTTTTTGTTTGTGTTTGCATTTTTGTTCGCCACGGCAACCACAGAGGATCATCACCACGGCAACGGAGGACAGGGTGGGGACCATCGCCACAGCAACTGCGGATGGGGAGGGCCATTGCAACGGCAACTGGGGATGGGGAGGGCCGTCGCCACGGCAACCAAGGACAGGGGAGGGCATTTTTTGTTCGTGCTTTTTGTTTGCATTTTTGGTTGTGTTTTTTTGTTTGTCATTTTTTGTTTGCGTTTGCATTTTTTGTTTGCTTTTAGTTTGTGTTTTCTCTTTGCGTTTTTGTTTGCATTTTTTGTTTGCGTGTGCGTTTTTGTTTGTTTTTTTGCGTTTTTGTTTTGGTTTTTTGTTAGCATTTCTTTGTTTGCATTTTTTGTTTGCATTTTTTTTGCATTTGGGTTTTTTTGTTTGCTTTTTTTTTAGTTTTTTTGTTTGCATTTTTTCTTTGATTTTGCTTTTTTGCGTTTTTGTTTGCATTCCCGTTTTTATGTTTGTGTTTTTTGTTTGCAGTTTTTGTTTGAGTTTTTTTATTTGTGTTTTTTGTGTGCATTTTTGTTTGCATTTTTTCTTTGCGCTTTTCGTTTGTTTTTTGTGTTTGTATTTTTGCCCTTACGTTTGTTTTTGCGTTTTTTCGTTTTAGTTTCTTTTTTACGTTTGTTTTTTTGATTTTTTTTTCGTTTGTTTTTTTGGGTTTACGTTTTTTTTACGTTTGTTTTTTACGTTTGTTTCTTTACGATTGTTTTTTGGTTTTGTTTTTGCGTTTTTTTGTTTGTTTTTGCGTGTGCGTTTGTTTTTTACGTTTGTTTTTGCGTTTCTCTTTTGTGTTTGATTTTCGTTTGTTTTTTACGTTTGCGTTTGTTTTTTACTGTTTGTTTTTTTGTGTTGGTTTTT
>BLSH010407563.1:61899-78693 GCA_018402905.1 Glandirana rugosa
TCCGTGTCGTGTCTCGTCGCTCCCGTAAGCACTTCCTCTTGTGCAGTACAGTTGTACCCTTATTCTTTTCTTCTTCTTCTTCTTCTTCTCTCCTTTCTCCTGTCGCCTCTTCTGGCCGTTTTCTCGTCCTCTGCGGCGTCTCCTTTTCTTTTCTGGGGAGTCTTCTACCTTCTGGGGCGTTTTCTCGGCTTCTTTTCTTCTGTAGCCTCTCCCCTCTTCTGATCTCAACTCGCTTGTGGACCTGCAAGCACAAGACGACCAGGCAGGCTTGAAGCCCTGTTTCAGGCCCAGGCCCAGGCCTGCCTTGGGCTTGCTAGCGTGCCTGTTGCTTGGGTTCGTTGTCCGTGCGATCGTTCGGGTTCCGTCCGGACCCGGACCCGGACTTTGTCCCGAAGTTCGGACGGACCAGCAGAACACGAACGTCCAGGTGTTCGCTCAACTCTAGTCTTCTCCCCTCTCCGATGTCTTCTTTTCTTCGGCTCTTTTGCGGGGTCTTCCATCTTCTGAGGGGTCTTTTCTTTTCCTCTGCGGCGTCTCCTGCTCTTTTGCCGGTCTTCTCCGCTGTCCTCTTTCCTCTCTTCTTCTTCTTCTTCTTCTTTTCTTATTCCCATGTTGACATGACGTGTTCTCCTTCACGAATGCCCTCGCTGCTCTGTGCTGTGCCTTATATTGGCATGGGGCGTGGCCACCAGATGACATCACCTGGAGGTCCCGCCCCATGTGAGGTCACAGCTCCGCCCCCAGGATGTGTCCCCGCCCGCAGACACCGACAACCACCGGCCAGGGTTGTCGGGAAGAAGCCCTTGTCCTCATCAACATGGGGACAAGGTGCTTTGGGGTGGGGGGCGCAGAGCCCCCCCTGCCCCAAAGCACCCATACTCCCCATGTTGAGGGCACGCGGCCTGGTATGGTCCAGGAGGGAGGGGGCCTGGTATGGTCCAGGAGGGAGGGGGCCGCTCGCTCGTCCCCACCCCCCTTCCTGGCCTGCCGGGCTGCGTGCTCGGTTTGGTATGGATTTTGGGGGGGACCCCACGCTGTTTTTTTCGGCATGGGGTTCCCCCTTAAAATCTGTACCAGACCAAAGGGCCTGGTATGCTCCTGGAGGGGGACCCCATGCCAGTTTTTTCTTTAAAAATATGGTGTGGAGTTCCCCTTCATGATCCCCAGAGCACAAGTCGCATGGCAAAGTCGGATCAGTGAAGACACTGATACGACTTTGATCCGACTTCAATGGCTTTCAATGGGCTGAAGTAGGATCAAAGTCGGACAAAAGTAGTACAGGAACCTTTTTCAAAGTCGCTCCGACTTTGAAAAACACATGTCGGAGCAGTTAAGACGGCTCTCATAGGGAATCATTGTTTTTGTGACGTAATGCGACTTGTGCTCCTCATGTAGGTCCGAGAATCGGACTAGTGTGAACCCAGCCTCAATCTGTCTCTTCATGTCTGCCTAACTCAAAGTGATTGCATCTGATAAACAAGAACACTTACAATTTGCAAATGTGTTAGCCCACACGATATTGTCAACACCTGCCTTTATACGCACATGAACTTTAATGGCATCCCGGTCCTAGTCTGTAGGGTTCAATATTGAGTTGGCCCATCCTTTGCAGCTATAACAGCTTCAACTGGGAAGGCTGTCCACAAGGTTTAGGAGAGTCTAAATGTTTGACCATTCTTCCCAAAGCACTTTTGTGAGGTAAGGCACTGATGTTGGATGAGAAGGCCTGGCTCGCAGTCTCCGCTCTAATTCATCCCAAAGGTGTTCTATCGGGTTGAGGTCAGGATTCTGTGCAGGCCAGTCAAGTTCCTCCACCCCAAACTCACTCATCCATGTCTTTATGGACCTTGCTTTGTTCACTGGTCCAAATCAGGAGGGGGGATTATGTTGTGGGGTTGTTTTACAGGGGTTATTCTTTCACACTTGTGCGACTGGAAATTTGTGTGTTTTTACAACGATTTGCTGCAATGTTTTGCAGTGATTTTGATGTGACTTGAAGCAATAGCTGTATAATCCTGAGGTCTATGGACCTCAAGTCGCATCAAAGTCGGACCAAAGTAGTGCATGGACTACTTTGAAGTCACTGCAACTTGAAGTCGCACAGATATGAATGGTACTCATTGAAAATCATGGGGAATGGCTTGTCATATGACTTTGCAGTCCCAAGTCGCAGGAAAAGTCACACAAGTGTGAAAGGGGCCTGAAGATAATTTCCAATGAGCACCATTCATATCTGTGGACTTCAAAGCAACTCGAGGTCAATAGACCTCAGAATTACACAGCTATTTCTTCAAGTCACATCAAAATCACGTCAAAAAATTGCAACAAATCGCGGTAAAGTCATGCAACTTTCAGGTCGCACAAGTGTGAAAGCGGCCTTAGCCCAGGTTCACATTGGTGCGATGCAGGATCCAGCTTGATTTCAGCACCGGTTCCTGCATTTCACCTCTCCCACAGGCAGTTCACACTGCCTTCTGTGAACCGCTGCGGGTGTCAGTACAATATTAATGACACCCTCAGATCGGTTCATAGATCGCAGCGCTAACTGTGGATTCCGATAGGAATCGGATCGCAGGAGTGAGAACACCCATGCGACCTGATTCTGGTGCGGGAAAAAAAGGTCCCTGCACTGCTATAGCTGTAAAGGCTTGGCTAAATCAAATTTGAACCCTACAGACTAAGACTGGGATGCTATTAAAGTTCATGTGTGTATAAAGGCAGGTGTCCCAATACTTTTGGCAAGATCGCAGATTGTGCAAGATCTGCAATGGTGGTGGAACCCTCGTCCACATAAATGCTACATTTATATAGAACTTGGGGAAGGACATGAGTTATGTTTAACAACACAGGAAGAGCTGACAGCCTTTCTACAGGACATAGCATGTTTGGGATTTGAACCTATGAACCCCAGCTTTGCTCAGCAGAAGTGCTAAGCCCTTAGCCACATTCATGGAGCATCCATTGCTGTGATGTCAAACAGTCCTAAGTCTCAGGGTTGCAATAAATGATGTACTGTGGAAGGCTGGATAACCATTGAACAACCTGTTTCTGGCAAATGCCATCTGTTTTGAAGGTTTGTTATGGCTCAGTACTGTGAGCATTCTGCTATAGAACATCTCTCATTTTGGGGCATTTGCCTTGGTAAGAAGCTGCAATTATTGCTGGATGGGAAATGTTAAGGCTGATTATAGTCTTTTCCCATAGAAAACATGTGACACAATTTGCAATAGTGGTGGAACCCTCCTACACATAAATACTACATGTAGACATCATTTTGGTAAGAACATGAGTTATGAGAACAGAAAACCTCTCTACATTAAGTGATATTCTCAGGACGCAAACCCAGAACCTCTATGGTCCTAGGTAGAAGCGTTAAGCTGTTAGCCACCAGTCTGCCGAGTGTGCAACCCTCATACACATAAATACACATAAATACTCATAAATACTCATAAATACACATAAATACACATAAATACTCATAAATACACATACATTCACATATACTGCATTTCTTTGCACATATAAGTGGTGGAATTACATCAGTCTGGAGTTTATTCTGTGCTATTTGGTGATGCTTGAAGTGGAAAACAGTGATGTTATTGCAACAGCTTTTTTATTATTATTATTTATTATTATTATTATTATTATTTGTATTATTATTATATGTAGTATGATTATTTATTATATTATCTATTATTATTATTTATTGTTTGTGCTTTGTGCAGATACCTGTGTGAGTTTAGGAAAAGATTTTTATGAGATGGACAGCAACAAGCAAAAGACAGGGAAAAACATGAGAGGATTGAACATTGTAACATTTTAAAAAAACAAATTAGATGATGAAATAGCAACATTGTTGCAGGGACAATTTGTTTGAGAGATACATTTCATCTCAACATGAAAAGGATTTCTTTAGGGAAGTTACAATTGTATCGTTAGAATCAATGGCTAAAACTTGCATTGGGCTTCTTAAGAAGGTATATTAGCCAACGCGAATTTTCCTTCTCAAAAAGACATTATAGACAAGTGTGAATTTGCGAATTTACTATACCGCCCTCTAAAAAAGGCATGGGGGTTAAAATGAGGGAATTTTCTTGTCTGAGCTCAGTTGTGCTGATGAATAGTCAGGAAAAAAGGGGGAATTTGGCTCTTTTCAGACTTTCAATGATATTTCAGGTTATATATCACTTTTTTAAACAATTTAAAAGCAGATCATCATTAAACAAGATACTACATTTTTAGAATCATTTAGGTGATCCTATCATGCTCTAAACATTATTTCCATGTGCAATTCCCTTGCTTCTACCACGACTAGTTTTTTAGTCAGTCACTGCTGTTTGGGCGTTATAGTGAATTTGATTCTGGGACTATTTTCTCCCTCAGGGCT
The DNA here is from genome assembly GCA_018402905.1 of Glandirana rugosa. Taxonomy (NCBI): domain Eukaryota; kingdom Metazoa; phylum Chordata; class Amphibia; order Anura; family Ranidae; genus Glandirana; species Glandirana rugosa. The sequence continues at coordinate 66,287 of BLSH010407563.1, forward strand.
TTAGTGAATTAAATTTTCGTGCTAATTAGCGCGAATTTGCAATTCTGCGCGCTAAAATTCGCGCAAAGGCATATTCGCGCTATAGTAAATGACCCCCACTGTGTTTAAGTATGAAATACAATGCTGACAAAATGAAATCACTGAAAGGCATTTCCGTTTCATTCATCTGGGACAGTATATACCTGATGCATGCAAGTCCAAGATGGTGGGGGTGGAGCTATAGAGGGCCTCCATGTCCACGGCGACCAAAATGGTGTCACCGGGAACGTGGACCCCCTCCAAGACTCGTAGTAAATGGACAGTGTCCTGCACATAGGACGGTAGCCCCACCACAAAGGGTCTGAGATGCTCGTCCACCAATTTACTAAGGTTCTCCGTGATGGCTCCTTTCCCCGAGGCTATGGGTCATCCCGGGGGCATAGTTGTATGTTTGTGAACCTTTGGAGGTGCGTAGAATGTTGCTGTCCTGGGAAAAGTTCTAATAAATTTGCATGTGGACTTTGATATGGTGTTATTATAATATGCCTATTTACCATAACATAAAATTTGCGATTGTAACGCTCTACCACTGAAAACTCAATGGGGCGATATCAATTGTGATTATTTAATATTTTGTTACACATGGAGACATATTTAACATTGTCCATTAGGACAATGTTGCCCCCCTTGTCCGATGGGTTAATAGTGATGGTATGATCTTGAACAAGAGATATTAAAGCAGATCTTAAATTGGGCGGTAGATTGTCAAAATGGGAGGATTTGGTGTGCAACTGTCCAATGTCATGGATAGTCATTTAAAAAATGTGCGTTTTTTGTTTGCATTTTTTGTTTGCGTTTGCATTTTTTGTTTGCTTTTTTTTTGTGTTTTCTCTTTGCGTTTTTGTTTGCATTTTTTGTTTGCAATTTTTGTTTGCGTGTGCGTTTTTGTTTTTTTTTTGCGTTTTTGTTTGGGTTTTTTGTTAGCATTTCTTTGTTTGCATTTTTTGTTTGCGTTTTTTGTTTGCATTTGGGTTTTTTTGTTTGCTGTTTTTTTTCGTTCTTTTGTTTGCGTTTTTTGTTTGATTCGCGTTTTTATGTTTGTGTTTTTTGTTTGCATTTTTTTGTTTGCATTTTTGTTTGAGTTTTTTGTTTGTGTTTTTTGTTTGCGTTTTTGTTTGCGTTTTTGTTTGCATTTTTTCTTTGCGCTTTTTGTTTGTGCTTGCATTTTTTGTTCGCCATGGCAACCACGGAGGATCATCACCACGGCAACCGAGGATGGGGTGGGGACCGTTGCCACAGCAACTGCGGATGGGGAGGGCCATCACAACGGCAACTGGGGATGGGGAGGGCTGTCACCACGGCAACTGCAGACGGGTTTCGTTTTGCGATTTTTGGTTGTTTTTTGTTTGCTTTTTTGTTTGTGTTTTCTCTTTGCGTTTTTGTTTGCATTTTTTGTTAGCATTTTTTGTTTGCGTGTGCATTTTTGTATTTTTTTTGCATTTTTGTTTGGGTTTTTTGTTAGCATTTCTTTGTTTGCAATTTTTGTTTGCATTTGCATTTTTTTTTTCATTTGAGTTTTTTGTTTGCTTTTTTTTAGTTTTTTTTGGTTGGAATTTTTTGTTTGATTTTGCTTTTTTGCGTTTTTGGTTTGCGTTTTCTGTCTGCATTTTTTGTTTGCGTTTGCATTTTTTTTGCGTTTCTTGTTTACGTATTTTTGTTTGCATTTTTTGTTTGCTTTTGCAATTTTTGTTTGTGTATTTTGTTTGCATTTTTTGTTTGTGTTTTTTGTTTGCGTTTTTTGTTTGCTTTTCTTGTTTGCGTATTTTTGTTTGCATTTTTTATTTGCAATTTTTGTTTGCATTTTTTTGTTTGTGTATTTTGTTTGTGTTAGCGTTTTTTGTTTGCTTTTTTAGTTTGCGTTTATTGTTTGCATGTTTTTTTGCATTTTTTATTTGTGTTTTTTGTTTGTATTTTTATGTTTGTGTTTGCATTTTTTGTTTGTGTTTGCATTTCTTGTTCGCCACGGCAACTACGGAGGATCATTACCACGGCAACCGAGAATGGGGTGGGGGCCGTCGCCACAGCAACCGTGGATAGGGAGGGCCAGCACAATGGCAACCTGGGACAGGGAGGGCTGTCACCATGGCAACCGCAAATGGGGAGGGCCGTCCCCACAGCAACCGCGGATGGGGGAGGGCCTTTTTTGTTTGCATTTTTTTGTTTGCGTTTTTTGTTTGCTTCCTTTCTTTCCATTTTTTGGTTGCATTTGCATTTTTTGTTTGTGTTTTTTGTTTGCGTTTTCTTGTTTTCCAATTTTTGTTTGCATTTGCATTTTTTTGTTTGTGGGTTTTTTTTTTTTGCATTATTTTGTTTGCGTTTTTGTTTGCATTTTTTCTTTGCGTTTTTTTGTTTGTGTTTGCATTTTTGTTCGCCATGACAACCACAGAGGATCATCACCACGGCAACGGAGGACGGGGTGGGGACCATCGCCACAGCAACTGCGGATGGGGAGGGCCATTGGAACGGCAAATGGGGATGGGGAGGGCCGTCGCCACGGCAACCAAGGACAGGGGAGGGCATTTTTTGTTCGTGCTTTTTGTTTGCGTTTTTGGTTGTGTTTTTTTGTTTGTAATTTTTTTGTTTGTAATTTTTTTGTTTGCGTTTGCATTTTTTGTTTGCTTTTTGTTTGTGTTTTCACTTTGCGTTTTTGTTTGCATTTTTTGTTTGCAATTTTTGTTTGCGTGTGCGTTTTTGTTTGTTTTTTTGCGTTTTTGTTTTGGTTTTTTGTTAGCATTTCTTTGTTTGCATTTTTTGTTTGCATTTTTTTTTTACATTTGGGTTTTTTTGTTTGCTTTTTTTTTAGTTTTTTTTGTTTGCATTTTTTGTTTGATTTTGCTTTTTTGCGTTTTTGTTTGCATTCGCGTTTTTGTGTTTTTTGTTTGCATTTTTGTTTGCATTTTTTCTTTGCGCTTTTTGTTTGTGTTTGCATTTTTTGTTCGCCACGGCAACCACGGAGGATCATCACCACAGCAACCGAGGATGGGGTGGGGACCGTTGCCACAGCAACTGCGGACGGGGAGGGCCATCACAACGGCAACTGGGGATGGGGAGGGCCATCACCACGGCAACCGCAGACTGGTTTCATTTTGCGATTTTTGGCTGTGTTTTTTGTTTGTGTTTTCTCTTTGCGTTTTTGTTTGACACGGCAACCACGGAGGATCATTACCACGGCAACCGAGGATGGGGTGGGGGCCGTTGCCACAGCAACCGTGGATGGGGAGGGCCAGCACAATGGCAACCTGGGACGGGGAGGGCCGTCACCATGGAAACCGCAGATGGGGGAGGGCCATCGCCACGGCAACCGCAGATGGGGGAGGGCGTTTTTTGTTTGTGCTTTTTGTTTGCATTTTTTGTTTGAATTTTTTTTTGCGATTTTTGTTTGCGTTCTTTGTTTGCATTTTTTGTTTGCGTTTTTGTTTGCGTTTGCATTTTTTTGTTTGTGTTTTTTGTTTGCATTTTTTTGTTTGCGTTTTTGTTTACATTTTTGGTTTTGAGTTTTTTTGTTTGTGTTTTTTGTTTGCATTTTTGTTTGCATTTTTTCTTTGCGTTTTTTGTTTGTGTTTGCATTTTTTGTTCGCCACGGCAACCACGGAGGATTATCACCATGGCAACCGAGGACGGGGTGGGGACCGTCGCCACAGCAACCGTGGATGGGGAGGGCTAGCACAATGGCAACCTGGGATGGGGAGGGCCGTCGCCACGTCAACCGTGGATGGGGGAGGGCATTTTTTTGTTTGCGATTTTTGTTTGCATTTTTTGTTTGTGTTTTTTGTTTGCATTCTTTGTTTGCATTTTTTGTTTGCGTTTGCATTTTTTGTTTGTGTTTTCTTGTTTGCAATTTTTGTTTGCATTTGCATTTTTTGGTTTGCGTTTTTGTTTTGAGTTTTTTTTTTGTGTTTTTTGTTTGCGTTTTTGTTTGCATTTTTTGTTTGCGTTTTTTGTTTGCGTTTGTGTTTTTGTTTGCGTTTTCTTCTTTGCAATTTTTGTTTGCATTTGAGTTTTTTGTTTGCGTTTTTTGTTTGTATTTTTTGTTTGCGTGTTTGTTTGTGTTTTGTTTGCGTTTTTTGTTTGCATTTTTGTTTGCGTTTTCTTGTTTGCATTTGTTTTTTTTTGCGTTTTTTTGTTTGCGTGTTTGTTTGCATTTTTTATTTGCGTTTATGTTTGCGTTTTAGTTGTTTGTGTTTGCATTTTTTGTTCGCGTTTTTTGTTTGCCTTTATTTGTTTGCATTTGCATTTTTTATTTGCATTTTTTGTTTACGTTTTTTGTTTGCGTTTTTGTTTATGTTTGCATTTTTTGTTCGCCACAGCAACCACGGAGGATCATTGCCACGGCAACTGAGGATGGGGTGGGGGCCATCGCCACAGCAACCGTGGACGCGGAGGGCCATCGCAACGGCAACCAGGGATGGGGAGGGCTGTCGCCACAGCAGCCGCAGATGGGAAAGGGCCGTCGCCACGGCAACCATGAACGGGGAGGGCATTTTTTGTTTGTGATTTTTGTTTGCAATTTTTGTTTGTGTTTTTTGTTTGCGTTTTTTGTTTGTGTTTGTAGTTTGTGTTTTTTTCTTTGCATTTTTTGTTTGCATTTTTTTGTTTGCGTTTTTTGTTTGCATTTTTTGTTTGCGTTCTTTGCTTGCATTTTTTGTTTGCGTTTTTTGTTTGCATTTGTGTTTTTTTTTACGTTCCCTTTTTTTGTTTGCGTTTTTTGTTTGCATTTTCTTGTTTGCATTTTTTGTTTGCGTTTTTGTTTGCATTTTTGTTGTTTTTGTTTGCATTTCTTGCTCGCCACAGCAACCACGAAGGATCATCAAAATGGCAACCGGGGACAGGGAGGGCCATCACCACGGCAACCACAGATGGGGGAGGGCCATCGCCATGGCAACCACGGACGGGGGAGGGCATTTTTTGTACGTGCTTTTTGTTGGCGATTTTTGTTTGCATTTTTTTTGTGTTTTTTTGTTTGCGTTTTTTGTTTGCGTTTTTGTTTGCATTTTTTGTTTGCATTTTTTGTTTGCGTTTTTTGTTTACATTTGCATTTTTTGTTCGCCACGGCAACCACGGAGGACCATTACCACAGCAACCGTGGATGGGGAGGGCCATTGCAATGGCAACTGGGGAGGGGGAGGGCCATCGCCACGGCAACAGCAGATGGGGTGAGCTGTCGCCATGGCAACAGCAGATGGGCGAGGGCATTTTTTGTTTGTGCTTTATGTTTGTGATTTCTGGTTGGGTTTTTTTTTTGCGCTTTTTGTTTGCTTTTTTGTTTGTGTTTTTTCTTTGCGTTTTTGTTTGCATTATTTGTTTGCATTTTTTTGCATTTTTTGTTTGCATTTGCAATTTTTTTTGCATTTTTTGTTTGCATTTGCTTATTTTTGTTTGCTTTTTTTGTTTGCATTTTTTGTTTGCGTTAGCTTTTTGTTGCGTTTTCTGTTTGCGTTTTTTGTTTGCGTTTGTATTTTTTGTTTGCGTTTCTTTTGTTTGCGTTTGCTTTTTTTGCATTTTTTTGTTTGCATTTGCGTTTTTTGTTTGAGTTTTTTGTTTGCAATTTTTGTTTGCATTTGCGTTTTTGGTGCATTTTTTTGTTTGCGTTTTTTGTTTTCATTTTTTGTTTGCGTTTTTTGTTTGCATTTGCATTTTTGTTAGCGTTTTTTGTTAGTATTTCCTTGTGTTTTTTGTTTGCATTTGCGTTTTTTGTTTTCATTTTCTGTTTGCGTTTTTTGTTTGCATTTGCGTTTTTTGTTAGCATTTCCTTGTGTTTTTTGTTTGCATTTGCGTTTTTTGTTAGCGTTTTTTGTTAGCATTTCCTTGTGTTTTTTGTTTGCATTTGCGTTTTTAGTTTGCTTTTTTTGCATTTATTTATTTGCATTTTTTGTTTTCGTTTGCTTTTTTTAGCATTTTTTGTTTGCTTTTTTTGTTTGCATTTGCGTTTGTTGTTTGCGTTTTGTGTTTGTGTATTTTGTTTGCGTTTTTTGTTTGCGTTTGCGTTTTTGTGTGCGTCTTTTGTTTGTGTTTGCGTTTTTGTTGCATTTTTTTGTTTGCAATTTTTGTTTGCATTTTTTGTTTGCGATTTTTGTTTGCCCTTTTTGTTTGCGTTTTTTTGTTTGCATTTTTTTGTTTGCATTTGCGATTTTTGTTTGCATTTGTGTTTTTTGTTTGCGTTTTTTTGTTTGTGTTTGCAATTTTTTGTTTACGATTTTTGTTTGCGTTTTTTGTTAGCATTTCTTTGTTTGCGTTATTTGTTTGCATTTGCATTTTTTGTTTGCGTTTTTGTTGTTTGTGTTTGCATTTCTTGTTTGCCACGGCATCCACAGAGGATCATCACCATGGCAACCGAGAACGGGGTGGGGGCCGTCGCCACAGCAACCGTGGACCGGGAGGGCCATTGCAACGGCAACCTGGGACGGGGAGGGCCATCGCCACGGCAACCGCAGATTGAGGGAGGGCCATCGCCATGGCAACCACGGACGGGGATGGAATTTTTTCGTGCTTTTTGTTTGTGATTTTTGGTTGCGTTTTTTGTTTGCATTTTTTGTTTGCGTTTTTCTGTTTGCGTTTTTGTTTGCATTTTTTGTTTGCATTTGCATTTTTTGTTCGCTACGGCAACCACGGAGGTTCATCACCACGGCAACGAGGACAGGGTGGGGGCCATCGCCACAGCAACCGTGGACGGGGAGGGCCATTGCAATGGCAACCAGGGACAGGGAGGGCAATCACCACGGCAACTGCTGATGGGGGAGGGCCGTCGCCACAGCAACCGCAGATGGGGGAGGGCATTTTTTGTTCTTGCTTTTTGTTTGCAATTTTTGGTTGAGATTTTTGTTTGCGTTTTTTGTTTGTGTTTTTTGTTTGCATTTTTTGTTTGCAATTTTTGTTTGCGATTTTGTTTACATTTCTTTATTTGCGTTTTTTTGTTTGCGTTTGCATTTTTTGTTCGCCACGGCAACCATGGAGGATCATTACCAAGGCAACTGAGGATAGGCTAGGGGCCGTCGCCACAGCAACCATGGATGCAGATGGGGTGGGCTGTCGCCATGGCAACAGCAGATGGGCGAGGACATTTTTTGTTTGTGCTTTATGTTTGGGATTTTTGGTTGCGTTTCTTGTTTGCGCTTTTTGTTTGCTTTTTTGTTTGTGTTTTTTCTTTGCGTTTTTGCTTGCATTTTTTGTTTGCATTTGCATTTTTTGTTTGCATTTGTGTATTTTTGTTAGCTTTTTTTTGCGTTTTTTGGTTGCGTTTTCTGTTTGCGTTTTTTGTTTGCATTTTTTTGTTTGCTTTTTTGTTTGCTTTTTTTGTTTGTGTTATTTGTTTGCTTTTTTTGTTTGCATTTTTGTTTGCGTTTTTTGTTTGCATTTTCTTGTTTACAATTTTTGTTTGCATTTTCATTTTTTTGTTTGCGTTTTTTGTTTGCATTTTTCTGTTTGCGTTTTTGTTTGCATTTTTTGTTTGCATTTGTTGTTTGCCACAGCAACCATACCATGGAGGATCATCACCACAGCAACCGAGGACAGGGTGGGGGCCATCGCCACAGCAACCGTGGACGGGGAGGGCCATTGCAATGGCAACCGGGGATGGGGAGGGCCATTGCTACGGCAACCGCTGATGGAGGAGGGCCATCGCCACAGCAACCTCAGACGGGGGAAGGGCATTTTTTGTTCTTGCTTTTTGTTTGCAATTTTTGGTTGCGATTTTTGTTTGCGTTTTTTGTTTGTGTTTTTTGTTTGCATTTTTTGTTTGCATTTTTTGTTCGCGTTTTTGTTTGCATTTTTTGTTTGCATTTTTTTCTTTGCATTTTTTGTTCGCCACGGCAACCACGGAGGATCATTACCAAGGCAACCGAGGATGGGGTAGGGGCCATCGCCACAGCAGCCGTGGATGAGGAGGGCCATTGCAACGGCAACTGGGGAGGGGGAGGGCCATCGCCAGGGCAACAGCAGATGGGGGTGGGTTGTCACCATGGCAACAGCAGATGGACGAGGGCATTTTTTGTTAGCGATTTTTGGTTGCGTTTTTTGTTTGCGCTTTTTGTTTGCTTTTTTGTTTGTGTTTTTTCTTTGCATTTTTGTTTGCATTTGCATTTTTTTGCATTTTTTGTTTGCATTTGCACTTTTTTTGCATTTGCCTATTTTTGTTTGCTTTTTTTGCGTTTTTTTGTTTGCTTTTTTGTTTGCATTTTTTGTTTGCGTTTTCTTGTTTACAATTATTGTTTGCATTTGCATTTTTTGTTTGCATTTTTCTGTTTGCGTTTTTGTGTGCATTTTTTGTTTGAGTTTTTTTGTTTGCGTTTGCATTTGTTGTTTGCCACAGCAACCATGGAGGATCATCGCCACAGCAACCGAGGACAGGGTGGGGGCCATCGCCACAGCAACCACGGACGGGTTGCCTGGGAAAACGCCGCCACCGACGTGCACGCGCAGTGCGCTCCCGATCGCGTGCATGCGCCTGAGCGAATGGGGGACGTACCATTTGTGATCAGCTGTGACGTCATCACGGCTGGTCATATGGTAAACAGCCATGACCAATGGCTGTTCACCCCCGTCGGTGACGTGGTGTGTCCCGGGGACACGCCGCCACCGACAGAGCCGGGATGCGCACGCCTGATCGCGCACAATCCCGGCTTAAATGGCCGACGTCATATGACGTCCACCCGGAAACAGAGCCGTACCGCTCCGCCGTCATGTGACGGTGGGCGCACGGCAATTGGTTAAAGTATAACTAAAGGCAAAGCTTTTTCTTAGATATGAATAGAGTAGTGAGGGGTTAGATGCCCTGTTATCCAGTATCACTGAGATAAAAAGTGAGGGACAATGCAGCATTTTGAACAGAAATAGAAGGGAAATCCTCCTCCTCCATCTAACATGAGATTTCTCAGGTGGCAAAAAACGACAGAGGTTTTAACTCTACCCTACACTAACCAAAGTGATAAAAAAAAGGTTTTTCTTTCTATATACTTTAAATAATGTATTAATGATATATATTCAAAAAGATTACAGCATGTGCTTAAAATCAGTTTTTGTTAATTTTTCTAATTTTATGTTTTCTGCTCTCTTATAATGAAGACAGAAACAAAACTTCCATTATTTATTCAATATGCATGTCTATTGATGTACATCAGTATGCCCTTGAAGATTTGAAACCTTTCTAGTAAGCAATTTTAATTCTACACAGTTCCCACTAGAGTGCACCAGCGTTCCTTTGTACAGATGAGTTATTTTTTTTTTCATTTTAATGTTGGGCTTGTTCATACCACACAGTGTGCATAATGCATGTGAGCTGCTGTGCAGTGCCATCACATGCTGCCAAGCACTGCACGGTGCTGTTAAAATGAGTTAATTCTTGCAATTCTTGCTATTATTTTTTTTTAACCCTTTATGTAATTGTAAGCATTGTGCAAAAAATGTCCTGTTTTTTTCAGCATACGTCAATGCAGAGTGATGATTTGAACTGAAGCCATAGAACACAAGGCAAATGGCCTTGTTCTTGCATTGCGACTGCATTGGGCAACGCTGCTGGTGTGAATGATCCCTTACCCTATCCAAAACATGAAAGGACTTTGCTAGAGTAAGAGTCTATTCATTAGGGTTGCCACTTTTTCTTTAAGCCAAACCCAAACACTTTAGCGGCGCACAGCATACATTATAGGATTGTAAAAGACCTGGGACACCTTTGGGCACTCCAAAGAGAATAGCAATGTGGCGTGCATAGTGCCCCCTCACCCTCCTGTCAGGCCCTGTTCTGAGCCACATTCCTGTCTGACTATGGTGTCAGACTGAAACCCGGACACATCATTCCAAACCCAAACTGAATCCCGGACAGGTGGCAACCCTACTATTCATACCACGACAAAGTGGGCTGCAGCAGAACAATACAAAGAACAAGACAGCCTGCGTTGCAGCGTACATTCATTTTGGAGGTGCGCCGGGCTGCTGTTCACAATGACTTGTACTGCAGCACACCAACAAACATAACATACATTAGCTCATATTTTATATATACAGTATCTCAAAAAGTGAGTACACCCCTCAAATTTTTGTAAATATTTTGTTCTATCTTTTCATGTGACAACACTGAAGAAATGACACTTTGCTACAATGTAAAGTAGTGAGTGTACAGCTTGTATAACAGTGTAAATTTGCTGTCCCCTCAAAATAACTCAACACAGCCATTAATGTCTAAACCGCTGGCAACAAAAGTGAGTACACCCCTCAGTGAAAATGTCTAAATTGGGTCCAAAGTGTCAATATTTTGTGTGGCCACCATTATTTTCCAGTACTGCCTTAACCCTCTTGGGCATGGAGTTCACCAGAGCTTCACAGGTTGCCATTGGAGTCCTCTACCACTCCTCCATGGTGTCATCACGGAGCTGGTGGATGTTAGAGACCTTGCGCTCCTCCACCTTCCGTTTGAGGATGCCCCACAGATGCTCAATAGGGTTTAGGTCTGGAGACATGCTTGGCCAGTCCATCACCTTTACCCTCAGCTTCTTTAGCAAGGCAGTGGTCATCTTGGAGGTGTGTTTGGGGTCGTTATCATGTAGCAATACTGCCCTGCGGCTCAGTCTCCGAAGGCAGGAGATCATGCTCTGCTTCAGTATGTCACAGTACATGTTGGCATTAATGGTCCCCTCAATGAACTGTAGCTCCCCAGTGCCAGCAGCACTCATGCTGCCCCAGACCATGACACTCCCACCACCATGCTTGACTGTAAGCAAGACACACTTGTCTTTGTACTCCTCACCTGGTTGCCGCCACACACGATTGACACCATCTGGACCAAATAGGTTTATCTTGGTCTCATCAGACCACAGGACATGGTTCCAGTAATCCATGTCCTTAGTCTGCTTTTCTTCAGCAAACTGTTTGTGGGCTTTCTTGTGCATCATCTTTAGAAGAGGCTTCCTTCTGGGACGATAGCCATGCAGACCAATTTGATGCAGTGTGCGGCGTATGGTCTGAGCACTGACAGGCTGACCCCCCACCCATTCAACCTCTGCAGCAATGCTGGTAGCACTCATAGGTCTATTTTTCAAAGACAACCTCTCGATATGACGCTGAGCACGTGCACTCAACTTCTTTTGTCAACCATGGTGAGGCCTGTTCTGAGTGGAACCTGTCCTGTTAAACCACTGTATGGTCTTGGCCACCATGCTGCAGCTCAGTTTCAGGGTTTTGGCAATCTTCTTCTAGCCTAGGCCATCTTTATGTAGAGCAACAATTCTTTTTTTCAGATATTTAGAGAGTTGTTTGCCATGAGGTGCCATGTTGAACTTCCAGTGACCAGTATGAGAGAGTGAAAGAGATAACACCAAATTTAACACACCTGCTCCCCATTCACACCTGAGACCTTGTAACACTAACCAGTCACATGACATGGAAAATGGCTAATTTGGCCCAATTTGGACATTTTTACTTAAGGGTGTACTCACTTTTGTTGCCAGCGGTTTAGACATTAATGGCTGTGTGTTGAGTTATTTTGAGGGGACAGCAAATTTACACTGTTATACAAGCTCTCACTCACTACTTTACATTGTAGCAAAGTGTGATTTCTTCAGTGTAGTCACATGAAAAGATATAATAGAATATTTCTAAAAATGTGAGGGGTGTACTCACTTTTGGGAGATATTGTATATATATATATATATATATATATATATATAAAGCACCCTCGAGTGTGCTGCTAGTGTGAGAGTAGGCAAAACATAGTTTTGCTCATTAAGTTATGAGTCATAAATTGGGTCAGGGTTTATCTGTGTTTAGGCTGGATGACTCATGCAGGCAAGTATCTGGTGCCTCTGCCTGGTTCTGGAATGTTGTAGAATGTGCTAGTAGCTGGAGGGCGGAGGCTCTGCATACTCAAGGGAGCTTGGCAATCTCCAGGTGGTGGGCCTGGCAGGGCGGTAGTGCCAGCCCTTAAAGCAGAGTTCTGCCCACCCCCCCCCCTTCCCTCCAAAAATCAAAAGTCAGCAGCTGCACATACTGTAGCTGCTGACATTTAATATTAGGACACTTACCTGTCCTGGATTTCAGTGGTGTCCGCACCCCAGTTGATGTTTCCATCGGCTGTCGGTTGCTGCCGCCATCATTCACAGCCAGGTCCCTACTGTGCATGCTCGAAGTGCGTTGTGCTCTCTTACTGGCCCTGCAGCAAGGGAAGGAGGAGGAAGGAGGAGGGGGCCGAACTTCTGATGTACCTCACCGCCGTGAGGTCTGACGGAAGTGTGAACGGGGTACCTGTCAAAAACAGGTACCTGCTCCCCCCCTCCCGAAAGGTGCCAAATGTGAACCCGGAGGGGGGGAGGAATCAGATAAGTGTAAGTTTCACTTTTGGGTGGAACTCCACTTTAACCACTTCCCAACCGCCCTATAGACAA
>BLSH010407563.1:79839-103409 GCA_018402905.1 Glandirana rugosa
GCTCATCCATCCCCCATCCGTGGCTCATCCATCCCCCATCCATGGCTCATTTGTGCTTCATTCATGCTCATCCATACCACATCAGTTCTCATCCGTGACACATCCATGCCAGTACAGTGCCCATCCGTGCCACTACAGTGCCCATCCGTGCCACTACAGTGCCCATCTGTGCCACTACAGTGTCCATTCGTGCCACTGCAGTGCCCAAACTTGCCACTACACTGCCCACCCGTGCCACTACACTGCCCACCCGTGCCACTACACTGCTCATCCGTGCCACTACACTGCCCATCTGTGCCACTACAGTGCCTATCCATGCCACCACAGTGCCTCACAATAGTGTAAAAGGCAGTCAAATTAGATTTGAAATGTAGGCCCCTAGAAAACCTGACGGTGCTCCCTGCATGTTGGGCCTCTGTATGTGGTCAGGCTGTGTAAAAGTGTCACACATGTGGTATCGCCATACTCGGGAGAAGTAGCAGAATATATTTTGGGGTGTCATTTTTGCTAGGTACATGTGGTGTGTTAGAAATATTGTATAAATGGACAACTTTGTGTAAAAAAAATGCGTTTTCATTTTCTTTCCTCATTTTCCAAAAACTTGTAGAAAAAATGACATGTGCAAAAGACTCATTATGCCTCCTAGAATATACGTTGGGGTGTTTACTTTCCAAAATGGGGTCATTTTTTTGGGAATTTCCATTGTCCTGGTGCTCCAAGACCTTCAAAAGTGCAAGAAGTAGTCACGAAATTATGTGTGTAATTTATGCTCCTAGAACGCCTGATGGTGCTCCCTGCATATTGGGCTTCTGTATGTGGCCAGGCTGTGTAAAAGTGTCACACATGTGGTATCACCATACTCTGGAGGAGTAGTAGAATGTGTTTTGGGGTGTAATTTGTGGTATGCATATGCCGGGTGTGAGAAATAACCTGTTAACATGACAATTTTGTGAAAATAAAAACAAAAAAAAAAAACTTCATTTTGCAAAGAATTGTGGGAAAAAATTACAACTTAAAAAAATTCACCATGCCTCTTACTAAATACCTTGGAATGTCTACTTTCCAAAAAGGGGTCTATTGGGGGGTATTTGTACTTTCCTGGCTTGTTAGAGTCTCAAGAAATGAGATAGGTGGTCAGTACATCAGGTGTGATCAATATTCAGTGATTGGCACCATAACTTGTAGACTCTATAACTTTTAAAAGACCAAATAATATACACAAATTTGTTTTGTTTTTTACCAAAGATATATAGCAGTATACATTTTGGCCAAAATTTATGAAGAAAAATTACTAATTTGCAAAATTTTATAACAGAAACAGAGAAAAAATATTTTTTTTACAAAATTTTCGGTCTTTTTTTAATTATAGCGCAAAAAATAAAAAACCCAACGGTGATTAAATACCACCAAAAGAAAGCTCTATTTGTGTGAAAAAAAGGACGAAAATTTCATATGGGTACAATGTTGCATGACTAATTGTCATTCAAAATGTGAGAGCGCTGAAAGCTGAAAATTGGTCTGGTTAGGAAGGGGGTTTAAGTGCCCAGTGGTCAAGTGGTTAAAGTGATTGTAAAGTCGTCATTTTTTTTAGTTAAAGGTAACCAACATGTCTATACTTACCAGCTCTGTGTAATGATTTTGCACAGAGAAGCCCAGATCCTCCTCTTCTCAGGTCCCTCTTCGGTGCTCCTGGCCCCTCCCTCCTGCTGAGTGCCCCCACAGCAAGCAGCTTGCTATGGGGGCACCTGAGCCGGGCCACAGCTCCCTGTGTCCATTCAGACATGGAGCTGCAGCCCGGTCCCACACCCTTTCTCTCTTCATTGGCTGGCTGACTTTGGCAGCAGTGGGAGCCCATGGCACTGCGCTGCTGTCTCACCCAAGGAGTATGGGAGTCCTGGGCAGCAGAGACACTGCTGCAACATCGTTGGATGTAGAGGGACCTCAGTTAAATATTAGGGGGGTTGCTGCACACAGATGGCTTTTTATCTTAATGCAGTGCTGAGGAGTCTGTCAGTGGACTTGAGGAGCCCTCTAGGTCTAGGGAGGGCCTCACAGGCCAGAGGCTTAGGCTGGCTGAGGAAGGATTCCGTTTGCAGTGCGGTGTAATTGGGGCCACCACCTGGGAGTGGTGGGAGCAAGGAGAAGATAGTGAGTACATCAGCACACTCAGGGATACTACAAGGGGAAAGTCTGCCATTTGTAGTCAGTTTTCTGGAAGGACAGCGGTGTGCTTCATCCCTTCATCCTTACCCTGAGAGATCTCCGGAGCAGCCAGGAGGGCTGGTAGGATCTGCTGAGTGGTGGAGCTGGGACCACATCCTCAGAGGTAGGGGATATATTGCTGCAAGCAGTTTGTGCTACTTTCAAGAAGGGCCCAGGGCCTTTAGTCTGTAATGGACTTTTGCTATTAACCTACAAAGGACTGTGAGTTTGTACAGAAGGAAGCAGTTCAGGACTTTTGTACATAGAGAGGAAGATTGTTCCCAAGTTTTGCTATGTTCATCATCTGCTGGGCATCCCATAAATCCCTTCACCCTACTGAAGTTGTTATTCCCTAATAAAATCAAGTTACGGGACTGACTTCTTGTGTCTGCAAGTGGAAAAATGTGTGTTGCCTGGCTGTGGAATAGGCAAGTCAGTTGCCAGCGGCTGCCCCAGGTGATGCGTCTAGGTGTGCCGCCCCCACTCGCACTGGGAACCTCTGCTCTAAGTGTGTCACTGCCACCCGATCAAGTGTAATGGACGGGCAGGTCTCTCTCCTAGTCCTCCCCTAGCTGATGGGGGTGTGACGAACGCGGGTATCAGATCACTGCCCTCCTCACCGACAGGCAACCGAGGACCCCCTGATATAAAACCGCCACTCGTAACGAACGTAACAATGCCACTCTCAGCAGCTTTCAGCACAAAGATGACCCAGTTTGCGGGACCACCATCTAAATGCCAGCCGCCTGAGAGCGATTGTTACCGAAATTCTACATTCAAATATGTACATTTTATCACTATGGCATGCTCCAAGCTGAAGTTATGACTGTATGTAAATTTTTCTACCTTTTCATGTTGTTTCAGAGTTACTGAAAAGGTCAGGAATTCTGGGGGTGATTTAAGGTGTTGCATGTCCAAACATCAGTTTGGTTTATGGTTGTTTAAGATAAACAAACAGGCCTCTTCTTCCTGACCAGTCATAAACCATGATCAGATGGCCCCCTTTGAAGTTGGTCTGGCCAGAAAGGGAGGGGTTGGAAATGAGGAGTCTTGTCCGATGTTCAAACTGCAATGGCTGACCATCACAAAATGGAGTTGCTTTCCAAACATGGGGCAGCCTTGCTTGCGTCTCACGCATCATCACAGGGGGGTGCGGAGAAGGCCCTGAACTGGGGGTGCAGAGGAGGCCCTGACCTGGGGGGGTGCAAAGGAGACCCTGGACTTGGGGGATGCAGAGGAGGCCCTGACCTGGGGGGGTGCAGAGGAGACCCTGGACTTGGGGGATGCAGAGGAGGTCCTGGGCTGGGGGGTGCAGAGGAGGCCCTTAACTGGGGGGTGCAGAGGAGGCCCTGGACTAGGAGGGGAATACACAGGAGGCCCTTGACTGGGGGGTGCAGAGAAGGCCTTGGACTAGGAGGGGAGTACACCGGAGGCCCTGGACTAGGAGGGGAGTACACCGGAGGCCCTGGACTAGGGGGTGTTGAGGAGATCCTGGACTAAGGGGTGTTGATAAAGGACCTCGATTCAGAGAGCAGGGTGCAGAGGAGGCTCTTAACTTGGGGTGGGCTGTAAAGGAGGTCTTGGACTAGGAGAGGAGTGCAGATGAGGCCCTGGACTAAGGGGTGGGTGCAGAGGAGGCCATTGACTAGGAAATGGTGGTTGGCGTGGCAAAGGCCCCTGGATGGGGAGGTACAAGGGAGATACTGGACTAGGTGAGGGGGTGCCTGGAGGTCCCAGATTAGGAGAGAGGGTGTCTATAGGCCCTGGACTATGAGAGGTGGTGTCTGGGGGACCTAGACTAGGGCAGAAGGTGTCTGGAGGCCCTGGACTATGAGAGGGGGACCGTGGAGGCCTTTTGGAGTAGGAAATAGGGTGCCTGAAGGTCCTTCCAGTTTCAGAGAGAAAGAGCCTGGATTTAAAGCCTGTGCTGAGGAAGAGCCTGCCTGGACCCTGGAGGGTGAGTTCTTAACATAAATGGGGACATTTATCAATTGTCACAAGTAATGTCAAACAGGAGCAGAGAGACAGACCGTGTAATGGATTCAGTAAAGGAAAAGTACAACCAAAGCCTGTTTGGTTGTACTTCTGTTGATCACATCAGTGCAGATTGTTTTGCACTCCTGTTACCCATTTTCAGCTGAGAGTGGGCTTAAACCCGCTCTCGGCTGATGTCACAGAGTCAGCCCAGGCTGGGGAAAGATCACAACCATATAGTTAGGATCTGCTCACATGCCTGAACCGACACCCAACCCAGCCTCTCAGCGAGCTGGCCACTTCTGCCCCCTCTAGAGCATAGTGTTTCAGTGAGCACCGTGGGGGAGGGGGGGGGGACGCAGAGGCACTGAGAACTGAGTAATAGGCTGTTTAATTACTCGGTTCTCAGCCTTAGAGCCGGTGGGGGACAGATGCAGCATTTTCCTAGGTAAGTATGATTCATATGTAGCCATGTGCTCCCTTGGGAGTAGCTAGTAGTTGTGGTTCACCTTATAGCTGCTCTCAATCCCACCATATCTCACACATCCGAAGTCACTGAACAGGCCGGCTCTTGTTTTTGTTGTTTTATTTAGGGGAAATAACTTGGATGGGGAAAAGGGGTGACTGTGGGATGCCCAAAGAATTGGTTACGGGACCTCCTATATACACGACCGTATATACACTTTACTTCTCTCCAGCACATCTTTTGCAGACTATTGCTCCTTCACTTCTCTACAGCACATCACTTAGTTCCTGACCTGAAGGGAAATTTATCAAGCTAACATAACTCCTTTCTCTTCACCGCAGCTAGCACATGGTGAGGCCTGCAAACTGCAAGCAGGGCCTCCGGACCACCCATTACAGGCCAGGGTCTTGGACCCCTCAAAGTGTAGCTTAGTACATTGGTGCTAGCCGGGCCTTTGATGGACTACAACTCCCAGCCCATCCCTCTTCCAGGTCCCACTGACCTGCTTTCCTTACAGTGACACTCCTTCCCCTGACTGGCTCCCAAGGCTTTACAGACTGTCCACTATTACACTCCCAGACTGTTCCAGCACTTTCTCTATCAGTTCCCAGGATCTGTCACTCGCCGACTCCAGTGGACCACTTTAAAGTCTCCCAGTAACACCCCTGCTGTTCTCCTGTTCCCTTGTGCGACCCCAGGAATCACCTCCACTCCTGGCTGCACCCGAACCTCCAGGCCTCAAGGTCACCCCCCCAGACCAGGTAGAGGCCTCCACAGCACCTCTGCTACATCTTCAGATTTCCACTCCCGACTACTCCTCCCAGGTTGGGCTGATCCTGAGTATTTAAGGAGGCCTGCCCCCTGTTGAAAATCCTTACTCAGCTTCCAACGAAGAACTTGCATGAACGACATCATTAGAAAAATCTTTAAGGGTTTATTCTTCAAAACATAACATCAGTTCACATGAGACAAACTTACGTAGCAACATAGTTGATGATGAGATTATGGTATGGCTTCAGATGTCAGTCAGGAGGAGGAAGGGTTCTGACAGGTGTTCACGTCACGTGTCCAAGAGTGTAGGCGTCCATTCCTTCATCTCTCTCTTCCTGTCCTTCCTAACTTGACATTACAAATTCACGACTCTTATACTGTTTGAAACCTTGAGGTCAGCTTTCTTATAGCTACTTATATGGCTTTTAGTCCATAAGGAGACACACATGACTCCTCCTTTAGCATTACTTCACATGAGTTTTGAAATAGAATTGCACATACAACACTTTCTCTGTACAGAAGCATATTAAAATGACCTTCACATATATAACTAACTTTACATTATATTTAATACATTTAATATATTTCAGAGCCCAATATTATTCAAAATAATATTATAAATTCATAATTTCCAACAGTTCCCCCCCAATCCTGAATGGGGATTGGTCAGGGCTCCTTAGAACACTCCAAATGGCTCCACCTTTCTCCCAACTCTCTGACTAGAAACCTACCTCCAGTTTCTAGAAATTGTGGGAGGTTCTGGTGATCTCATCTGTTGAATCAACTCAATCCTCCCTGAACCACTCCCCAAGCCCAGATCAAAACATTCAGGCCTGCTCTTAGGCTGGGTTCACATATGAACCGCATGTGGCTCACAGCAGGGGTCCGGTGCGTCATGGTTCACCGTTTCAGGTCCGATTTCAGCACAAATTTTTGGCTGAATTCGGACCTGAAACGGACCAAAAGTCGCACAGCGTTTTTGGGAAAAACGCACCGGACCTGCTGCGGAGATATGTGAACCGGCTCCATAGAGAGCCAGTCAAAATCTCCTGCTGTTGCGAATTGGATGCGGGGAACCCACAACCAATTCGCAATGGTGTGAACCCAGCCTAACAGTCAGGTCTGACTAAATTTTGTCTCTCCTAGCAAAAACTCACTACAAAACGCAACTATCACTATGGGGGCGCTACACATGAATAAATATTCCCACACTGCTCTTTTAATTACCCAACATCTTCTCTTGACTAGGGTACAAAAGATGGCTTGTCCCCAATTCCTCTTCTGACCATTACCTTACCACCCCCACCTTTCAGTAACCACTCGGACAACAGATTGGAGTTAATGGCCAAGAGGCCTTATATTAAACCACATACATAAATAACATCGTCAAAAACATGTAGTCAGTCAATGGAGTCTCAAGGTCTCAGTAGGCATCAAAACCGAAGTACCTGTGACCTGCTTCAACAGGCATCCAGCAGTCACACCCCTGGCTCGGAGACAAACAGCCACAGATACTATACCTCCATTATACCAACTGGGAGCTGTACCTTAGACGGGTCCCATAAAACACCATTTTTGTGTGGCCACCATAACCTTACCAGGACCTTGCACTCCACCACCGCCACACAAACATGACCCCTTATGTTTGTGAGGACCTCCACACCCACAGGGCCTGCTGTATTCCATCCTGCAGCCCCAAGCTCAACAAATCCACCCCAACCGCGTTGAGATGCACACCATCCCCACGCAAATACCGCCAGGAGTCCACCTCTAGCTCCTGATGGTGAACGCACAAACCACCATTCCTAACCACAAATTTGGACACCTCCTTGTTCACTTTGATCTGTCCCTTATTCAAAGCCGCCACTGACCTGGCCAAATGCCACCTAGTACGGGACATCCATCTCCGACCACACAATAACCGTGTCAGGACAATCCACCTGAAGCCGAATAAAATCAAACTTGATGTCCCTCACCAGATCGCGAGTGGCTCTAAGCCCTAATTCATTCCTTCTGGCATGAACGAGCAACACATCAGGGGCTCTGTCTAAACCAACATAACATGCTACCTCCGGCACTACTCTACTCTATAGCAACCCCGGCACCCCAATCCAGCGGACAACAGCCTCATCCCTAGGGATCCCCAGTTGCCGGCTGTCCGGCCGCACATCTGCTCTCTGGGCTCCCCAATGCACATAGGAGTGCCCCAGGATCCACACGAGACGCGATCCTCCACCTGGAAAGAAAGAAACAAAACCAACATACCTTCTTCCAACCAAACCCCAATATACCACCATAACCAACACCCTCTTATTTATTTATATATATATATATATATATATATATATATTTTATCTACCACATTACCCCTGATCAAAATAGCCAGTCCTGCCAAAATTTGACCCCTACAACAGATGTGGCTGAACGTACAGTCAATACCGCCTAGACTCCCACCTACCAATCCGCTTAACCACACCCTCACTCAAACCCCACTGAGCCGCCGCGGTCGCCACCCCAATACGAAAGGACTGTGAAGTGAAGTCAGACGAGCAAAGTCCCAAAGCTGGCAAACAACTGCGAAATACTGAAATGAATTGATACAGAGACAACGCCAGTCCATCACTATGCAATAAAAAAGGTCCGACCCCCAGCGGCCTCACTTGCAAAAAACGGGCAATAGCCTGCCCCGGGCAAACCGCGGAACCCACAATCTCAAATAAATTCACCCGTACTCCACGGCCCACCTGGTCAGTTTTGGATCGCCTGATCCGAAAAGGCACCAACCCCACCCCGCATTCGACCTCCCCAGATTCCAAGCCATTGGACCCCCATTTCGATGCACTAACCAGCTCCCCAATGCGTAAGGCCTCAAAGAAAGCCAATGCAAATGCTGCCCTGAACAAGATCACCTCATGAGAGAAAGAACACACTTTTGGAAGTATCTCAAACAACGACCTAACAATTCGAACTAAACGGGCCTACGTGCATCCACAGGCCGCAAACCTTTTCAATATCCCCTAACCACCTGCCGTTCCAAGAAATCTTTTGAATAATCCGTGCGTCCCGATAGCTTAAACAAGAATGCTAAACCCGCCAATTTCCGGTTCAACCCCGATACTGAAACACGATTTTCAAAATTCTTGCCAATGTAGTACAATACCCAAAACGAGGCCTCCTGTTCCAATCCCACTCCAGGCATTGTTCCCACCAAGTCAAACCATTCCCTCCACACCTTGAAATAAGCTGACCACGTAGCTTCGCTCACCGAACAACGAATAAGCTCTGCAGTCATTCCAAGGCAACCTTCCATAGCCAGTGCAGGCAAGGAACTCCTACCCGCGCCGCTTCCGGAGCCAACAAGTGGAACCTGTCCCCCTGGAACCGAGAAAGAGCATCAGCAACAACATCAGTACAAACAAACAAGGGCGGGCGGCGGGAAGCTTCTCCTGTCCATCCCTCCTTCCAACTGGAGACCCCCTGCCACACCCTGACTAACCCTCCTAAACATCTCCACCCTCTCCTAGCTTCCTCCCAATCAAATGCCCCCTATATATTTTTATTTAAACTAGGCAACCTCCCATACAACACCCTTTTAATCCCTGTCATGCCAGCCCTCCATGCATTTCTTTTCTTTTCTACGGGCCTCCCTTGACGAGGGTACAAAAGATGGCTTGTCCCCCATTCCTCTTCTGACCATTACCTTACCACCCCCACCTTTTAGTAACCACTCGGACAACAGATTGGAGTTATTGTCCAAGAGGCCTTTTATTAAACCACATATATAAATAACATCGTCAAAAACATGTAATCAGTCAATGGAGTCTCAAGGTCTCAGTAGGCATCAATACCGAAGTACCTGTGACCTGCTTCAACAGGCCTCCAGCCGTCACACCCCTGGCTCAGAGACAAACAGCCACAGATACTATACCTCCATTATACCAACTGGGAGCTGTACCTTAGACAGGTCCCATAAAACACCATTTTTGTGTGACCACCATAACCTTACCAGGACCTTGCACTCCGCCACCGCCACACAAACATGACCCCTTATGTTTGTGAGAACCTCCACACCCGCAGGGCCCGCTGTATTCCATCCTGCAGCCCCAAGCTCCACAAATCCACCCCAACCGCGTTGAGATGCACACCATCCCCACGCAAATACCGCCAGGAGTCCACCTCTAGCTCCTGATGGCGAACGCACAAACCACCATTCCTAACCACAAATTTGGAAGATGCTGACACACTATTGATCGCCCCAACCACTCCCAAATTATCACAATTGAAACTGACCTTCTTGTTCCTAAATAAGGGGCCCCACAGTTCCACTGAACTTACAATCGGAAACAATTCCAAAAGCACTAAATTCGTGAGTAAACCTGCCTCCCTTCACTCCTTCGGCCATGAGCCAGCGCTCCACTGACCAGCGAGATACGTACCATAACCTGCTGATCCCACGGCATCCGTGAACAGCTCCAGATCAAAACTTCCTACTGCTTCGGACATCCACACCGACTTCCCGCTGTATGTCTTCAAAAATTCCTCCTACACCAGCAAATCGGCCCTGAGTTCCCGCGTAATTCTAATGTGATGCCCGGAAGCCTGGATCCCAGCCTGTGATTAAATATCCTGCCCATGGGAATGGTCCTACAATCAAAATTGAGCTTACCTAGGAGGGACTGCAGCTGCCGCAATGTCACCTTCCCACTCTTTTTTGCCGAGATCACCGTAGCTTGCAAGTCCACCAAGTTATCCTCCAGGAGTCTGCACTCCATGGCCACCATGTCAATCATGATCCCTAGAAATACCAGCTCGGTGGAAGGGCCTTGTGTCTTGTCAGGAGCCAATGGAATACCAAATCTTTGGGCCATATGCTGAATAGTTGCTAACAGCACCCGACACTAATTCGAAGATGCGGGACCAATGCACATGAAATCGTCCAGGTAATGAATGACCGCAGAGATCCCGGATACATCCCAAACCACCCACTCGAAAAAGGAGCTAAAGGTTTCGAACAGAGAACATGAGATAGAACACCCCATGGGCAAGCAGCAGTCAATATAGTAACCGTTCGACCATCTGCACCTAACAGGTAAAAACTGTCAGGATGCACCGGCAAGAGGCGAAAAGCCGACTCGACATGCATCTTAGCCAACAAAGACCCCCGCCCATAGCGTCGCACCCAACAGACTGCCGCATCAAAGGAAGTGTACGAAACGGTACACAACTCCTGGTCAATATGCTCATTCACAGACCCACCCTTTGGGTAGAACAAATGGTGAATGAGTCTGAAACTATTGGACTCTTTTTTGGGAACCACCCCTAAGGGTGACACCACCAGGTTAGGCAGCGGCGGAGAGGAAAAGGGGCCAACCATGCGGCCCAAAGCTATCTCCTTGGAAAGATTGTTTGACTCCACCACGGGATATGTTAGTGCTGATATTAAATTGTCCCCGGGGGAGGGGGGGAACTAAGACTACAAGGTATCTTAAAACCGAACGAGAAGCCATGTTTCAAAAGCGACGCCGAAATCTTGTCCGGGTATCTACTTAGAAAAGGAAGCATCCTTACTATGTTCACCAGCGTCCTCCCTTTTTCCCATAGCCTCTCCTGACTGTCTTTTACCTTTCTACGAACACCTTGTAAAGGAATGGGAGCCCCCCGTAGCTGGAGCACTCATGCTTGTATTTGCACGACGATCCAAACTTACAGACTCCCTCATTGTACTGCCAACAATATCCCTTCTTCTTATTGGCCGGTTAACCAGAGGCGTTAGCTCCACCGGCCCCTGACTGAAAAAACTGATTACTGGCCCGCGACAAAGTCATGAGTTTCATCCAAAGGCCGATGTCCTTATGATCCCAACGCAATGAAGGACGTACTGTTTTGCATTGGCGAAACTGTTCGTCGTACCGCAGCCACGACAGTCCCCCATAGACACGATGAGCCTCCTCGACCAAATCCATATAGCAAAACAAAGATGAACAGTTCTCCGGTGCCTTCTCCCCTATCACGCTTGCCAAGATCGCAAAGGCTTGCAACCAGTTCGAAAATGTCCGTGGAATCAGACAAAACCATCTCTTCTCCTCATCCTTCTTCTTTTCCTCATACTTACCCCTGTCCCAGGTTACATTTTTTCAGTGGCAGCAAGGAAAAAATTTCAACATACTAACCCTTCCAGATACGCTCCTTCACTTCTGAATTCAAATGTGCTCCCTGCAGAACCCTCAAAGCACACGTAAACTTTGCACCAGGCTGAATCCGCCAACCAAATTCCATCCCCTTCCTTAAGTGCATCCTTACCCACTTTATCCGTCACTCCGCCCCCCCGGCACCACTTGCGGCAAAGCCGCCAGGGTTGCCTCCCTGGCTTGGTCCCCTGCTGGCGCCACCGCTGTTTGCGGTAGCCTAGCCACTGCCGGAGCCCCGCCGTCCCCCAGCCCCCCACAACTGGTGGGGAGGTGTCGACACCCCCAGGTAACCAAGCTGCCATGGACAAAACCCGGCCTGATGCAGCCTCCAAGCAACCCACCAGATCCATAAAATCCGCTAGCAAAGCCCCCAGCCCAGGATCCCCTAAAACATTGTCGCCTGTCCCCACACCCCCCACTGGCCCCCCTCTGCCCACCAGACCACCCCACTGTCACATATTTTTCCCCCCACTAAAACAGCCACGGATGACATGAGTGAAACAGGTGACTCACCTGGCTGCACTGGACTTGTAGTTCCACTAGCCGCCGCCTGGAACTCCACCGCTGCCTCTCCCCTCTGCTCTTCAATACTGCCCTCGCTGATCTCACCATCAGTACTGTATGGCTGGTCATCCTCCCCCACTGGCATTCTGGAGCTCTGGCCTGCGACCTCTTTGGAGGGACTGGTGAGTCACCCAGCCCGACATCCTCACTCCACCGCTGGGCTCCCTGAGCGGCTGATCCACCGCTGCTCTTCTCCCAGATGCCGCAGTCACCTCACAGAGCCTCCTCCCACCGCCGGCCGTCTTACTGCAAGCAGCAGAGGACGCTGCTGCCTCTGGATGGGAGGATGCACGAGGGACACCCGCCGTACCAGGCACCAGGCCGGCTCCCGCCAGAACCGCACACACCTGCTGGGCCACCCGCTCCCTGGCTCCCGTACCAGGCTCCCGTCCGGGTAAGCTGTCGCCATAGAAGTGGAGGGGACCGATCCGTCCCCTCGTGGATTCCGCCTGGGAAGAGGATTCCTCCCAGACCGCACAGAAGGTTGGGCAGAGCAGCGCTTCCATGCTGGTCCTGGAGGGTCCCCCAAGAACTGTGTAAGGCAGCACTGGATTCGCAGAGTCACCTCAGGGCTCAGGCGCTCCAGAGCCAGTGACCTCCGAGCACGTGTTGGGGCTGTGGACACTGTAGGCTCCCCCTGCCCGACCCCCCTAAGCATTCCCGCAACGTGAGAATGCAGCCAGTCATTTCCATGTTCGTTAGCAGCTGCCCTAAGCTGGGTCAGCAGCGCCTCCATGTCACCCATTATACTGATCAGAAGAGAAGCTTCTCCTGTCTATCCCTCCTTCCGACTGGAGACCCCCTGCCACACCCTGACTAACCCTCCTAAAAATCTCCACCCTCTCCTAGCTTCCTCCCAATCAAATGCCCCCTATATATTTTTATTTATATTTAAACTAGGCAACCTCCCATACAACCCCCTTTTAACCCCTGTCATGCCGGCCCTCCGTCCACACATTTCTTTATTTTTCTACGGGCCTCCCTTTCCTGCTATTTGGTCCACATGACCACATAACAATTAGGCTTCATTCACATGGAGCATATTTGTCCATGCCCAGTGCGATGGTCGTGTACCGCATGGGAATACTTGGTGTTCTGTGCATCCCTGTGCAGGCAGTTTAGTATTTAGTAGTTTAGATGCAGCAGTTGCATGGACATAGTCAAAATGTCAAAATTTGATACGCAGACAGGATAGGATGCATGTATCCAAACGCATAGTGTTTGCATTTGGATCTGTGCACCCACTTCTATAGGTGCAGCAAAAAGTGGCTCAGCATACAGGACCATCTCAGCACCTGCCTGAATGAGCTTTAGGGGAATTTATCAAAACTAGAGCAGACAGAATTTGGAACAGCTGTGCATGGCAACCAATCAGCTCATGGCTTTCATTTTTAAAGCTGAACAAGCTGAAGATAGAAGCCGATTAGTTGCCATGCACAGCTGTTCCAAATTCTGACTGCACCAGTTTTGATAAATTCCCCTCACAGCAGGGGCGTTGCTGGGTGGGAAAAAGCCCAGGGGCTATAGCCCGAAGAAATGCAGCACGCCTTGGTGAAAATGGGCGTTTTTTACACTAAACAATGGGCGTGACTTAATATGGTGTGGCTTAAGGGCTGTGGGTTGAGTCTGAGGCTGCATTTACACCTGGGCGTTTTGTAGCTTGAAGCCTGAACCTACAAAACGGTGGAGGGGGAAAAAATCAATGATTCTCTATGAAGATGGTTCACATCTCCACTCAAAAACGCCTGAAGCCAAAAGCCTGAAAACACCTGATGCTCAAACAAGTTCTGGAAGTATTTTTGTAGCTTGATTTGGGCGTTTTTTCTACTTTTTACATTGGTGACCTTTTGACCTGTACAAAATCGCGGTAAAAAACTTGTGTATTTCTGCCTGAAAACACTACGCCCAGGTGTGAATGCAGCCTAAGATGAACGAGAGATTGAGGAAGGAAGAAATAAAGAGAAGGAGAGGGAAGAAAAGAAAGGAAAGAGGGAGAGACAGCAGGCCCAGATCCTACACCACAATAGCAATATGGGTATTCAAGAAAGTTTAAAAATCAGTAGATAAAGATAGTCCAAACACCTGGTGTTAGTGCTTCAATCATCCCGGCATCATGGTTGGTATGGTGTCAGTATGATTGAAGCACATTATTTCTATTATTACATTGTAATATAAAATTGAATCATTCAACTCACCATAATGCAGAATTAGTGGGAGCCCCAAGTGTGTCACTTGCCACGTCACCTGCCACCAGGTGTCCACAGCATCGGAGTGTTTCTTTCCATCATGGTGTCCCCTGCAGCAGAATGTCTCCTTCCATCATGGTGTCCCCAGCAGCGGAGTATCTCCTTCCATCATGGTGTCCCCAGCAGTGGAGTGTCTCCTTCCATCATGGTGTCCCCAGCAGTGGAGTGTCTCCTTCCATCATGGTGTCTCCAGCGGAGTGTCTCCTTCCATCATGGTGTCCCCAGCAGCGGAGTGTCTCCTTCCATCATGGTGTCTCCAGCGGAGTGTCTCCTTCCATCATGGTGTCCCCAGCAGCGGAATGTCTCCTTCCATCATGGTGTCCCCAGTGGAGTGTCTCCTTCCATCATGGTGTCCACAGCAGCGGAGTGTCTCCTTCCATCAGGGTGTCCCCGGCACTAGCAGAGTCCTTTAATGGACGCCACACATCCCACGCTAGTGCGGGATTGGTCAAGTGTGACGTCCGTCATAGCCGTCCGGCGCCCGTCCCGCAGTGTCACTCCTGAGTCTGCCTATTGGTTGGAGCGGCGGCACCCTGTAATGGACGTCACACGTCCTGCGCTAGCGGGATTGGATCACAGTGCTGGCGTCCATTATAGTCGCCGCCGCGTCAGCTTGTTTACTTTATGGCGGCTTGGGGCTAGTAATAGAATTAGACTGCCCCGAGCCCCGGGGATTTTTGGGGGCACCCTCGGGGCTGTAGTCCCCTTACCCCTGGGCTTTTTTGTTAAAGTGGTTGTAAAAGCACAACATTTTTAATCTTCAAGCAGTCTAAACCTTCTGTGTGCAGCAGCCCCCCCAGCCCCACCTAATTCTTCCCCGAGCCACATCTTGATCCAGTGATGTCCACGAGAACCTTGGCTGCCAGAGGACTCACACTCCTGATTGGCTTTTGGCAGCAGTGGGAGGCATCGGCAGTGGGAGCCACTGTCTATCACAGCCAGTGAGCCAATCAGAAGACAGAGGGAGCAGAGTCGGGGATCTGAGCTGCTCTGTGCAAAACCACACAATGAAGGTAAGTATAACATGTTATTATTTAGAAAAAAAACAAAAAAAAAAACAAGACTTTAATATCACTGTAAGGTTAGCTGTGTGTAGTAAAGGATATGCAATAGAACCGTTTTATTTTATTAAAATGAGTATACAGAGGTTTGTACTGTGTGTTACATACTCGCTTGTGGTACAGTCATTAAGGCATATGGCCATTTAAGCCCCTCCCACTGTTGATGCAATCTGACCACACCCACAGTTTTGGCATGACGCCGCTATATTGCCACACACCATTTTTCTTGGGGGGGTCCAAAAAAAATGTCCAGCCCCGGGTGCCAGATGTGCTAGCTACGCCACTGGCTATGTATATACTGTATGTAGGGCTCCCATAGCGATTGGTGCGTTTTTGTAGTGGGTTTTTGTTAGGAGAGGTAAAATATAGTCAGGCCTGACAGTGAGTGCAGGCCTGATTGTTTAGGTCTGGGCTGGGGAGTGGCTCAGGGAGGGCTGGAGATTGCAGGAAGGAACGCCCCTTGGATACTCCTCCTCTTTGTCTCCAGAATTCTCTGGAAAAGGGGATGGATGAGGTGGTGTCACTTTCTGAAGTATGTTAAGGAGCCCTGACCAATCCCCAACCTGGATTGGCAGGGGGCAGGCCTCCTTAAGTACAGTGATCTGCCTAGCAGGGGGAGGAGAGTGTCGGGTGGAAGAGAGGAGAATATAGCAGAGGTGCTGTGGAGGTCTCACCTGGGAAGGAGCTCCCAGTCTGGGAGGGGAGACCTTGAGGCCTGGAGGCTCGGGTGCAGGCAGGAGAGGAGTCATTTCCTGGAGCAGCACAAGGGAGCAGGAGAGCAGCAGACAAGCTACATTGGAGGTTCTTTAAAGGATCTACCGGTGTCGGTGAGTAATAGACCCTGGGAGCTGGACGAGAAGGCTGGAGCAGGCTGGTAGTAGACAGGGGGCAGTCTGTGGAGGTCAGAGGAGCCAATCAGGGGAAGGAGTGTCACTGGACAGTGAGGTAGGCCAGAGGGGCCTGGAAGATGGATGGGCTGGGAGTAGTAGTTCATCCAAGCCCAGCTAGCACCAACGTACTTAGCAACACAATTGAGGGCCTGTGGCTTCCCAACTGGGAGCCCGTGGCCCTTGCCCACAATGGGTGGTCCGGAGGTCATGCTGACAGTAGAGCAGGCCTCACCATGTGCTAGCTGCAGCGGAGGAAGAGGTGTCATGGAGGCCTGATAAATTTAATTTCAGGCCTGTAACAGCAAGTAGTGAGCAGGAGAGAAGAAAGAGTAGAGTAATGGTCAGGAAGTGTTTGTGCTGGAGGAAGGAGTGTATATACTGCAGTGTATATAGAAGGTCCCATGATTTGATCTTTGGGCATCCCACAGTTATCCCTTTCCCTATCCAAGTTTAGCCCCTAAATAAATCAACAAAACAAAGTACCGGCCTGTTCAGTGACTCCAGGTATGTGAAAAATTGTGTGATTGAGGGCAGCGGGCAGGTGGATCACAACTACCAGCCACCCCCAAGGGGGAACATGGCTATATGTGTATATATATTTTTTTTGGGGGGGCATGATGTCACGGTTCATCTTCCTCCCCTTCTACCTACAGCAGTGGACAGGTCATGAATGCTGACAGTTGCCATATGTTCCATGGAAATGTGATGCCTCCATCTGCAGTATTCTCCTGTGAGCCCATGATGACATACCCTCAGGGCTTCTCAGTGATACCTTGGACTTGGGCTTATGACACCTTGTGCTTACAGAAGATAGGATGAACGATGCTGGGCATCATTCATTGCTAAGGAGAACCAAGGTTGTATCGGAGAGTTGTGAGAATGCAAGTAACAGCAGGGTAGACAGGTATAGTTTTGCAGCAAGAGCTGTTTTTTTATTTTTACAGCTGCAGATCACTGGATTCCATTTTTTTTTTAAAGTTGGAGCTGGGCTATAAAGAAGAAGTCTCACTTCAATTTGTATTAATATGTTTGGTTCCCCAGGGGGACATGGGGGTTTTTTTTGCCACCCCATGTTATCAGGCATTTTCATCTTGCACATGAGAGTGATCCCTGGACTCCTGCAGGAATTTTAGCATACATAACAAGAAAGTTTACCCCTGACTTTTGTTAGGGACTACCCTGTAATACTTGGGAGTCAAATACACTGACTATCCTATATTATGATCTATGGGAGGGAATGTCCTATTTGGCCTTTGTCTGCGATCCAGCCTCATCTAGTTGAGCAATTCTACTTATTTAATTCACTGGGGGAATAATATATTTGATTGGCATTACTGTGATTACAAAATTGGTGCAGGTTTATCCATGCCCTTCTGTTCCTTTGGGCCAGGGCCACTGACCTTTTTGCCCATGCCTGGGAGTTGGCATTGCCCCTTTTTTGGTTGTCACATATGCATGAACATTTACATTGCAACTCATCATAGATGAGCAATAAGTAAGAAATTCTGATACCGTTCATTCCTGAGGAAGTGGGTATATTCCATTAAATACATCAAGAAGAAGTGGAGGGAGACACCGCCATTGGTCATGATCCTTATTGACTATCTAGTAACATGAGTGCAATAACATGAAATTATAGTAATGCATTAGGTTGTCAATGGTATAATGTGTCCCTCCCCTTTTTTTGGAAAAGTCATATCTATTCTTACATGCATATATTTGTTATACTACTGCTTCTCCAATCTGAGCATTGAAAGTGTGATCTCTGTAACTTACAGTTGTGTTGAGATATTGATAATCCTGCAATCTTAGCTGAATTAGCAGACAGTGATTCAATCCAGATGACACCTTGAAGATCTTAATGTGATCCATTCCATTAGACATGTGGCTGAGATGCATTACTGGGAAAAATGAACAAACGATGGAGCTATCTATACAGGATGAAACTGAGCTATGGGGAGAGGAAGAGCCAGGGGCAGAGAATACATATAACATTTAAAGGCATATCACAAGCATGTGAAACATGACAAATACTTTGTGGTATTTTAAGATATATTATGAGTTTTTAATTGTGTATCAATTATCTGTACTTTTTATTAGAAAAATGTAATGTGTTCTCCTAGGTACCTGTCCATATTGGTACTTTTTGTTTTTCGGGTTGAATATGCCCCCAGAGACAAAGCACATACTGTATAGTACATTGTCCCATCTTCCTATGTTCTTTCTCAGACTAGCTGTGAGATCAAACAGGGTGAGCCTCCTCCCTCCAGAGCCATGTGACAATGCAACTAGCAAGGAGATGGCTGCTTTGACAGATGGTACCTTTCTGCTTCTCCAAGTACTTGCCCCAGACAAGCGTCCCACGAGGAGTGCAGTAGGAGGCAGGCTTGCCAGCTAAAATGTACAGCAAGTGGATCAGTGTGTGGAGATAGAGAAAGGTGCCATCTGTCAAAGCAACCACCTCCTTGCTAGCTGTGGGGGGAAAGTGTTGCCCTGTCTGACCTCTCAGCTAGCCTTACATGGCACCTAGGGAGTACCTGGAAAATCCGCATTAGCACTTTTTGTTTTTCCAGTAATATGTTGGATTCCACAGGGAACAAAGCACATGTAGTATTGTGTCCCATATTCATGGACATTTACATTGCAACTGATCATAGATGAGCATTAAGTAAGAAATTCTGATACTGTTCCTTCATGAGGAAGTGGGTATATTCCATAAAACGCATCATAAAGAAGTGGAGGGAGGCACCACCATTGGTCACAATCTTTATCTACTATCTAGTAACATGGGTGCAATAATGTTAAATAATAGTAATCCTCTAGGTCAGGGGTAGGCAACCAGTAGACCTCCAGATGTTGTGGAACTACATTTCCCATGAGGCATTGCAAGGCTGGCGGTTACAATTACTCCCAGAGGCATGATGGGACTTGTAGTTCTGCAACAGCTGGAGGGCCCCAGGTTGCCTACCCCTGCTCTAGGTTGTCAATATTATAAAGAACCCCTCCCTTTTTTGGAAAAGTCATATCTATTCTTACAGCAAGTGGACAAGGGCGTGAAGATAGAGAAGGTGCCATCTGTCAAAGCAACCATCTCCTTGCTAGCTGCATTGTCAGGCAGCTGTGGAGGGAGGAGGGGAGCCCTGTCTGACCACTCAGCTATCCTTACATAGCACCTAGGAAGTACCTGGAAAATCTGCCTTAGCACTTTTTGTTTTTTGGGTTATATGTTTGGTTCCCCGGGGAACAAAGCACAGGTAGTATTTTGTCCCATCTTCTTATGTTGAAAGGCTAGCTATAAGGTCAAGCAGGGCGCCCCTCCTCCACCCAGAGTCATTCAACAATGCAACTAGCAAGGAGAGAGCTGCTTTGACAGATAACACTTTTCTACTTCTCCAGGCTTATGTCCCAGATGAGCACCCTACAAGGAGTGCGGGAGGAGGTAGGGTTGTCAGTTAAAATGTTTACGGCAATTGGACAAGTGCTTAGAGATGGAGAAAAGTGCCTTCTGTCAAAGCAACCATCTCCTTGCTAGCTGTGTTGTCAGATGGCTGTGGAGGGAGGAGGGGAGCCCTGTCTAACCTCTCGGCTAGCCTTACATAGCACCTACGAAGTATGCATAAAGTTTTTGGGGTTATATGTTCAGTTCCCCAAAAGGACAAAGCACATGTAGTACTGTGTCCCATCTTTCTATGTTCTGTCTAAGGCTAGCTGTGGGATCAAATGGGGTGCCCTCCTCCCTCCAGAGCCATTCCATAATGCAACTAGCAAAGAGACAGCTGATTTGAAAGACGTTACTGAAATAAAATATGGGGTGGTTATGGATTCGCCACATTTATTTTTAAGATATATTAACTTGTCTATTCCTATAATTAGCTAGTCTATTAAATCTCTGATAAAATTAACGGTGATGGTATAACATCATAATTAGCTGCAGACATAAACACACTGTTTTAAATAAGCAAGAGTCTTATTTATTTCCCAAGTAAGTAGAAATGCTCACATAAAAACACTAAGGGCCAGTTCACACCACAGAAACGCAGCCCGGATGCTTTTCTGCATGTAAGTGCGTTTTTAGTGCGTTCCAGTGCATTTTTGGTGCATTCGGGTGCATTTTTGATACGTTTTACCGCATTCCAGTACAGTTCAGTGCAGAAAAAATGCACTATGTTCTACTTTCTTTTTCTGGAACTGGAACACACTGAAACTGACCACACTGGTGTGAACTCTGCCATTGAAAACCATATAACCTACTTTCCATGCGTTTTTGATGCATAAAAAAATGCACTGGACCGCATGTGGTGTGAACTGACACTAAAAGAAAATATTACAGAGCATATAACACAAAATGATACTTTACTTAAGGTCGTCCTCGAGATGCTGTCCTGGTAGGGCTCGAGCCAAATAAATCAAAGAGAGCGAACTTTTAGGCTGATCGTTAGTTTTAGGCCCACTCAGACACCACCCACACAAACACCCATATAGCCCTCTATCCAATGGGAAAGCGATAAGAGCCAGTCCCTCTTTCTTCTGTATATCCTCTAGGAAGCATGCTGTACTGTCCATTAGGAAGTATGCTGTAGCGACCACTAGGGGCAGTATTTGTCCATGAATTACTGCTATTTGACTCGGGTCAAATCTCCAGTTACAGCTGGTCTTTGATCTTCTGTGACTTCCGACAATCAGTCACCTTAGCAGCAGTTGACTTTTGACGCTTTTGTTTAACCACTTGCCGACCGCCCGCCGCAGCGTGACGGCGGCAAGGTGGCTCGTTATCGCGAAATGGCGTCACAGGATGGTGGCTGCGATAACTAGTATTGTGAGCGTGCGCGCCGCCGTCGCGCCGCCGCCGTGCACTCCCCTCCCCCTGCCAGCTTAGCACCAATACAGTTAGAACACACTGAGGGAACACAGTTAACCCTTAGAGCGCCCCCTCCAGGTTAACCCCTTCACTGCCAATGGCATTTACACAGTAATCAGTGCATTTTTATAGCACTGATCGCTGTATAAATGCCAATGGTCCCAAAAATGTGTCAAAATGGTCCGACATGTCCGCCGCAATATTGCAGTACCGCTAAAAATCGCAGATCGCCGCCATTACTAGTAAAAAATAAATAAAAAATAAAAACCCCAGAAATTAATTCTCATCATTCGTAAACGTGGCAACTTTTGCGCAAACCAATCAATAAACGCCGATTGCGATTTTTTTTTACCAAAAATATGAGGAAGAATATAAATCGGCCAAAACTTATGAAAAAAATGTTTTTTTATATTATTTTTTTGGATTTGTATTTTAGCAAAAAGTAAGAAAAATCTTTTTTTTTGCAAATTTGCTCTCCTTTTGTTTATCTTTTGTGATCAGAAATGGTGCAGAGGTGATCAAATACCACCAAAAGAAAGCTCTATTTGTGGGGAAAAAAGGACACAAATTTTGTTTGGGTACAACGTCGCACGACCGCGCAATTGTCAGTTAAAGCGACGCAGTGCCGAATCACAAAAAGTGCTCTGGTCCTAAAAGTGTGAAATCCTTCCGGGGCTGAAGTGGTTAAAGTCACGATAATCAGGCCCTTCAATCTTTATTACATCAGGTGGTGTGTATTCAAACTTTACTCCCCTGCCAGGGGGCACGACTCCCAGATGAAGCTTCTGACATGCACTGTTCAGTTCCATAGCCTTGATGGGAAAACCTGCTGAATGGCATTCCAGGTTGCCCCTCAAGAGTGCAGCTAAGTGTAACCAAACTTCATATTCAAAAGCATCTTGCATTATGAAAACAAAAAACATGTTGCCTTCCAACAGTTACTTTTCTACTTCTCCAATCCCTTGCCCCAGGTGAGCTTCTTGCAAGGAATGCAAGAGGAGGCAGGCTTGCCAGCTAAAATGTTCAGGGCAAGTGGCCAAGTGGCAAGTGGCCAAGTGCTTGGAGAGGAAGAAAAGTGCCATCTGTCAAAGCAACCATCTCCTTCCTAGTTGTGTTGTCGGATGGCTGTGAAGGAAAGAGGGGCGCTCTGTTCAACCTCCCAACTAGCCTTACATAGCAACCTCGGAAGATTAGACAAAGTCCTATATCTAAGTTGTAAGTGAAATGTCTTCTTTATTTGCTTCTGAATATAGTTTTACATGACTGTGATAGTGACATGGCGTGAACATTAAAATAAAATAGTCATTAGACTACCTTGCTTGTACAACATTTCTCCTCAGGCTGCTGTGAGCTACAGTATCTCACAAAAGTGAGTACACCCCTAACATTTTTGTAAATATTTTATTATAGCTTTTCATGTGACAACACTGAAGAAATGACATTTTACTACAATGTAAAGTAGTGAGTGTATAACCGCTGGCAACAAAAGTGAGTACACCCCTAAGTGAAAATGTCCAAATTGGGCCCAATTGGCCATTTCCCTCTCGGGTGTAATGTGACTCATTAGTGTTACAAGGTCTCAGGTGTGAATGGGGAGCAGGTGTATTAAATTTGGTGTTATCGCTCTCACTTTCTCATACTGGTCACTGGAAGTTCAACATAGCACTTCATGGCAAAGAACTCTCTGAGGATCTGAAAAAAAGAATTGTTGCTCTATGTAAAGAAGGCCTAGGCTATAAGAAGATTGCCAAGACCCTGAAACTGAGCTGCTGCATGGTGGCTAAGACCATACAGGGGTTTAAAAGGACAGTTTCCACTCAGAACAGGCCTCGCCATAGTCGAACAAAGAAGTTGAGTGCACGTGCCCAGCATCATATCCAGAGGTTGTCTTTGGGAAATAGACGTATAAGTGCTGCCAGCATTGCTGCAGAGGTTGAAGGGGTGGGGGGGTGGGTCAGCCTGTCAGTGCTCAGACCATATGCCACACACTTCATCAAATTGGTCTGCATGGCTGTCGTCCCAGGAGGAGGCCTCTTCTAAAGATGATGCACAAGAAAACCAGCAAACAGTTTGCTGAAGACAAGCAGACTAAGGACATGTATTACTGGAACCATGCCCTGTGATCTGATGAGACTAAGATAAACGTATTTGGTTCAGATGGTGCCAAGCGTGTGTGGCAGCAACCAGGGGAGGAGTACAAAGACAAGTGTGTCTTGCCTACAGTCAAGCATGGTGGGGGAAGTGTCATGGTTTGGGGCTGCAAGAGTGCTGCCAGCACTGGAGTGCTACAGTTCATTGAGGGAATCATGAATGTCAACATGTACTGTGACATGCTGAAGCAGAGCTTGAT
>BLSH010407563.1:109968-127393 GCA_018402905.1 Glandirana rugosa
CAGATGAACGTTAAAGGAATACACCCGCATCCCCTCGCCATAACCTTCGCGGACTTTTTCCATTTGATCAAACCCTTCCTATACAGATTTACCGGCTCTTTCCTCCGCTCTCCATCCTGACAGATCGAGGACAGGGGGACTGGAGGAGCATGAAGAGGGACCGATCAGAGGGGGATCGTTGGACACAGAGGGAGATCGGAACAATGTGGGGGATCAGAGGACACAGGGGGACTGGAGAAGGATACAGGGACAGTCAAGGGGGGGTGATTGGTGCAGCGGGAGTTAACAATCACTGATCTCCCGACTCCCTGTATACATTTCATTGTAGCAGCTGAAAGCCGCGGGAGGAGAACATATATACAGGGAGTCGGGAGATCAGTGATTGTAAATCCCCCCCCAGCGCTGCACTGATCATCCCCTGGTTGCCCAAGTATCGGTTCAAGCATCGGAGCATTTTGCCCGAGTACAAGTACTCGTGCAAATGCTCAGTATCGGCACCGATACCGATACTAGTATCGGTATCGGGACAACCCTAAAAATGACTATCCTTCCCAAACTAGTTTACCTTTTTCAGGCGCTTCCAATACCGCTCCCCTACGCCCACATAAGGAAATTGCAAGTAGACCTGATACAATACATTTGGAATTACAAACGTCACAGAATCCCCAAATCAGTCCTCCTGACCGCTCGCATAGAGGGTGGTCTGGCGTTCCCTAACCTCATTAGATACTACCAGGCGGCCCAGCTCCGCGCTATTGCCTCCTGGTTCACCCAACACTCCTACAATAAATGGATGGAAATCGAAAAGCTGACGCTGGCCCCCATACACCCAAACAGTTTTCTGTGGAGCTCGAAGGCAGAAGTTTCTGCTATCCACATGTTAGGAACTGTATCCCATTTGAGGTCATTATGGCGCTCGCTCTCCCGCCAACATAATCTTACTTCAGACAAGTCGGTACTAACCTCCTTCCTTTACAATCCAGAACTGCCGGCGGGATTGACTCATCAGATGTCCTCCCCGTGGGCAGCGAGGAATTTATATCATTTCAGCCACCTAGTTGACCCCATCACCAGGACACTATTGCCATTTGCTAAGCTTCAGTATAAATTTGAGTTGCCCCGCCAAACATTCTACAGCTACTTAAAAATCCGGCACTATGCCCAGTCGATCACATCCACCCTACAATTCTCACTTCCTACCCCCTTTGAGAGCATAATCCTAGAAGGGACTAGTAGAAGAGGCATAATCTCTGACATCTATAAAATCCTAAACACATACTCATTCCAGAAGCAGGGCAAACACTCATACATGCGTAAATGGGAATAAGCGCTGGGAGTCACATGGACTATTGCGGAATGGCAGGTCATATGGTCTCAGGCATCCAAGAGCTCCCTTTGTACCCTATATAAAGAAAACACTTATAAAATTATGTACTTTTGGTACATGACCCCCGATGTTCGGCACTCTATATACCCTACTTCATCAGATAGATGTTGGAGATGCCTAAAGGATAAAGGCACACTCATACATATATATTGGCAACGTCCTGCGATCACGCCTTACTAGCAGATGACAAACCAGCTCCTGCACAAAATATTCGGCCCACAAACCCAGATGTCACCTACATTCTTTCTACTGGGACTTCCCCCAAAAACTCTCTCTAAACTACATAGGAAGCTCATGCTTAACATCCTTACTGCGGCATGATGCTTAGTGGCCTTACATTGGAAGCAAAGCGAACCCCCGTCACAAGAAGCCCTATATGCTAGAATTAAAGATATAGAGCTGATGGAAAAAATGACAGCCAGACTACAGGACCGCCTGGAAGTCCACAACCGTATCTGGGCGCCTTGGCATCTCCAGGAGGATCCCGCTTGAAGGTAACCAAACCTCTCTCCTCTTCTTTCTTTTCTACTTCCTGTACTTCCTGCTCTATCTCTATTTCCCTGCAAAATGTATAGTCGTTACTTGAGTTCTCTTTTTACTTGCAATTACACCTTTACCTGAAAGTGTTCTTCATCGATGCAAACCATCTAATACTATGCATCCTGATCAAACATGTGATTGAACACTCTTATTTTCTTTGTTCTTACTGTATTGCTATATGAGACTACTTTGAGTTTCAATAAAAATAAAAATGTTATTGAAAAAAAAAAAAAGAATATTATAGGTGAAGAAATGTAAAAACTGTGAACTTGGACTTTACCAGGGGCGTTGCTAGGGGGTGGCTATTGGGGCTATAGCCCCGAGTCTGGGGCCCATAGCCCCGAGTCTCTTACTGGGTGGGTGCAGTTCTGCAATTAGCAGGTATGTCCCAGTCCGGAATGCAAGAGGCAGGGGCAGACTGAGCCGATGTACCGCTGGCTCTGGCGTCGCCCTCACCTACACCTGACTCTACTCCTGGTCACTGGTTGCTAGAGTTGCCCAGTGTCTAATAACCAGTGATGTCACAGCTACGACTCCTTCCCTGCCCAGCATTCAAAGCGGAGGATCTCTGGGGACCCTGAAGTAAGTGGGGGGCTCTCTGGGGACCATGATGTAAGGGGGATCCGCACTCAGATATGTAACAATATTTATATTTATACATATATATATACTAAAGCATATGACTTTCTTTCTATCTTTTGGAGACCTAGCAATGCCCCTGGACTTTACTATGTGCATTGTGTTAATTTGTGCATTTGGGTGGAATTTTTTACCATGTGCACAGAAAAGGAAAGACATCTCTGTCAATGATAATTATCGTATGCAAATATCAGAAATGTCAAACTGAAATGTTACTTGTTCCTTAACCTGGAGAACAATATCAGCCCTATGTGACATGAAAGGCGTGTTGTTTGATTAATTACGATAAATAAGCAATGATTGTCTCCATGAAGTGTGGTAAGTAGCAAGTCAAACATTTCATATTTACATCTGAACGATTGTTCTTTACGTCACATCTGTGTTGGCAATCAAATTCACTATT
Organism: Glandirana rugosa; assembly: GCA_018402905.1. Taxonomy (NCBI): domain Eukaryota; kingdom Metazoa; phylum Chordata; class Amphibia; order Anura; family Ranidae; genus Glandirana; species Glandirana rugosa. Next base: position 112,938 of record BLSH010407563.1, read on the forward strand.
ATTCCAGTGTTATTAAACAAGAAAGGACGGAAGTGATACAAAGGGATCCATCAGCTCCAGGCTATTAACACCACTCAGGGCTCAGAGTGAAATAAAAACATTTTCAAAATACATTTAAAGTGGTATTAAACCCAAAAAACTAAAAATATTATACTGCAGCTTACCAATAATCAGATGTGGTGGCTGCATTCATTTTCTTTTTTTTGTCTTTAATTTTACCTGGTCATCCTGCTAGTAAGTCTGTTATTTTTAATCATTCCTTAGCACATCAAGCTGTCCATCAAAAGTGGTTAGAGGGATAAAATTATCCCATACAGTGGGGTTGTAGTGCAAGGGTTAACTGCTTGTTTTGTCTAGGGGAGAGGAGAACCACATTTACTTACCTGATCCTCCACTCCTCCAGCAAGTGGACTGTCCCTCAGTGTTCTCAAGTTAATTTCAGTGGTATGGACTCTGCACGGTCTTGATGATATCATCCTGATGGGGTGTAGGGTAGAACACACTGCAGGGACTGGTTCACCTAAAACACACTAAAACTGAACACTGGAACTGGCCCCGGCACTAACCTAGATCAGTCCCAGATCTAGTTATTTTATCTTTATTCCTTTTTTTTTTCTTTTTTTTTTAGGCGTTTATTTAGAGTTTTCATAAACATAAGGAAATAAACAGTACACATATGCACCAAAATAAAATAAAATATACATGAAGTTTCAGTGTATAAAATGAGTATACATACAACACTTAGGATAACCCTGAGTGTTAACATATCAATGGGCCCCATATAGGTGCCCTACTAAGGGATGTGAACACTCATCTTACCTAATGTTATAGATGCCAGACCCCAGAACATATTCACACTCCACACATACCCATGCACCACATACACAAGCACCCCCTGTCCCCCAACATGCCACAATAAAGGACTACGATAAAGAATCTAGACAAAGCTAAAAATCATAACATGTATAGGTTAACTGAATTAGAGCATCAATATTCAGTTTTGTTGAGATGACAAGACCTCACCCCAAAACCACTCAGAGATATCCAAACATGGTTGCCATATTTTACTGAATTTCTTAGGGCTTGCCCTACTCTTGTATATTACTTTCAACTTAGGCAGATCCCCATTTACCATACAATAAAACTGTTGAGATGTCAAAGACCTATCGCAAATCTATAGTCCGTCATCTCTTGAACGCGGCAAAATCGTGTATCCCCCTACACTGCAAATCCCAGACACCCCCGTCGCCAACCGAATGGTACCGTAAAATTGAGTATATTAATAAATTGGAGGACTTGGTACACACGGCAAATCAGCAACAAGAGAGACATGCCAAGATATGGAAACTTTGGAATCAGTTTGTCCTTTAGGAGGAAGGGTAATCCCTACTAGGTATAACATGAACCATTAGATTCCCACATTCTGACCGACCCAATCGATCCTGATCCAACCTCCCCCTGCCCCACACCTCCCCCACCCTCTTTTGGGGTCTGTCTCCTCCTCCCTGCCTCCTTTCTTTTTCCCTCCATACCCTGATTCTGTATCTGTTTTACCCCCTTCGGGGGTCTCTCTCTACGCTTTCACATTTCTCCACCTTTCTTCTTTTCTATTTCTGCTCTTTTCCTACGCTTTTATTGTTATGTTTGAAGTAAATGGAAAATGTGACAGGTGCATGCAGTCCATACATACTCTTTTTATTGAGCTTTACCATGGCCTAGAGGACATGTGAAATAATAAGAAATTAACAGCGTTTAGTCATTGCTCAAGAAATACATTGATGTACTTTCTGTATGTAAGGAATCCAGTTGACTATCTCTGCTAAGACTATTTTACCTGTGGTTCAGCTTGTACTAGTGGGATTGATGTGACCTTGTATGCACTGTGGAAGTTTAATACAAATTATATTTGCAAAAAAACAACTGTTGAGCTCTAGGTGGATTTGCTTCTTTCCAGCGCAACAAGATTACTTTTCATGCATAGAACATAATAGAATTCAGGCATGAGTCCTGGGAACAAAGTCATTTAAAATACCTAAAATTTCAACTTCCAGGGTCTGTGGTACTGGAAGAATAATATTTTGCTCAAAGAAAGACAATAAATAATGCCAGAAGATTGTCAGTCCTGGGCAATTCCAAAACATATGAAGCCTATCCGCACCAGCGAGTCCACAGCGAGAACAAGTAGCAGCAGACCCCATTCCCATATAAGCCAATTTGGCCGGTGTATAATAAAGATGATGAATAAACTTAAATTGAATAAACTGGTCTGCTGTACTAATGCTATCCTGAAAACACACATCTGTGGCCTCCTCCCAACCCTCCTCAGAGAGCCCAGGCAATAGCATAAGCCACTTGCGGTGGGTTATCTGAAATGGGCTAGCCCTGGCTAAATGAAGGCGGCTATAGAAAGTAGTCACCAACTTAGTAAGTTCTGTGTAAGATAGCAAGTCTTCCAAAGGGGATTCTGTGAGCTCCAGTTTTTCTCCCCAGACTTCTCTTCTAGGGAGGCAAAAATGATGCAATGGGGTTGATTTACTAAAGCTGGATGATGCAAAATCTGATGCAGCTCTACATAGAAACCAATCAGCTTTCAGGTTTTTTTGTCCAAGATTAACCACTTGCTTACTGGGCACTTAAACCACCTACCTGCCCAGACCAATTTTCAGCTTTCAGCGTTGCCACACTTTGAATGACAACTGCACAGTCATGCTACACTGTACCCAATTTTTATCATTTTTTTCACACAAATAGAGCTTTCTTTTGGGGATATTTAATCCCTGGTGGGTTTTTTATTTTTTGCCAAAAAAACGAAAAAGACTGAAAATTTTGAAAAAAGAAATACGTTTCATAGTTTGTTATAAAATTTTGAAAACAGGTAATTTTTCTTCTTCATTGATGTGCGCTGATGAGGCAGCACTGATAGGCTGCACTGATGGGCACTGATGGGCTGCACTGATAGGCACTGATAAGGGGGCACTGATGGGTGGCACTAATGAGGTGGCACTGGTGGGCACTGATAGGTGGCACTGATGGGTGGCACTGAAGGACACTGATGGGTGGCACTTATAGGTGGCACTGATAGGTGGTACAGATAGGCACTGGTAGGTGACACTGATAGGCAGCACTGATAGGTGGCACTGATGATGAGGAACTGATGAGCACTGGTTGGCAACACTGATGGGCACTGATAGGTGGCACTGGTGGACACTGGTAGGTGACACTGGTGGGCACTGGTAGGCGGCACTGATATGCACCTGTAGGTGGCACTGGAGGGCACTGCATAACAGCAGTGCCTCTCTCTGTTCGGGACCGATTTCCCTCTGTCAGAAGCAAGCGATTGGCTTTTTTTTTTCCTCATGCTATCAGCGTGAGGGAAAACAAAAGCCGACTACGGATCTTCTGTTTACATCACGTGATCAGCTGTCATTGGTTGACAGCTGATCACATGGTTAGTTACTACTTTTCACTTTCCATGGTGAACTCCTATTTTTCACCTAGTCCCATTGTGAGAATACTTTGGCCACTTTTGGCACAATGAGGTTGATTTTTTAAAACTGGAGAGTGCAAAATCTGGTGCAGATGTGCATGGCAGCCAATCAGCCTTTAACATCTGCTTGTTCAATTAAGCTTTGACCAGATTTTGCACTCAGCAGTTTTAGTAAATAAGCCCCAGTGTGGCATCAGCTGGAAAGGGGTAACCCCTCCCTGCACAGCATCACGTACTTCCTTTTGCCGAATGTGGTGTGGATTGTATCTCTGCAGAGGATTCTTGTTGTGTCAGTATACAGTACCTTTATTGTACTGTATACATCTGTGCTGACATGTTACCAGTTGTGATTATATTACTTAGTTTTTTTTAATCATTTTTTTTTAGTTATGATCATAATCTTGCTATTGTTATAACATTGTAAATCTTAGTAAACTGGTTTTGGCTCGGTTTGTTGTGTCGTTGTCTTAGCATAGAGCGGGGTGCCACAAATAAGATGGCCAAGCAGAGAAAAAAGTATAAATCTGGCTCTGCGAGTATAATAATAATGTTATGAGACTTGCTTTCATTTTTTTTTTCTGTAGACCCATGTATGGGATTTTATCTTTGATTGGGCATTAAGCTCATGACTGCAGTAATTGTTTCATAATCCTCAGAATATCATAGTTGTGCAATACACATATAGTGCTCATGACGTGGACATCATCGGAGATTAGGAGTGCTGGACCTCAGTCCCATCTCCTTGTTGTGAGTCATAACACCAGGTACTTACCCTGAAATGTCATGCTTGCTTTGGCTAGCGTTAGTGTTTTGTGGTTTCCCAACTGGAAGCCTATGTACAACTCTTTTTTCCTGAATCATTTCTCTCTCATAACATAACATGAAAACAGTAAGGCCCCTTTCACACGGACATTCCGTTCAGGTCCGCCTGTCCGTTTTTTCTGAACGGAGCCCCCATGCAGCCCTATGGAGCGATGGATGTCAGCGAAGAGACATGTCCGCTGACACCCGTCACTCTCCGATCCGCTCCTCTTCCCTAAAGTGTGATGGAGGAAAACCCTATTTTTTCATCCAGCTGCGGATCAGATGACAACGGACAGACGGATCTGTCTCTGAACAGTGAGCAGAGACGGATCCGTCATCTGCCGTCTCAGCGGGAATTAGTGGAGCGATCCCCCGCTGAGCAAAATGGAGCCCCCACACGGACATGTCCGTGTGAAAGGGCCTTTAACCTCCCTGGCGGTATGACTGAGTCTGGAATTTATTGCTGAAAGCGGTAATGGTTTTCTGCATGGAGATATGGCGTTATGTACTATAGGCCTGCAATGGTTAGTATCCCTGGCGGTATGATTATGTCTGATTTTTGGTGCTGAAAGCGGTACAATTATTTTGCATTTATTCAATAATGTAATCAAACCAAAAACGCAGAAATTTGCTCAGTTGAAGAATTGTCGCTGTCGTCACTTTCAGTTTCTGATGATAAATTTCCCCAAAAATCAGTATCACTCAATTCTGCAAATGATTCTTATTTACTATCGCTGTTTTCTAGCTGATCAAAAACCACTTTTGACGCAAAGGGACACTTTTTGGTTGCTATGGACATTCTCATGTTTCCAGGCAGAAAGAATGACATTTATTATATAAAAGTGCATGCAGGGCTCTGCGCAAACCACTAGGGACAAAGGGGATGTGAAATGACTTCATACAGTAATGTAATCTATAAGATTACAGTGTACTGTATGTACTGTGTGTGTTTCACTTTTTGAATTTCCCGCCGGTCTCCGCCCCCGTGCGACGCGACGCTCGCAGGGAACGGAGCCCGAGGCACACAGAGGCATCGGAGCGGTGGACACAGCCCGCAGACACGCTGACACCGCGGGAGAACATCGCTGGATCCAGGGGACAAGGTGAGTAGCGCTGCCTGGATCCAGCGATGCAATCCCGAGTGTGGCTCGGGGTTACCGCTCTTGGTACTGAAAATCCACCCCGAGCCACACTCGGGAATACCGCTAGGAAGGTTAATGTTTTCGTCCTTGAAATTTTTGGGGTGTAACAATTAAAGTGTATTTATAGTGTAGCGCTCTCCCCGACCTCCAGAAGCCTGGTGGTGACCCCCAGAGTCAGGGAGGGCTGACATTCCTCCACAGGGTGCAAGTTACTAGGCATGGTGGGTGTTCTGCAAAGTGGAAAAATGGGCGCCAGTCACTTTTAAAAATGAACAAAGAGAAGTTTATTTCTCTGACCAGGAAAATGCAGGAGAGAGGGGTAAGGCACAGGACACCTTTAGGCAAATGCAATAGCAAATTGGTAGACTCCTTAATAGTATAACAGAAGACTTCTGTGTTTACAAGTGATAGTGGTGATCGAGGAGTGGAAGGAGAGAGCCTGATGTGGCAGAAAGGAGTTGAAAAAAAGCCCTGGGTGCTAGGGCCACATGAAATGGCCTGGCGGGCCGGATTCAGCCTGCAGGCCTTGTATTTGACATTCTCTATGTGTTAGAAGGTGCTCAAGTTGTAACTTTCACCATTGTTCCTTAAAGTGGTAATAAACCCTCCTATCATTTTCAGCCAAGGAAGCTGCCATCTTGACCTCTGTTTAATCTACAACTGCTATAATGCTGCACATGTGATCAGCTATGACACCAGTCATTGGATGGTTTGACAGTTTGGTTTAGAGCACAACCAATGGGAGTGTTACATTTCCGGCACATGCCGGAAATGTGACTGATTTTTAACCTGTTAAATGCATGGGTTTACTACCGCTTTAATAGTTGCTTCCCAGATGTTGTTACTTTTTGTTAGTTTGTTAGTTTGATTTTTAGGGAAGGAAGAATGAAAAATTCTCTATATTAACTGCTGCCATTCACAGCTCTTACAGATCCTTTACATGTCTATCTTCTCTTTTTAATTCCTATTAGGATTACATTAGGTAAATATTAGGGACATGAGGTCAGGTCAGGATTATGTTCCATCTTGCTTTAAGAATTCTGTTTCTCGCAACAACTTGCCCCTAAGGAAACAGAGACGACATTCACCATGCAGACCTATTGTGCGTCCTTTGTACTTTAGTTGTCAGTGTTTTTCCTGCCTCTTTCCTTACTCATGCCATTGAAGAAAAATATGAATTGGCCCGGCTTAGTTTGGTTTATTTATTTCACACTTTATTACTTCTTTTCTGTGTCATCCATTTACATATGCTTTTTTTCCTCAAATCTTTTATACGGGATATTTCTAAGTGTAACATTAAAGCGGAGTTTCAGGCAAAAATACAACTTGGTCTTGTTCAATGCCCCCCCTCCCTGTTTTTGTATATATTATTGTTTTTTTCTCTTTGTCTAATACCTTTTCCTTTGGTTTTCCTGTCAACGTCCTCCCTGCCTCGCCACGGCAAGGTACATCATTCTTCAGCTCCTGGGATTGCTGCTTCATCAATCTCAGAAGTCATTTGGCATCCCCCGCTGCTAGCATCGCGTTGTTTGAAAAAAGGATATGACACGATGCTAGGCGGAGATCAGTGCCATTTTTGAATAGGGAAAGTATAGTGGCAGTGCAGTGTTTTGATTGTTGCCAGGAGTGCGTGCTTCCTTCACACTGCACATGTGCGAGATCGGAAGGCGCATGCTGGGTAGCCAGCATGCATCTAATCCCAGAAGAGAGACCCAGCGGGCTTCACATACCTACAGCCCGGATGGCTGCACTGTTCCAAAGGAGAACAAAGTGAGTAATCAAGTAATGAAAAGGGGACACTGTTAACAATTGCCAATTGTAAAAGAATGAGAGGTAACAATCATGGGGGTCATTTTTTTTTTAAAAAGGCCGGAACTCCACTTTAAGTGTCGTACTAATAATGTTAATGGGGTTAGGTAGCACAATAATATCGGAGCATTGAATTGTAAATTGATTTGTAGTGATCTGTAGCGATTTTAAATAACATCCCCAGCCTCTGATTGTCTCCTGTAGCAGGTCTTCACTATGCCAGTCCTATAGCATGTCTGTAGTCTCTGACCATCTGCTGTAGTATATCTAAATATGTGATTTGTGTGAAATATCTGATGATTTGTCAGTATCAATACATATGTTGATCACTGAATTTTATATATGGCTGTTTTATGATTGCTCAGACTTGAGGTTTTCTTATGTCATGTAAATTGAGTATTACTGCTCTAGATGATATTATGGTGATCCAACCTTTTTTGGGTGGATTAGGTAACATTTCAGTGTCCATGGGATGGAATAAGACATCCACAAACAATGGATGTCCTCAGAGAACAAAAGCAACTGGGCTAGGAAACCTATCATAAGCATAACTTTTTCTGCTGCCGGGACTTTCTGCGTGCAGCTCTTGGTCATTCATTGCTATAAATATAAATACTTGTATGACTAGAGCAGCCTTCCTCAATTTTTTTATCCTGAGGAAGCCTTGATGTAATTTTCATTTTCTTGGGGAACCCCTGCCAAAATGATTATACCTACGGTTTAGGGTACACATAGTGATCAACAAGTTGAAGAAAGTAAGTAATATGGCATACCTAATGTATTTGACACCTAAGGCAGATCATTTTGTATCTAACCCTCTACAAAATTATTTTTAGTAAATTTCTTGAAGCAAGTCATAAGTAAAACCGCAGTGTCCTCCAATATCAGTAGTCAGCGTGTAGGCAGGTACAGTCTACTTGCTCCACTATGGGTGGCGCTCACCCCGCAGCAGCCCTGTAGCTGGAAAGGTAGTCCAGAGGAACACAGTTCCTCTATGGTTTCCTGGGTCACTGGGGAAGTAACCCAGTTGGATGCTGTCGCTCAATGTGACTTTGGCAGCCATCTTGGATCAGACAGAGCCTATTTAAAGTGGTTCTAAAGGCTGTTATTTACCTTCTATGCATAAAGGTAAAAAAATATTCTGTGTGCAGCAACCTCCCTAGCCCCATCCCAATACTTACCTGAGCCCCATCATGGTCCAGCGATGTGCATTAGGCCTCGGTTCTCCGGGGACTCTCCCTCAATCCCAGCCAGTGAGCCAAAGAAAAGAGAGAGGGGGCAGGGCCAAGCCATGGCTCTGTGTCTATATAACCACACAGAGCAGTGGCTTGGGAGTGAGCCTGCTTGGGCACCCCCAAAACAAGCTGTGGTGAGAGGGAGGGGCCAGAAACACTGGCAGGGGACCTCAGAAGAGGAGGATGGGGGCTGCTCTGTGCAAAACCACTGCACAGAGCAAGTAAATATGTCATGTTTGTTTTTTTTAAACATGTCTTTAATATCACTTTAAGGCCCTGGCCCCTAGGTTTGAAGTGCATTTGTGAGATTAGGGACAGGTACCCCATCTGTTAGGGACAGCACTAGTGTTAGGGAAAGGTTCCTGACATGGAGGGAAAGTATAGGATCGTAACTCTTAGACCTCATCCAACTTGGGCACGAGACAGCCAAGCCGCATTGTGCTCTCTTAAAGTGGTATATAATATATAATAAGGCTTGCACCGTTTAGGAGATATTTACTTATGAAGCCACGTGTGATGCTACCGGTGCATGCGCTCTGAAGGAACGGCATACCCATGCCATTCCTTCAGGGCCCTGTCCCTAAGCCCCAGTGCATACTAGCACATTATAACATTGTCTTACAGGAGGATTTTTTTTCTCCAGGTTTACTGCCACTTTAACAGACGCTGTCAGTCTGGCTGCTCTATTCACATACTAGAAACTGTAAGTGTACCTGGTTGGGCTGTTTCCCCACTGGGTTTGTTGTGAACCTTGCTGCATGATTTCAATACAAGTTCTCCATTGCACCTGTGTGAATTATAGGCTTCACACCACACTACACCACACCTGCAAATGTAGAAGTGATCCCTTGCTTTGGTTGTTAGTGGAAAATATCCCTCTTGTATTGGTGGTCAGTGTAAATGGCAGATGAATCAACCATTGCTCACTGCTCAAGGAACCTCTCGCAACCCCAAGGGGAACCCTGATGGAGAAACAGTAGGTTAGAAGAGCATCCTAAATGGGGAGAAACCAAGCAAGCAAACATCAGGAGATGTTAGATCAAATTCCTAACATCTACCACCAGCTTTTGTTTAAAACTAAGATTAAAGCGGTATTAAACCCAAAAACAAAAAAATGTAATATACTAATATCTAGTGGCTTACCAAACCTTAGATGTGGCTGTTTTCCTTATGTTCACCTGGTGATCTGGCCAGTAACACAATTCCTGTCTTAAGGTGTCTCCACTTTGGATGGAGGAGCAACAGAGACACCCTAGGACAGCAGCATTGTCAGTCTGGGGGAAGGGTTGTATTAGACTAGCACATTTAAGCCTCGTACACACGGGACGACAATCGTATACAACATGTCGTACTAATGACCGTTGTATGCGAGATCGATCGTTCGTATGCGCGATTAGAACAGCCGACATACGACGGTCGTACAAGGGGAGTTGTATGAGCAGACTAGAAAACTTGGTCGTACCAACAAGCAGTCATGCGACCATTGTATTGTGTGTACAGAGCAGTTGGTACAACAAGTTGTATTGTGCAAAACACGCATGCTCCGAAGTCAGGAACGGCCGGATGCTAATTACATGCACCTGAACGTTCTTTCTGTGGTTGTACGATCGTGTAGTGCAGTCAGTATGCAATTTACATTATCCAACATACGATTTGAGACGATCGTAAGTACGATCGTCGTCCCGTGTGTACGAGGCTTTAGATAGACTTGACTAACAAAGGTCAAACTCAGCTAACACTTTATAAGTAGTTACAGTTTTTTTTTTCTTTTTAGGATAAATGTTTTACACAAATGAATAAAATATGACCATTGCGGGCACTGTATATGTTAACTGTTTTGTCTCAACCCTCTAACTGCTACTTTTGCTGGATAGCTGGTCTGTTAATTTCATATCAAAAATAACAGACTTACTGGCTGGATCAGCGGATGACAATAAAAGAAAAAAGCCTTAAAAAAAAAAAGAAAATGAATGTACCAACCTTATCTAAGAATTGGTAAGCTGAAATATAATAACATTTCGATTTTTCGTTTTTTTATACCAAGTTACAGGACAATAAAAGTTTCAGTAACCAGAGGCTTAGAGTGTTCAAGGATTTATCACAACCCAATGCTCCATTACAAAGCTATCCATTATGATGTGACAGGGCTGACAGAATAAGATTTAGAATTACATTTAACCTGGGGGGAGTCTGCCTGCATCATGAGCTGATTTTATCTTTCTCTTTTTTAGGTTTGTTTTCCTTCTAAAATGTAAAATCATTCTTCATATTCACACAGAATCTTTTGTACTACCTACAGTACATCAAGCATAAAAAAGCTATAGACAGGACTGTTTTTTTAAGTCATAGAAAGTTGGAGACTTTAATGGCAAAACATACATGACTGGCCCCTCTACAGCCTACACATGGTCACCCCCTTTTAATAGCGTATAGTTAAACTTCAGGTGAAGTTCTTTACATGAATGAACATTTTCAACTGCTGCTTGATCATCCGTTGAAATTTTTAAAGGGCATGTAGAAACATAGAAAAGTGATGGCAGAAAAAGACTGAATAGTCCATCGAGTCTGCCCCTTTTTATTTTATTTATTTATTTGTTTTTTTTTTGTTTTTTTTTTCCCATTAACCTCATTGTCTGACTATAGATTTATGTTTATCCCAAGCATTTTTGAAGCCATTTGCTGTTGACTGCCTTACACGTCAGGGCAAAATTAAAAAATAAAAACATAAGAAGTGAGTTTCTGCAATACATGTACTTTTTAGTGTGTTTTATCCTTTTTTTTTTTTTTTTACAAAAGTTTGATTAGGAAGGAGGATAGCTTCATATGACAAAATAAAGAGTACAGTATATATCAACAACAATGAAGATTATATCAGGTATATATATCAATAATGCAGTAATACAAAGGTATTGGGTTACAAGTATATATTAACCACTTCCTTACTGGGCACTTAAACCCCCCTCCTGCCCAGACCAATTTTCAGGTTTCAGCGCTGTCACATTTTGAATGACAATTGCGCGGTCCTGCAACGTTGTACCCAAACAAAATTGATGTCCTTTTTTCCCCACAAATAGAGCTTTCTTTTGGTGGTATTTGATCACCTCTGCGGTTTTTATTTTTTGCGCTATAAACAAAACCAAGAGCGACAATTTTGAAAAAAGAACAATATTTTTTACTTTTTGCTCTAATAAATATCCAAAAAAAAAAAAAAAAAAAATATTCATTGGATTTGGCCGATTTATATTCTTCTACATATTTTTGGTTTAAAAAAATCGCAATCGGCGTTTATTGATTGGTTTGCGCAAAAGTTATCGCGTCTACAAACTATGGGAATTGATTTATGGCGTTTTTATTATTTTTTTTTTTACTAGTAATGGCGGCGATCTGCGATTTTTATTGGGACTTTGATATTGGGGGGGACATGTCGGACATTTTTCACACATTTTTGGGACCAATGACATTTATACAGCGATCAGAAATTTAAATGTCCACTGATTACTGTATAAATGTCATGAAGGGGTTAACCTGCAGGGGGCAGTGAAGGGGTTAACAGTGTTCCCTGGCTGTGTTCTAACTGTGGGGGGGTGGGTTGGCCGGGACATAATAGATCTAACTGATCCCAGTGACAGGGATCAGTAGATCTGCTTGTCCCCCTCTCACAGAACGGGGAACCGCCGTGTTTACATTGGCGGTTCCCCGTTCTACAGCATTGCAGGTGATCACGGGTCAGGAGCGGACATCGAGTCCGCCCGACCCGCTGGCACGCCCACACAGTGTGCGGCGGCCGCGCACGCCGCCGCTGCCTGTGAGTGCGCGCAGGGGGCATGTAAAGGGGCGGACGTCCATGGACGTACACCCGGAGATTCAGATCCGCGCTGTAGACGTCTTTCATCTATAGCGCAGATCTGTAAGGGTTAAAGGAGAGTTGACATAATTAGAATAAGACCCATGTAAAGCAAATTTGAGATATACAGTACTAGAAAAGAAGATGGTTTAACTATGTATCCCAACGTTTCCATTTTTCTTTAAAAGTGTGTATAGAGTCTGTAATAATGTAATGTATCTGGTCGATTAGTCTGATAACCTCAACTCTGGAGAGGACTTGAGACCAGGATAAAGAAGAAGAGCGCCAATTGAAGGCAATCATCCAGTGTATTGCGCTGCATAGGGTATGAATTAACCGCAGTGAAGGTATAGAGATATCTGGGATTGTTGCGTAAAGAAGACCTGTATTTTGGGTTAGGATAATTTGTTTGCCTGCAATATGAGAGGCTTTAGCGTTTGCTAAATGCCAAATGGGCTTGATCAGATCAAAGTCCCAAAATATATGGGTCATGGTGCCTGGATGTGAACAGCCTCTATAACAGTTCGGGGATAGCGTGTTATAAAAATGATGAAGCTTAACCGGGGTCAAATACCATCTTTTTTTTTTTTTTCCCACGTCAGTAGACTGCCTTAAGAAGAAATATTCAGCTTGATTTTCATACAAAGGTCTGGCTTAGTCACATCATTGTGATATTTTCTTCACTTCCTTCTTTTTTTTTTCTCTTTTTTTTTCCTTCCTTTTTTTATGTTAGTTTTTTCAAACAGTAACGAAGGTATGGTTACAATATAACCACATCCGATTAACCAGGGAAAAATGAGTTCATAATGCTTACAATATATCTTTTAAAATACCTAATAACATACGTTTTACTCACATCCGTACCTTATATTATGCCATCCCATTATACAAGTTTAAAGCTGGCGATGGTGAAGGCCGCCCCTTCCAGCCTTGCAATGTCCGTATTGCCCAGGTCTTCCCCCGGGACACCCCACAGGGACCAAGACTGTGTCCCGGGGAGGAGACCCAAGGAAGGGGAGCGGCCACACTCCACCAGCTGCCACTACCCTTCTATAATTCACTTTATTTCTCCTTTCATTATCATAGCTACCGGCAAAAAGGAAAAAGGCTCTACTTTCTTTTCTTAATCCGAATACAAAATTAATTTTACATCTTTTTCTTTACCCTCTCTCCTTGCCTGATAAAGGCATTTCTCTATTGCCCACCTCCTCTGGCCCATCTCCCCCCCCCTCCTTCCAGGTGGCCGAGGATACACAGGGTCGGGTTCCCGACCAACGCCAGCCCGAAGACTTGGTTGATCTCCATAAGAACCTCGCTCCAATACTTGTGCAGCCTGGGACACCTCCACATCATGTGGATCAGATCGCCGGTCGCCCCCCTGCATCTGGTGCATAGATCGTCCCGGCGTCTTCCAAATTGATATAGTTTCTTGGGGGTATAAAAGGTCCTATGAAGAATGTTAAGCTGGGTCCATTTTTGTGGCGAAGAGAAGGACAGTCTATCCGGCAGGGCCAGAATGTTCTTCAATTGGTTATCCGATAGCTCCCCCACATCTACCTCCCACTTTCCTTTTATCTGGTCCATCTGATGCATCCCCGTTACTTCTGATCTCAACCTCTGATATATATCCGAAATGAGTCCTCTTTGGACGGGGGTATACAAGATCTTCTCAAGAACGGGGATCTCGCACCCCCCTTTTCTCTAAACTGTGCCGAAATAGCGTGCCTCAACTGCAGATATTGAAAAAAAAATTAATTCGATATTCCAAATTCCTCCCTCAGTTCTTGGAACGATTTCAAGTTGTCCCCATTGTATAACTGCTTCAATCTACCCACCCCTTTCCGCTTCCAAACTTGAAACCCTCCTAATTCAGCCAGTTCCGGGAGTCTCTTATTATCCCACAGTGGTGCAAATTCGCTAAATCCCTGGTATTTCAATATCGACTTGACCGTTAGCCAAACTTTTAGTATTAATGCTCCTACTGAGTTTAGAGCCCCCACTGACTCTGCCTCCAATGCTGCCACGATAAGTGGGGGGTACAAGCCTGAAGAGGACGCAGGCTATAATTTACACCTGATGTACTCAGTTCCCCCCCCCCCTAGTTGTTGCAATAGAGCTGCCAAGAAGTATACCCA
>BLSH010407563.1:129687-141854 GCA_018402905.1 Glandirana rugosa
CGGGGCCCCCCCCCCCCCTTAGTGATCCACAGGCCACTTTCATGATTTGTAGAAATTGGTGAAGTCGGGGCCTTCCTAAAGGTCGAAATCCTGGCCTCGGGAAAAACGCTAAGCCGCGACGCAGCGAAATTGACTGTTAACGCGCCAGCACGCTGCAACATGGGTTTGTTTTAAACGCAGGAAAAAAAGGGTGTTTGTCTCAAAAGAAAACCATGCAAAATTGTCGCTCTTCTTTTGTTTATAGCGGCGATCAGAAATGACGCAGCGGTGATCAAATACCACCAAAAGAAAACTCTGTTTGTGGGAAAAAAAGGACGCAAATTTTGTTTGGGTACAACGTCGCACGACCGCGCAATTGTCAGTTAAAGCGACGCAGCGCCGAATCGCAAAAAGGGCTCCGGTCCTAAAGCTGGAAATCCTTCCGGGGCTGAAGTGGTTAAAGATGTTTAGTACTTTCACCGGACACCTAGTGATTCCCCCCCCCCCCCGGGGCTTCCACCAGACCCATATTGGTCATCCATCCTTCCTGGGACCTTGCTAGGAAGGCCAACATGTGTCCAGCAGATTCCCCTTCCTCGTACCGTGCCTGTCCCAAAAAGAATCTTTCAGTCTCTGCCTTCTTTAAGGACACCATCCGATAAGATCTCCGGGATTCATCCCAATTGGCCAGTTTCTCTGGCGTGGGGTCCTCCACATACATCCTCTCAGCTTCCTTTACCCTATTCATTACCTCCCATTCCCATTTCGCATTCAATGTTTTTTTTTTTGAGATTTGGTGTATCAAAAGCCCCCTCAAAAAGGCCTTAAGGGTATCCCATATCAGACCCTGACTGGCCGTACCTCTATTCAATTGCAGGAACTCCTGCAATTTGGCTATTATATGATCCTTCGGGGCTATTAATTTTAGCCATACTGGGTTAAACCGCCAGTCCCTATCATGGGGACCCCCACCCATCTCTACAGTCACTACCACTGGTGAGTGGTCTGATAGGCCTCTCGCCTCATATCCAATTTCCACCACCCTTGCAAACAATTCATTGTTCCCCAGGGCCAAGTCTATTCTTGAAAGGGAGGAGTGGGCACTCGACTGGCAAGAGAAGGCGCGAACCCCCGGATGGTGCTCCCGCCAAATATCCCTTAAACCAGTTTCCTTCAATATCTCATACAACCCGGTCCATATAGGGGGTCCGCTCCCTCCTTTCGGGGGCCATCTATCCATCTGGGTTTTCATAACCATATTAAAGTCCCCCAACCACAGTGCTGGAATACCCGTCTTGTCCGCCATAAACCCTATTAGGCAACCAATGATGTCTAATCTAAAAGGTGGAGGAATATACACCCCCACCAGAATGATCGGGAGTTCTGCCAACTTACAATACAAAAAAACATATCTCCCTTCCCCATCTAGCTTTACCTGGATACATTCAAATCCCACTGAAGCATGGATTAATATACTCGTTCCTCTAGAGTATGAGGTGTATGTGGAGTGAAATTGGTGTGGAAATCCCCTAATCTTTAAACGGTCAATTGAATCCCCCGTTAAATGTGTTTCTTGTAAACATAGCACTTTTATCCCCAATGTTGCAACTGTTTTAAACAAGGCCGTCTTTTTGACCAAGTTACTCACTCCCCTCACATTCCACGACCCAAATGTCACCAGTCTACCCATTGTATCAAAAAGAAAAAAAGAAAAAAGGAAGAAGCCAGGGGACTCAGCCATGGAACGCAGAAGGGCAGAGGGGGGCCCCACCAGGGGAGCCCCATCTCACCCGTCTCCCTCTTCTCCTCCTTGGGGTGTTAACCAAATCATATTCACACTTATACATTCTTCCTACCAACCCAGCTAACCCCTCCCCCCCATTCCCTCCCCCCTCCCCCCAACCCTTTTTGGGGCTTTTCCTTGTGACTTCGGTGTTTTCCTAGTGCAGAATAACCATAAATATAACCTTTATAATTTTTACTGTGCCTATACCTTGGCACATTCCTACTACCCCTTTTGCACGCTGTTGCCGGTGGCATTCCCTTCTTGTGCTCGTGCTTCCTGTGCTCAAAAAGAAAAGTTTTCCATATATAATCATTCAACCCTCTATACCTCTTTCATATTATTATTACAGTGCCTTCATGACAAATTCTTTTATACCATTTTACCCTGTGCCCTTAATCAAATCAACCCTGGGCCCTGCCCTCACCCGGTTATAACAAATTATACTCTAATTTATAATCTAACTCTCTCTCTCTCCCCTCTCCCCCCCCTCCCCCCCTCTCCTCCTCCCACCACCTCATATGTGTTTCTTCCTCCTACCCCAGTAACCTAATCAGCCCCTCAGGGCCAACTCCCGCTCATGGTAAATCATGCGTAGACTGCTAACATTTCTCTAACCAAGACCCGGCTGCATCCGGGGTGTCAAAAAAAGAGACCTCCCCTTTGTACACAACCCGAAGACGAGCTGGGTAGAACATGGCATATTGGATGTTTAATTGTCGCAGCCTGGCCTTGATATCCAAGAAACTGAGCCGTTTCTTCTGAACTTCTGTCCGGAAAAAACAATATTTTATTCCCATTGTACATTACAGATTTCAGTTCTCTTGCCCTTCTAAGGACAATTTCTTTATCCCTAAAACATAGCAGTCTCATAATGACAGATCTTGGAGCTCCTCCTGAGAGAGCCCCCCTTGTTGGTATCCTATGAGCTCTTTCAATAACA
The DNA here is from genome assembly GCA_018402905.1 of Glandirana rugosa. NCBI lineage: Eukaryota > Metazoa > Chordata > Amphibia > Anura > Ranidae > Glandirana > Glandirana rugosa. The sequence goes on from BLSH010407563.1 coordinate 132,393, forward strand.
AAGTGAGAGGAAACATTTTCTTGACCCAACGTGTCCCCTAGCCATTTCTCCAGAAAAGCTCTCATGTCCCTCCCCTCAGATTTTTCTGGAAGTCCCAAAATAAGAACATTGTTTCTTCTTTCCCTATCTTCAAACTCCTCCAATCTCTCATTCTGCCTGGAGACTATCTTTTTTAATCTCTCTACATCCTTCTTTAGGGGGGACTGGGCGTCCTCAATATTTCCCACTCCCTCTTCCAGTTCCGTAGTCCGCTCCCGGATTTTCTGAAGATCGTGTCTTACTAACAGCATGTCCTCCTTTATGCCCTTTGTTTGGTCCATTAGCTCTACCAAAGAAGCCTTGCAGGTGTTTATTGCCGACAGTATTTCTTTCAAGGATGGTTCCTCTGTTATTGACCCCTCCAGGCTTGACATGCCTTGCATTGCCGGCAGGCTAATCTGCCCCCCAGTCCCTTTATGATCTTTACCTTTGGACTGAGTACTAGTCCCCTTAAGAGATCCAATTGGTGACATAGACACTTTGGCCTGCTGCGTTTTCCCACTAACCTGGGAGGACTGGGGGGTTCCATGTGCAAATTTCTCCAATTTATTGGCAATCTCTTTGCTTTTATCTTTTAGAGCTTTCTGGGATAAGTCCACCCCAGCTTCCTGTAACATTGAGGCGTCCCGTTTTTTTTTTGCCATGGTTCCCGCTCTGGTATCCAGATCTATACTGCTCTTACTCCTTCTTTCTTACAAAGTCCAGTGACACCCACCTTCCCCACAGCTGACTCACATGAAGTAGCCAGTCGAAAGGGAGAAAAGAAGGAAAAAGGAGAGAGAGAGAGAGAGAGAGGAAGAAAAAAAAAAAAAAAGGAAAACCACCAAACTATTATACCCCAATGCAGTTGCTAGAGCAGCTAGTGTTAAGAAGACGTTCACATCCCGTATAAATGGACAGATACATATTTCCACTTGTATATATCCAATGTTAACCCTAGCAGTCTCCTGGTTTTTAATCTTTCCACCTCAGGGAAGGATAATAAAGGATAATAAAATACTGAATAGTGTCAGAATCCTCCAGCCAAAAGCTACGGTAAGTAGCGGCTGGAGCGCCTTTCACTCTTCCACTTAATACCCAGGGGGTATCACTAACCTTTGGGGGGGAGAAGGGGGAGCGGGAATACCGCACACTCACTTCCCTTCTCACCCACCCCAGGAGCCCTCCGGCTATCTCTCCGCCACCAGGATGTATCGTGCTGGCACTTTCAGCTCTTGGCTTCAGTACCGGATCCCTAGGTCCAAAAGCCGCTTGCTCTTTCTTCACCTCCAGGTGCTCGGAGGTCTTATGCCGCGGTCAGCGTCCACTAATATCCCGGGTTTCGCCACGGGTCACAGGGCCAGTCGGTAAAACTGGAGCCAGAGGGAACGGTCGGACACTGGGCCGGCTCCACACCTCCAGCTCCGCCCGCTCACTGACACGCTCCCTTCAGACAGTCAGGGTCCGAAATCAGGCACACTCCTTACACAGGATCATAACGGCATACAGCCTAAAGCATGGAGCACAGGCTGCACGAGCTCGCACGCCCGCTCACGTCAGCATCCGGCTTCCTGTCACCGCCCCGGAAAAAAAAAACCCTTCTATTAATTTTAATTAAAACAAAAACATGTCATCCAAATACCATCTTATTAAAAGTTTAGTATTTCCATTGTGATGGAATGATTGCATTTACACATGTTATCAAACCTGGTGAGCCATTCTTCTGAGGAGAAAGTGTGGTTAAGGTCTGACTCCCAGTTAGTCATGGGCTTAGTTTTTTCTTGAGAAATTGAGTCATTCAAAGTTTTGTGTATTAAGGAGGTTGTTCCCTTATCTCTAGGGGAATGAAGGCATATTTGTTCAAATATGGAGTAGGGCGGGTGAAGAGTAAGAGAGTAGTGTTCATGGAAGAATTTCTTAATTTTGTTATAAAAAGCTAGATCAGATAAAGGAAGGTTAAATCTGGACTGAAGTTCTTCAAAAGATACAAATTTGCCATTGGTTGTTAGCGCTCATAGGGAGTTAAGGCCTGATGAGTACCATCTACCACGCCAGGCCTCATCGCCAGAGGAGGCAGGAAACCTGGGGTCTCCCAGGTATGAGGCTAAAGGTGGTGTGGGGGAGATTAAATTAAAATGTTTTTTATATTGTTTCCAAGTACGTAGAAGGTGAGAAATAATGTAGTTTTTAGAGGTAACAAATCTGATAGGGGGAGATTCTAACCAGGGAACTCCTAAGCCGCCATTGGTGCCTAAAGAAGGATTGGTTATCACTCCTAGGTTTCTTCCCATTCCATATGAATTTGTTGAGTTCTCGTTGTAGGCATGTTAGCTGATATTTCGGTATATAAATAGTGAGAGAGTGAAAATAAAATAAAAGTTTGGGTAAAATCGTCATCTTAATGGCACAAATTCTGCCAAGAAAAGATATATGATAGGACGACCAGATTTTTAGTAATGATTTTATTTTGGTGAAAAGGGTTGGATAGTTTGCTTGAAACAAAGAGTTGAAATGAGGGGCAATTTGTATACCTAGCTTTCTAAACGATTGAGTACACCATTCAAATTGAAAATTATTCTTAAGGGAATGTACTAAATCTGAAGAAAAATTGATAGGGAGGGCTGTACATTTGGAGAGATTCACCCTGAGACCAGATAAATTTCCAAATATATTAAGGTCAGAAATAAGATTAGGCAAAGAAATAGAGGGGTTTGATAGAAATAATAGGACATCGCCTGCATATAAACTAAGTTTATATTCATTTGAATCTTTTTTATATCCTTGAATATTTCTATTGTTTCTAATTGCACAGGCGAGGGGCTCTATTGCCAGGGCAAATAGTAAAGGGGAAAGGGGACATCCCTGTCTAGTGCCCTTTTTAAGGTAAAAAAACTCAGAATAGCTGCCCGGGATCTTGATTCTGGTCTGTGGGTTGTGGTATAATGCGTTAAAGCCATGAATAAATTTAAAGGAGATGCCAAATTTTGGGAGTAAATGTTATAGATAATTCCAACTAACACTATCAAAAGCCTTGTGAATGTCTAAGGTGAGGAGGCAGACTGAGTTATTAAAAAGCTTAGCGTCTTGAATAATATTCAGCGCTAATCTAATGTTATCTGAAATGTGTCTATTGGGAATAAAGCCCAATTGATCTATATTAGTGAAGTTATTACTTTGGAAAGTCTATTAGTTAAAAGTCTACTGAAGATCTTGAGGTCGTTATTTAGAACTGAAATTGGGCGGACATTTTGGGGGATGGAATGATCTTTGTTTGGTTTGGGTAACAACAACATATTCGCTAGAAGCATTTCTTCTGGGAAATGTCCACCTTGTAGGATATAGTTATTAAGTTTAGTTAGAAAGGGAGAAATTAAGTGGTTACATTTTTTTATAATAATTAGTGGAAAAGCCATCTGGGCCCGGTGAAGTTGAGGTTTTTAGAGATTTTATAATAGCTGATACTTCAGATTCTGTACATGGAGCATTAAGTGAGTCACTTTGTTCCGGATTTAGAGAGGGGAGATTAATATTATTAAGCCAATCTAGTGCTTTAAGATTAGGAGGATTATGAGGGGTGGATAAAAGATTTTTATAAAAATCTGTGAAAGTACTTAGGACTTCAGAGGGGTGGGATGTCACAAGTCCTTTATCATTGCGTAACTTGTAGACATGTGGGGGATTGATAGATTGATTCAATTTTCTGGAGAACATTGAAGAGGCTGAATTGCCAAACAGCAGGAATTTAGCTTTGGAGAATCTTAGATTTCTTTCCGCATCAGAAGATAAAAGGGCATTAAGTTCTTTCCTGTTTTTATCAATTAAGAGGGTAGTTTCTGGAGATGTGTTGGAGCCCACTCTATAGTAAAGTTTGTGGAGGTCTTTGGAAAGCCGATTGATTTCCTTTAACCTAGATTTTTTCCTATTAGAGGCTATCTTAATTAGATGTCCTCTAAGAACTGCCTTGTGGGCAGTCCATAGTGTGGTAGGGTTAATGTTATTTATATTGTTAAGCGTGAAGTAATCTTCAATGTGCGTGGAAAGTTCTTAAACTACCAGGGGGTCAGATAATATAGAGTCATTAATCCTCCAATTATGGGTAGATGACATGAGGCCTATTTGCGAGGTTTGGAAAGAGACCAATTGGTGATCGGACCAAGAGCAGGGGAGGATTTCAGCTGAGGAGGAATTGGCTAGGAGTATAGGGGTACAGAATATATAATCCAGCCTGGCATAACTGTCATGCGGGTGTGAATAAAAAGTAAATAGTTTGGAGCCAGTATGATGAGCACGCCAGGTGTCAATCAGTTGGTAATCATTTAGGGAAATGTTTAAAGATTCGGGAAAGGTTTTAGATGAGGAAGTTTGTCTGCTTCTATCTAAAATGTAATGCGCAGCTAAATTAAAGTCTCCTACTATCAGATGGGGAGAGCTAAATTTCTCTAGGGTGTTGAAGAAAGAATTGAAAAACGTGGAGTGGGCTTCATTTGGGGCATAAATCAAAGCTAAGGTTATATTATATCTTTGTTATTAACAGTGCCCTTAAGGATTATAAAACGGCTGTCTGCATCTTTATAAATGTGTTTGATATCGAATATTAATGTGTTTTTTATGAAAATGGCAACGCCTCTAGTTTTGTTAGTGAAAGTGGTAAAATAATGTTGGCTGTATGATTTATCAAAAAAGTTGGGGTGGTTGTTAGTGGCAAAGTGTGTTTCTTGAAGTAAAATGATGTCTGCGCCTAAGCTTTTATATTGGCGGAATGCCTTACTTCTTTTATGTGGGGAATTAAAACCTTGTACATTGTGGGTGATGACCTTAATAGCCATTCATATACTGGTTATTTAAGCTGTAATTATAGTAAAGTGATAGAGAAAGTGGCTTTATGAGAGATATGCCTAACAAATTATTTCTGTTGTATGATGGGTAGAGGGTCTTGTTTATATAGGTGAAAATTATGTAGTTAGTGTGTTGCATGTTATGAAGAATGCAAATATACCTTCCGATCAAATATTTTAGAAAATTAAGCAAATTAAGAACTAAAAGTAACCAAAAACAGGGATTGGCAAGCAAATTGCAGGCCAATAAAATAGAAAACGAATGCAGATAACTAGATCCGCTACTTGCTCCTGACTCCCCGGAGGGACCAAGACCCAGCGCCCCCAAGGGGGGAGCCACTGTGGGAAGATCCATCAAGGGGCAACCGGAACAAGGGGGGCAAACTAGCACGGCAGATCGACCAGGTCAGAAACAGTTTATATTTTAAAGAGCGGTGCTGTCTGTTATAAAAACTACCAGCAAGCACATATATTATATGCGATTCAATAAGTTTACAATTCAAGATAATTAAACTAAGGTTAGTATAAATCAATCTACCAGGGGGGCCCAAGCGACAGAAGAGTAATCATGTATAAAAGCTTTTAATATCAGGGGTATAATATAGTTTAAGTCTAGACGATGCGAGAGGAAAGAAAAAAAAAAGGGGGGGGGTGAAGTTTGATTTAATATGGATTGGAGTGAAGTAAAGGAGATGGATACGACAGCATCACCCCATTGACAGCAAGATATATATTAAAATAAAGTTAATGGGAGGCAGTGTAAAATGGAGTCCCGTGAGCGGCGGCTCACGAGGCGGCCCCAACTTGGCAAGGTCTGACGCAGGACCATCCCCGTTCCCCCAACCCAGGGATCTAAAAAATTTAGTTGCAAATTTAACTGGAGAGGATGGAGGGTAAGGCTGAAAAAGGTACCTCCTAAAACCAAACCATCTTGCGAGTAAATGCATAACATGTCGTATATATTACAAAAAAAAAATATTCAGAATTCACAAATAACATTGAAAATGACATGCAATGCATTGAATGGAAATATAGGTATAAAACAACAATGAACAAAAACAAAAAAAAAAACAAACAGTGAGAGCATCCTAGAAAGAATAACCCAAATAGTCATGCCTTGCTCTCCACAATATCACCCATATTAAAACATTGAACTGAAAAATGTGTAATCATCAAGAACCTATGATAGTCACAATGTCATGAATCAATAATGAGGTCATAAAGGTGTAATTCTGTGCTGAGGAGAGCATCAAAAGTGATAGCCTCCTATTTAAGTGGAGTCACTGTCTCCAGCAGCATTGTGGAGTATTCTAGGATGCCGAATTATAAGTAACTTAGACCACAAAAGCAAGAACAAATTGAGACCCATATGTTCAAAAGGGTGTTGTGAAGAAATGAACTTGTATCCTGGAATAATAACAAGCTTAAGCCGGAATTAAAATAAAGGTTTAAATGTCCTCCATTAGAAGAAAAAAAAAAAAAAACCCGTCTATAGGTTAGTGTAGGAAAAAGGATCAGGAATCTATAAACCGTCCATGAAGAATTCAAAAAGGGGGAGTGTGATCCCGTTTTTACCCATAGTAGCAATTTTTTGGGATAATTAGATGAAAAAGTAATGTTCAGTGGGATAGTGGGGGTCCCATTCCCCAATCTATCATGCTGGCAAACAATAAGGTAAGTTGTTATAAGCATCATTTCTGGATGAGAATTGAGATGTCAAAAATGACACTAGGTGGCAGTCTAAGGCAATGTCATTTTATTAGCTTTAGGAAGAAAAAGTTATATATTTATTAAGGCTGTGGGGGAGATCTCTTTCAATGTAGGAAATCAGTGATTTCTCCTCTGTTCTCTCCTGGAATTTGGGGTAGACCAGATGGGGGAAGGTCTAGGGGTCAAATGTAATCTCAGAGCAGGCTCAGGTTCCAGAAGGCCCAGTTTAATCAAAAGATCTTTACCCTCTTTTAGGTATAGACTGTATAAGATGTGCCAATATGAGGCACTGTGAGTTTGAAACGAAATCCCCATCTATACTTGATGTTGGATGATTGCAAGATGGATGTTACCTCCTTCATTCCTCTCCTTCTCTCCAAAGTTGCAGGGGAGATATCCGGGTATATCTGGACCTTGACGCCATCCAATGTAATACTAGGGGTGTTTTATGAGATAGTCTTTTAGACATAACACAATGTCTCGTGGGGGTTTATCAGGTGGGGGTTTAGGACGGAGTGCCCTGTGGATTCTGTCACATACAAACGCAGATTCTGGTTTGTTCGGAAGAAGAGATTTAAACAATTTGTTCATTGATGGGATTTGGTCGGAGACCGATTCTGGGACCCCACGGATGCGCAAATTGCATCTGCGATTGCGATTATCCAGGTCTTCGACCTGTGTTTGCACATAAGTGAAGTGCTCTGCAAGGGTCTCAAAATCCTTTCTGAGGTCATTATGAGCAAGTGTTAATTCGTCATGTTTGGTCTCCAATACATCAGTTCTATTGCCAAGTGCTGCTATTTCCTGGGATAAATCTGTAGTAGATTTGTTAATTTCTGATTGAATTTTATTAGCTATTTTGTCATACATCTTGGCAAGACATGCATCTAAATCTAATTTTGTAAGGTGTGGAGAGTACTCACAGTCCTTTGCTGTATCGTGCTGTCCGGGGACAGGGGAGCTGCCGCTTGTGGCTGGAGAGGGACCAGCGCCATTTTGAGACATTCTGTATTTCTGTGCAGAGCGGAGGAGATATGAGATTAAGTGCTTCTGGGAGCTGGAATCCTGTTTTTTTTTCCTTGTCGACATGCACCGGAATGTTCCCCAGGGAGGATAGAGTAAGAGGGGCAGTTGTGAGGTTTTAATGACCCTGGGGATCCCAAAAGGACGAGCCGAGTCTGCGGAGCTCTCAGCAGATGAGACCTCCTCGCATCGCGCCGCGCATGCGCCTGTGTTTTATACTTTTAAGGACTCTGCAAGTACAGAAAAATTGTTATTGAGCCAAAGACGAACTCAGCTCCTCGGTCCTGAATCTGATAATCATGGGGAATCAATATTTCTTATGATGTCAGCTCCACCGATTGCTCCATCAATTCCCGGGCCACTTTTTTTTATGGGTGAATAGTAATTGACTTGTAGAGGAAATAGCCTAAGAACATTCGAATTTACCCAATGTTTACAAAACAAATGTATCAGCAGTCTCACTGGATGAAGAGCTGTGCAAACGTTTTTATTAATACACCCCTAAACTATGAATCACTGAATACAATACCCAAGCTCTACTGCTTGTGATGCTATCCAAGGCTGAAAACCGGTGCTCGTGGCTGGGATGTGCAGTCCCTTAGTACTTTTAATGCTGATAGATATGTCAGAAACTTGGTGGAGGCAAACGCTGACAATCTTTATTGGCTACACAAGTACATCCAGTAAAACAATGCTAATGGATTTCGGGCATTGTGGCCTTACCGGCTGAAACACATTAGCATTGTTTTACTGGATGTATAAATAAAGATTTTCAAAGTTTGAGTCCACCGAGCAGCCGGCTTATTACTATCAACCCCTAAACTTTGGATTCAATCTGGGCATTGTATCTTCTCTTTCGATATTTTTATTGTATTTTAATATACAAAAGTACAAACAGTTGCTAGGATCATAAGAAATATGATCAGAAATATGAAATACTGTGGTGTTAAAATGCATTCAATATCCAGCTTCTAACTATAAAACAATGAGCATGTGCGCTCTTTCAATCCTTCTACATCTAAGGCTCCGAGTAAAGTGTCCTACCAGCCAATGGTTACCATACAGCAGTATTAAGTAAACTTTTAACAACATGAAAGCTAACAATGCTCCTAGGCATATAAAAGTTTCATTTTACAAGTATAATGTGGGAAGGGAAAGGAGAAAAAGAAGGAAAAAAACAATAAAAGGAACTCGAAGAGGGGAACAAAGATGGGAAGAGAAGGAATATTGGGTAGAGAGAACTGCTCTCCTTGGCTCAGGTCCTGACTCCCCACCAGTGGCGGCTGGTGAAATTTTTGGATGGGGGGGCGCCAGGCCCCGCCCTTCCTTTTGACCCCTCCTACTTCTAATAAGCCCCTCCCCTTATAGAATCCACCCACTCCGTCCCCTGTATTCCACATATTGTGTCAGGAGTATACAGCTCAGCATCACAGGGCACAGTATACAGCTCAACATCACAGGGCACAGTATACAGCTCAGCATCACAGGGCACAGTATACAGCTCAGCATGGACACAGTATACAGCTCAGCATCACAGGACACAGTATACAGCTCAGCATCACAGGACACAGTATACAGCTCAGCATCACAGGACACAGTATACAGCTCAGCATCACAGGACACAGTATACAACCCTAACATCACAGGGCACAGTATACAGCTCAGTATCACTGGACGCAGTATACAGCTCAGCATCACAGGACACAGTATACAGCTCAGCATCACAGGACATAGTATACAGCTCAGCATCACAGGACACAGTATACAGCTCAGCATCACAGGACACAGTATACAGCTCAGCATCACAGGACACAGTATACAGCTCAGCATCACAGGACACAGTATACAGCTCAGCATCACAGGACACAGTATACAG
>BLSH010407563.1:144425-154942 GCA_018402905.1 Glandirana rugosa
TGCTGAGACTTTACATGGGGTGGACACAGTGACGGACGTTTGACGGGCAGAAGGGGCAGTTTGCAGCCAGTGACACAGGAGGGGCAGTTTGCAGCCAGTGACACAGGAGGGGCAGTTTGCAGCCAGTGACACAGGTGGGGCAGTTTGCAGGCAGTAACACAGAAGGGGCAGTTTGCAGCCAGTGACACAGGTGGGGGCAGTTTGCAGGCAGTGACACAGGTGGGGCAGTTTGCAGGCAGTGACACAGGTGGGGTACATTTCAGAGTCGTTCCCCCCCCCCCACTTACCCCATCCAGCAGGCATGATTCTTGTTGCAGAGATTCGGCATGCGAGAGCACGCTGGAGTCTGCAGAGTTCGGCACACGGAGAGCGGCTGTCCCCCCCTGGTCGGTCCCCGGGCGCTCATGGTCTCTGTGGGAGCGGAAGTCACCTCCGCTCCCACAGTGACCCGCCCCCGGCTAGGCATCCAATCACCCTGAGCGGAGGCTCAGGGCAGCCAATCAAGCTATGAGTGTGCGCCCGTTCAGCGCACACTCATAGCTTTTAATGGCCGGCCAATAGGCTCACTACTTGGCTGTCATGTGACAGCCAAGGAGCCGAAAAAAAAAAAAAAAAAGAAAGTCAATGTACCGGCGCCACCTGCAGGTGGGCGGGGTTGACTTTTTTTTTTCTTCTTTTGCCGGCTGGGAGGCGGCGCCCCAGCGCCCCTCCCACACCAGCCGCCGCTGCTCCCCACCTTGGCTTTGAATTTAGATAGGTGATTGTAGATATTTTATCCAGGGTTTGGGCAGTGGGCCCTGATTCTGTGCTGTAGTGTTGTCACTTCTGGGTTTGCCAGTTTAGTCTGTACACTAGAGGTGAAGTTGGACACATCTCCTCTCTACCTCTCCCTCAAACCACAAAGGCTGAGACAGTCATGTCTGTTGAGTGTTTTTTAAGAAAAACTTTCCAGTGTCATGTGACTACATCATGCACTACCAACTTCAGCCCCTGCAGCAATCCTAGTCTTCTTTAGAAATAAGAAAAGAATACCTGATTGTAGAAGGCATTTTTTTTTTTGAATATCACAGTCTATTTTTATAATATAAAGGTTTCCAATACATCCACTGTTTCCTGTAATGATTTGCGTATTTATGGTGGTGTCTTAACTGTCACTGGCAAGCGGCACAGATTTTGGGTAGGGATGAGTTTGGGCCTGTTCTGATCCTAGTGTAAACCTACCTGAGTCTGCAAAAAAGTTGTCACTGTACTGGCCAAATCAACTTGCCCTGCAGCCACATGTAACACAAGGGGCATGTAAAAGTTAGGCTGCAGGGCAGGGAATGCCTTGGCTGCTTGTGATTGGCTAAGTACAGGTAACAACTTCCTGGCAGATTTGCTCAGGTGGGTTTAGACTATGTCCCTATACACACTATTAGATTTTCTGCAGATTTTTTCCTTCAGATTTACCAAAACCATATAATATAAGGTCAAACCTTACGAGTTTCAATTTGTATGCAATCAGGCAGGCCCTTGCACTACATGGTTTTGGTAAATCTGAAGGAAAAAATCTAATAGCGTGTATGGGGTCTAAGACCCGAACATACCCAAGCTCATCCCTAGTCCTCGGTCAGGCTTCATTGCTTGTATAATCATGAAAAAACTGCCATGTGCTGTAACCTTGGGGTAGATCACCTGAAAGTCATTCACTGTTTAATTATTCTCCAGGAGATCAGGGAATGTCCATCCTTTGGATCCAAATCCCTCTATCCCCCATTCTTCCTTAGCTGTACCTGGTTTTGGTCTGATGTATAGACCTCTTAAAAAATATATTATTTTAACTGTCAGAAGGGTTTTACTGTTCAAATAATTGCATTTTGTTTTTTGAACAGGCAGTATAAAGTAAAAAATGTGATGAGAAAAAGCACTTTTGGATTTAACCAATGCTTTTTATATGTTTAGTTCTTCTTGGCGTGGAGATTGTTTCCTTAGTCTACATACTTTGTGCTGAAAGGTGTCCCATTTGATATATCAGAAAATTGGGTGGTATGCTCTCTAGCCACTTGCCAACTCACCACAGTAATTATACTGTGGCAGGGTGACAGAATTATGTACATATACATCATTGTGCTTGCTTGGTTTAGGAGCGCACTGCGGACACAGTGGATTGCAGATCCCAGTACCTCACATGATATCACATGATCACAATGTAAACTAAGCTGTTATGAAAGAATCTCATTCATAACAGCTCCGCTTCCTATACCAGTTGTGAGTTGTGAGTGGCCCACAGCTATCACATGGTACCTGGGGAATCACAGCACCCTGTACCATGTGATTAGCTGTAGCCAATCAAAAATCACTAGTAATCACAGCTGTCATGAATGTAACCCATCCATGACAGTTGAAAACATTGCTGATCATCATTGTAACAACAATAAAAGTGTAATAATCCCCCCCCCAGAGTAGCACAGTGGTACTGTGGTGACACAGAACTACTCTGATGAAGGTATGTAAAAAAAAAATAGCAAAAAATAAAAAAAAATGTATTTAATTCATTTTTTTTAATTATTTTAACATTTTTACTTTTGTTTTTTTGTTTTTTAACCAATCGGTGTTCCTGATCATCACCACACCAGTCATATATATGATGACGCTGTACTGCACTAGTGACAGTATGTAAAAAGAAAATTGTAAAAAAAAAAAAAAAATTTATTTCATTTCTTTATTTCCAAAACGTTGTGGCATAAAATGTTTCCTAAATGGCTCAAAGTGGTCATTTGGGGGGTATTTGTATTGTCCTGACAATTTAAGGGCCTCAAGAAATGAGATTGGCCACCAGTACATCAGGATTGATCAATTTTCAAATATATAGTATATACCATAGTTTGTAGCTATAACTTTCACACAAACTATTAATATACACTTAGAAGTAAAAACAATCCTGCTGCTTCAGGTGAAGCGGCAATGATGGTGTCTGAAATCCACCTATGCATGGGGTGCAGTACAAATGAAGAAAGAAGATTGGATGGCTGTATAACCATGTAATGCAGATAAAAGCTTCTTTATTCAAAAAAATCATCAATAAAAACAGGCACAAGGCATATTGGCAAGGGACAAGCAAATATTAAACGTGTAAAATGTGTCAACCTTTTTTTCCCCTGCCAATATGCCTTGTGCCTGTGTTCATTGGCGATGTTTTGAATAAAGAAGCTTTTATCTGCATTATATGAGTGTGCAGCCATCCAATCTTCTTTCTTCATATTAATATACACTTATTCTTTTTTTTTTTTTTACCAAAAACATGTAGCAGAATAAATTTTGGCCGAAATTTATGAAGAAATTCTTTTTTTTTTTTTTTATTGTATATATTTTATAACAGAAAGTAGAAAATATCGGGAGGTTATTTTTCAAAACTTTTTAGTCTTTTTTCGTTTATATAATAAAAAATAAAAGATCCAGTGGTCATCAAATACCACCAAACAAAAACTCTATTTGTGCGAAAAAAAAATATATACATAGTTGCATACATTTAATTGCTAGTTTAAGTAGCGCAGTGATGAATAGCAAAAAATGAACGGTCATGAAGGTGGAGAAACTTTCCGGAGCACAATACGCACTGCTGTTTTCCAGCTTTTTATTGACAACCAGCACTGACCATCGTTGAGAGTATTTTTTTTTTCAAGTCACAAGTGTGCAGAAAGTTTAACCAAGCATCACCAGTCATACCACCATTCACACCACCAGTCACACCACCATTCACACCAGCAGTCACACCACCAGTCACACCACCATTCACACCACCAGTCACACCACCATTCACACCACCAGTCACACCACCATTCACACCACCACTCACACCACCATTCACACCACCAGTCACACCACCATTCACACCACCAGTCACACCACCATTCACACCACCAGTCACAACACCATTCACACCACCACTCACACCACCATTCTCACCACCAGTCACACCACCAGTCACACCACCATTCACACTACCAGTCACAACACCATTCACACCACCACTCACACCACCAGTCACACCACCAGTCACACCACCATTCACACTACCAGTCACAACACCATTCACACCACCACTCACACCACCATTCACACCACCACTCACACCACCATTCACACCACCACTCACACCACCATTTAATAAGCTTTTAGGGCGATGTGCAAGAGAGTATGTGGAGAATAATAGGATTCTCCACATCCTTTTGGCAACACTGGTGGTAGCATGTTAATTCATTTTACACAACGTTCCATTTATCTGAATGCTTTAAATGTTATCTTCATTCAGGGCAGTGAGCTCTCAGTATATAGTACAGATGCATATGTCACATTTCAGAGCACATTAGTTTTGTTTGTTCTTTTTAATTCTTTTTCTCCTGTTCTTTGTTTGATTCTTTTTCTTTTTCAGAGAATGATTTAACTTGCTTGGTTTTTTGACTTTGGCTTTCTTTGCAATCCATGTCCTGACACGTTTACTCTTGGGGCTCACACATAAAGTCTTGTCTTTAGTGTACAACCTATGAAAATATACAAAAATAAATTACAGAAAGATGCAATAAATCGGTTGTTCTCAAATTGTGAAGTGTGAGTTTCCCCAATCTAAAATACACAAGTCAACAGAAGGAGGCCATAGATCTAGCATTACAGGTTTTTTAACCCTTTGATGATTGATGCCTAGATGCCCAGGCCAGATTTAACACCAATAGCATTTGTCAGTTAACTTAAAGTTAAAGTGATTCTAAAGGAAAGAGTTAAAAAATAAAATAACAAACATTTTATAATTACTTGCAATAGTTTTGCACAGAACAGCCCCAATGCTAGTTTTGGGTTCCCCGTTGGTGGTCCTGGCTCCTCCGCCTGCCGAGTGCCCCCAATAGAAAGCCTCTTGCTAGGGGGGGCACTCAAGCAGGCTCGCTCCCCTCCACGCTCTGTGTGTCGATTGTCGGCCTTGTCCCTGCTCTCTCCTCATTGGCTCACTGGCTGTAATTGACAGCAGAGGGAGCCAATGGCTCCCATTACAGTGCAGTGGTGGCCCGTGAATTGTGGGCGCACGGGCGCCCCCCCCTTTAACACTGCTGCTGCCCTCCTTATCCATGCGCCCAGCCCCTTTCAGGACGTGGGTGCATGAATTCCTATGGCAGGGATGGGCAGGGAGGCTCTAATAGGCTTCAAAATAGGGTGGGCACAGAGACATATCAGAAAGCAGGGGTGATTAAAGGGAGTTTAAAGGTTCTTTTTTATTTATAAAATAATAAACATGTCACACTTACCTGCTCTATACAGTGATTTTGCACAGAGCAGCCCCAATCTTCTTCTTCTGGGGTCCCCCGATGGCACTCCTGGCTCCTCTTTGGCGAGTGCCCCCAAAGGAAGCAGCTTCCTATGGGGACACTCTTGCAGGCTCGCTCCTGTCTGACCCTGTCTGCTTCTATTAACACAGACTGGGCTGCTCAGCCCCACCCTCCGCTCCTTGACACAGCATTTGATTGACTGCAATGGAAGCCAATGGCTCCTGCTGCTATCAATGTACCCAGAGAGGAAGGACAGACCTGGGGGAGCCTCAGCTGTCATGCACAGTGTTGGATCATGAATGGGCTCAGGTAGGTATAAGGGGAGGCAGGGCAGGATTCTGTTACACGGAACGTGTTTTAGCTTAATGTAAAGAATGCATTAAGGTAAAAAACCTTTAGGCTTCATGCTCACAGGACTTTAAAAAAACATCCAAAAACGTCAGTAGCTTATCAGTGATTTTTTTCAGCTTTTACCAGCGTTATAGTACCTCCGTTTTTTCGTGGTCTTTTAGCGTTTTTAAAGGGCCAGCCTTTTTTTTTTTTTTTTTTGCCCAATTGATCTAAAATGTCCAAAAATGTTGGGGATCAATGTTTTTGAGCGTTTGGACATTTTTACAGCTGAAAAACATCCAAAAGAACCCTCTGGTCTTGGGTGTTTTTTACAGCTCAAAAACGTCACTGCTAAAAACAGTTGATAACAGCCTATGTGTGCATGATCACATAGGATAACATGATGGGGGGTTTATTGACTGTAGAAAAAAAAAAACAGCTGCTGTAAAACAGTCAAAAAATGTTCTGTGTGCATGAGACCTTAGGCTTTAGAACCACTTTAAAGCCACCAAGAAAAATCTATATCTTCTAAGTAGAATGACCTTTTGATGTGAAGAATTCTAACGCTAGTCACGTGAATTTTTTAGCACACAATTTGGTATGTTATTTCCAGTGAATAAAAGGCAGAATTTCGAGTTTTCTAGCAAGTATGTTCACCTGAGAGTCAATGTAGCACATTCTTGGCTTGGCTTCAATAATTTGAAATTGAAACCAATTCTACATAAAATGTTTCTCGATTGTTGCAGTGCTTCGGGAGCCACACCTGTTTAGCCTACCATCCAAACTAGGGGGAACCGCATTGCCTTTTCATGGCAGAAGCTTTCTACTACTTTCATTATTTATTCACAAGGTTCAGTTGTAACTTATATTTTCTGAAAATGTTATGTTAATAGCTATCTATGATATTTGGATAATACTTGGTGCAACACTTGCAACGCTTTACCCAAATTAACTTTATAGTATTTCTTTTGAGACACAGAGTGCTTTGATTTGGTGGCATTTAATAACCACTGCCACCGTTTTATTATTATTATTATTATTATATTATTATTTTTTACTATATAAACTGTTTTGAAAAAAAAAAATCCCCTTACTTTGTTTTAAAATATATCAAATAAAGCCCCAAGCTTATTTTTTGCCACTTTCATTTAGAATTAAGAAACATGCTGGCATTTAGAGGGTTAAAACATGGCAATGGTACACTGGATACATTAATATATAGATTATGCACAGACAGAAGAGGGTGTAAATGTGTCAGTATACAGCTCATATACATTGAGAGGATGGAGATGAAGGGGTTGATGTGTAGCAGTGCAGAATAAGGGAAGTGAACTGTTAATATACAGGTTATTTGGGCTACTTTCACATTGGGGCTACAGCTGCGTTATCCCCAGAAGGGGATAAAAAGGGGTTAGAAGCGCCCACCTAGCACTGCTTTCAAAGCACTTTTAAGGCGCTTTGAAAGCGGCGTCCATTCATTTCAATGGCAGAGGCGGTGGAGGAGCGGTGGAGGAGCGGTGTATACACCGCTCCCCCACCACCCCAAAGATGCTGCTTGCAGGACTTTTTTTCCCATCCTGCAAGCGCACGGCCCCAGTGTTAGAACACTCAGGCTTTCACACTGGGAAGATAGAAGAGGCAGTTTTCAGGCACTTTACATGCGCTATTTTTAGCGCTAAAGCGCCTGAAAAACATCCCAGAATGAAAGGGGTCATAGAGAGACTGAAGATCAGATGTGTATACTTGGGTTGGTTTACTAAAACTGCTGCACACACAATCTGGTGCAGCTATGCATAATAATCGATCCAATTCTAACTTCAGCTTGTTCAATTAAGCTTGGGCAAAAAGCCCCCGCTCCCATCGGTGCGATTTGACAGGTAAAATCACAGCCTATTGCCGGCAATGGCACCGTCCCAATCGGTGCGAGGCCACACCGATTTCCAAAAGTAGTTCCTGCACTACTTTTGGCGACTTCGGGGGTGACTTCAGAAGACATCTGTGCATGAAGCAGCTCAGATATATTTCAAGTCGCCCCCGAAGTTGGACTGAAATGAGGCTTTGAAATTGTACGAGTTCAGATGAAGTTGCATGATTTTAAGTGTTCAGTGTGAATGAGGGCTGAGCCCAGGTTCGCATTGAGGGTGGGTTTGAAATTGTGCGAGTTCAGCTGAACTCGCACAATTTCAAACCAGCAATGCAATCCGACTTCGGGGGCAATTTGACAGACATCTGTGCGGGTTAATGCCCGAAGTGGCCAAAAGTAGTACAGGAACTACCTTTGGGAATCGGTGCGTTGCCGCAAAGTGGGCATTGCACCGACTTAGACTGCCATTGCCGGCAATAGACGCCGATTTGGCATGCAATTTGACATATCAAATCGCATGCCAAATCTGCCCAATGTGAAAGTGGGCTAAAACCTGGAAGCTGATTGGTTACTATGCACAGCTGCACCAGATTCTGAGTACTCCACTTTTCATAAATTCCCCCCACTGTGTCTGTGAACAGAGCCGTCTATTGATTGTGCAGTTCTCAGACATCAACAAGTACAATAGCTGCCTGTGTTTGTTTTCTTCTACGCCGCTTCCACCACTTCACCATTCCTAATGTCATGTTTATAATGGCACTAAAACTGTAATTTTGGTACAAAGCAGTATAATTGTTTACTACTGAAATAAAGGTTTTGAGTTTTTTTTTCACTTTTTAACGTTAAACTAAAAAAAAGAAATGAACAAAATTAATAAGAATAACGTTTAAATAATAATTGTTAGAAATACAATGATAAAAAAACAAACAAAAATCAACTAGAAAATAATAGCTAAGAAGAGAAGAGGAAGAAGGAGTTAATTAGGGCTGATCCAGGTAAACTTTTGAGTTTATAAGGGGTTAAATAGCAAGAAATAGGAACATATTTTTATTTAACACTAAATCTCAATCTGCATATATTCTTGTATCAAATGTAAACCAGTTATTATATGAATAGTAAAAAAATAATATAAAGAAATAACTTTTTACAAAATTTTACAAAATCAACCCAGTTCTTTGAGGAAGAGCTGTGAATAACTGAAATGTGTTAAAACAAAACATGTTGGTGCTGGCTGTTTTAATAAATCAATAACATTTTCCATCTCGGTGTGCAGTGTTCCTGTTGACTGTATAATTGATTTGCTGTGGCGCAGACAAGTCATGCCAGCACCTAAAATGTGACCATGGAGTGTGGAGCCTAATCTCATCTGAAGCTGCATGTTTACCAAAGTCATTATAGCTTCCCATTATGTCTGACCTAAACTTTCAAGTTAGATTAGGGATTATCTGATCTTCCAAGTATTATGAAAGGGTAGGGCCTAGAAAGACAGCAGAAAGATATTCACCATATATATGTAAAACATGAAAATGTGAACAGGTAATTATTCTTACACATAAGCTTGGAGGTGACAAAGGCCATCACGTCTCTGGATTTTATAGTTGATCACTTTCTTTAGCGTATTCTTTGAAATTCTTTCCCCAAGCTCAGTGCAACAATTATTGCTGGAAGCAGAGAAAGCTGCTAAAAAAAATATAAAAAATGCATTTAGAGACAAGTAGCAGAAACTCAAAACTAGCACAAGGCCCCTAAGGTGTATGTAAAGCCAAAACCTTTTTTCGCTTTTTTTATTAGGATAGAATAGGGAAGGGTTAAAACCAGATAGTTTTTTGTTATCTGTGTATCCTTTGAGGATATTTCTCTTCACTTCCTGTCCCAGAGACGCAACAGGAATTAAGAGGAAATCTCATAGGCTGTATTCACGCCTGGGCATTTTGAAAAGAAGCTCCTGAACTTTTTTAGGTAACAGGCTTCACGCAATGCAGTTTGCAACGATTGCACAATTTATTGCGCGACAATTGGGTGTTTTTAGGTGGCATTCAAATGATTGGCTTCTGAAATGTACATTATGTGATTTGTCATTCACATTTGGGCATTTTCAAATGAGAATATTGAACAAATGATTGTCTGTTTTTTTTTTTTGTTTTTTTTTTTGTATGCTAGTTTTATATGGAAAACGAATAGGTTACTAGAGTTGCGAAAATTCTCGTAAAACAGAATACAACTTCCTATGATGATGTAATGTATTGCATTGCATTGTAATGCATTTTCGTTTCTGAGCATGCATGGTCGTGTTCACTCAATTTTTTATGGACTGTACTGAATAAACAAAAATTGTTTGTTCTGTTATCATACAAGAAAAAATGCCAGGTTTGTCCCTTCAGCTCTCCAAAGCTATGTATGAACGATCAGATTATCAAATGATTGCTTTGAAAGCATTAAGCAAACCTCCAATGTAAACCTAAAAATTAAAAAAAGAGTACAAAACTTCTCAAAAATTAGAGAAGTTTAAAAGAGAGGAAACCACAAATAAAATAAAAAATAATAATGTATCAAAAATATCTTTATTCAGTCATCGGAATAAAGATATTTTTTTATATATTATTTGTTTTTAATTTTATTTGTTTATTTATTGGTTTGTGGACACCTGAAGCTCCTTATATATGATCCAGGGGCCTTCAAACCAATAAATAAAGAAATAAAATCAAAAATAATAATAGTTTTAAAAATATATCTTTATTCAGATGACTGTATCCCAGAAATCCTAAGGCTAAGTTTAGACGTGCAGTTGGGGGGCAGTAAAAATGCATGATAGAACCATGTTGTTACCGCCTTACAACCACCGCCCCCCCCCCAAGCTGCAGTAGGCAGTAGAAGGGGTGTTTACATGCCGGGGTTGTGATGCTTTGCGCCCGCTGCAAAATCTACCCAACACTTAGCAAGAGTGTTTGTTAAAAAATAATTTTATCAGCAACACTAATCTGCTAGAGGAAATTCACTGCTAAATGCTTTTAGGGTGTTAATATGCAACC
>BLSH010407563.1:156922-179034 GCA_018402905.1 Glandirana rugosa
CTGGGACTGCATTCCCCTCCGAGAGACACCTGGGACTACATTCCCCCCGAGAGACCCTTAGGACTACATTCCAGGGTCTACAGAGAGCCTCCCCATATATCAGGGTCTACACAGAGCCTACCCATACATCAGGGTCTACAGAGAGCCTTCCCATATATCAGGGTTCCCAGAGAACCCCCCCCCTTACATCAGGATTCCCAGAGAGCCCCCCTTACATCAGGGTCCACAGAGAGCCTCCCCTTACGTCAGGGTCCCCAGAGAGCCTCCCCATAGATCAGGGTCCCCAGAGAGCCTCCCCATACATCAGGGTCCCCAGAGAGCCTCCCATTACATCAGGGTCCCAAGAGAGGCCCCCCATACATCAGGGTCCCCAGAGAGCCTCCCCATACATCAGAGAAAGAGGGGGTGGATGAGAGGGGTTGAAAGAGAGACCCCCTAGCCCTGCCTGCAGTCCCTACTGTCCCAGCCTCTGTCTGTGTGGGTAGGTGTGTGTGATCCACCATCCTCGGTCAGCCTTTTTTCTTCCTATTCCATGACAGTCACAGTGGTCTAGGAGAGGAGCTTGGAGAAGGAGCGCAGGCTCTGGGAGGTGCTGGGGATGCTGCTCAAGGTGGTAATGAGGCCTTGTCTTCTCTCTCTCACTCTCTTCTCTTTCTCTTCTGGGCTCTTCCTGGCTGCCCAGGTCTCCCCCTCCCTATTTGAAGATGCCGCAGTCCTGCACCCCACCACCGGACCAGCAGCGTCCACTCCAGTCCAGGACCATGACAAGGGGGCTGGGCTCAACTCTTTAAGGCCCACAAGCACTACCGCGGAGGAGGAGGAAGTGGAACCCTCCTCCACTTTGAATGCTGGGCAGGGAGGGAGTCGCGGCCGTGATATCACTGGTTGCTAGACACTAGGTAGCTTTAGCAACCAGTGACCAGGAGTAGAGTCCGGTGGAGGCGAGGGCAGAGCTGGAGCCAGCACTACCGCAGCTCAGTCTGCCCCTGTCTCCTGCATTCCAGACCGGGACATACCTGCTAATTTCAGAGTTGCACCCACCTGATAAGAGAGCGGGGCTATGGGCCCCAGACTCTGGGCTATAGCCCTAATAGCCACCCCCGAGCAACACCCCTGATAATAGTGGATATAATAAAAATACATCAAATGCATTGAGAAAAGTCCATGAGTGTCCAAGTGAAAGAAAAAAAAATAATGTGAAAAAAAATATTCTATGGTAAAAATTCCAGTGACTCAGAAGAGTGATGTTCACAAGTGGTAGGTAGGAGAGTGACAATATATAGAGGAAAGCCAGCTTCCCCAAAATCTTTGTGAAACCACCACCAATAATAAAGATAGCAGCTTACCAGAGCTAATTGGCTTCCAAGCTAATGGAAAAGCAAAACACGCTGTGGGGAAAACACTTTCCCAGATATAGCAGTGGAGGTATTGGCATTCCTGGTCTGTTCACATCCCGATCTCATGTCCATTATATAGGCGTTGAGAGATAAAGGAGCATAGCGTAATATTTTCAAGCAATGTGGTTGCAACGCTCTGCACAGTGGAAAAAATCCAAACTGGAAGTGGTAGCCAGGGTGCCTACGCTGTGATGTGTTCCCACACACCATACGAAATAGTATTCAAAGATAAGGAGAAACAGCCGGCAACTCCGTAATCCTCTGATGATTTATTCATATAGACCACACCACTGAGTACAAAAATAGAAATGGCAGACTAGGTTTCGGCAAACAAGCCTTGATCACTGCACACAAGTGAATGTAAAATGAACATACATTATCAAGAGAGTTAACATGACCATTGCTGCCTCCCTCCACTTCTGATTGGTTAAATGCTTGCTTGAATAAATTGACAATTCATTGCTATTCAGGCACAGAAGGGAAAACAAATCTAAATCTCTGGGAGACAAGAGAAAACAATACACAAATATAAGCAGATGTAAAAATAGAAATAGATACATTGCAACAAAAATGCAAGACAATGCAAGAGAAAAAGAAAGAGAAAAAAAAAAACGCATAGAGATGCAAAAAATGCAGGGGAAAAAAATTGCAGAAAATCGCAAGTCATTACTCTAGCATTGACACCCGCAGCAGATTGCATGAATTCCATGCGATTGCAATGCGGTGCAGGAAACGCACAGGACTCACTGCGTCTCCCGCATCGCATCAGTGTGAACTAGGGCTGAGTGCAGGAACCGTATGCGATCTTGTAAAGAAATCGCACTGCATGCCCGCTCAAATCACATGCAACTCTTCAGCAGTGCGGCCCGAGCCACTATTCTGGCTCAAAGCGTACCAAATCCGCACCAAAACTGTGCAGGACCCTTTTCTTTCCCTTTTTCTTTGGACGCATCAGAATCATACCGCATGAGTGTTTACACCCATTCAATCCGATTCTGCAGAAAAAAAAAAAATGCATGGAGATGCAAAAGATGCAAAAAAAAAATAAAAAATGAGGTAAATTGCAGAAAATCGCAAAGGTAGAAGAAACATGATAAATGAGAAGTGTAAAATATATAAATACAATAGAATAGAATAGTGTAATATAGTCTATAGCTTAGTTTATTAAATATAAAAAAAGGGTCACGCACTTAACGCTCTCCGGTCGCTCGTTGTATCCCAGGCCTTTTGCTGCAGCATTTATATACAATATATGCATGATTTTATCATTCAAAGTGTGAGCGCACCCTTTTTTATATATAATAATCAACCTTTTAGACTATATTACACTATGCTCCTTTATCTTTTAATACTTGAGGACCATGAGCAGAACCAAAAACATGAGGGTTTAATATTATCATTAGGTCCATATAAAACACATCGGGCAATGAGTGAATGAAGATTCTCTGGCGAGATATTGAATTTGTTTTCTGGACATACAAATGATAAGAATAGAAGCATGAAAACATTGATGAAGAATAATTAGAACTAGAGAGTAGGTGGATTTATAGATTGAAATTTTATATTCCACTGGGTCATCAATTTCCCACCTTAGATTGTAAGCTCCATGATGGCAGGGACTGATGTGAATGAACATTATATGTGTAAAGCATTGCGTAAATTGTCTGCACTATATAAGTACCTGTAATAGAAATAAAAATGAAAGAGAATAAAAAGACTGGCAGAGTAGCACCAGCACCACATCTCTGGGTATGAAATGTACAATTTTGAAAAGAAAAAGAGAAAAAAGTGGGACTTTCAAGGTGCTGGTAAACCCCTTCCCCGAAGAAATTACACCAAAATATAATAAAACATACACTTTATTATTTCCATAAAATTGCACGTGGTGCGGGCTCAACTGAAAACCCCAGTAGCCAGTCCATTAATGCAAATAAAGAGTGTCATAGTGATTGTACAGTGACAGTATATACAGTTCATGGTATAGATGTTCACGCAATACCAAACATTCCTGGCTGCTATATAGTGAGCAGATGAAAAATATGCCGGGATGATAATGGTAAGTCCATGAAACACGTATTGATCCAACAATAGTCCGACGCGTTTCGCCCCACTGTTTGGGCATATGCTGACTGTTCATGTAAATTTCAGTGCTCACTGATATGTTTATGTTGTAGTGACTTTAATGTGATCCAGTCCCTGAAGAAGCCCAAACAGTGGGGCGAAACGCTCTTTGACACTCTTTATTTGCATTAATGGGCTGGCTACTGGTGTTTTCAGTTGAGCCCGCACCACGTGCAATTTTATGGAAATAATAAAGTGTATGTTTTATTATATTTTGGTGTAATTTCTTCGGGGAAGGGGTTTACCAGCACCTTGAAAGTCCCACTTTTTTCTCTTTTTCTTTTCAAAATTGTACATGTAATAAAAATAAACTTGGAATTTGCTTTATCATTGAACACGTGAGTTCATACTAGCTCATTTACTACTCTATACAGTATATGTGTTTGTGGACTTACTGTTTTACACTTGGTTTTCACCCTAGTTGACTCTATAATATAAACTATACATAACCAGACTATTGCACTGCTGGATTCTAATTTTTTATACATATATATTTAGGGAATTCCCCTATGTGCAAATATGCTATTGGAAATTATGTCATGGTTATTTTTATAACTTATACATTTTTTGACGACAGCTCTGTTAATTGATTTATTATTGTGTCTATGCAACCCCATCCATTGGTTATTTTCAGGACTTGTGGTATATGGTATTTCATTTTAGAGGTGAATTTAAATGTGCGTTTCTAGAATACAGTCATTTGAATAAAGGTACAGTATGTTTTGGTACATTCATATTTTTGATTTGTGTTTATTGATTGGTTTGGGGACACCTCTTTATATTTTGTTATACCAATTACTACCAAAAAAATTTGACAGAGGATCTAACCCCCCCACAGTCAAAAACTAAAACAAAAGGTTTTGCCTAAGAATACTTTAAAGCAGAACTTTATCCAAAAGGGAAGTTACTCTCTTTCCCCTCCTCCCGCCCTCTTCCTTCACATTTGGCACCTTTTTTTTTTTTTTATGGAGGGATGTAGCGGGTACCTAGTTTTGACATGTACCAGCTCCACCACTTCCAGTCGGATCGCCACAAGCAAAAGTTCACCTCTGCCCCCACTCCTTCCCCCACAGCCTTCTAGGACACATCACAGGTTCCAGAAGACTGCGGGACCATTCACAAAGCACGGCGCGATTCGTTAAAATGCTGGTGCCTACACCCAAAGCTGATTGAAGGGTTGGCTTGGGTAAGGACAATGTTGGATCATGGGGCAGGTAAGTGTCCTTATATTAAAAGTCAACAGCGGCAGTATTTGTAGCTGCTGACTTTCAATTTTTTGGGGATAGACTGGAACTCCTCTTTAAGGAGTATGTCTACTACCAGAAAATATGTCCATTTTTATGACAAGCAGAATTTTTGCCTGTACTTCTCCAAAATTGAGAGTGATTGTAAAGTTAAAGTTATAAAAAAAAAAAAACATGTCATATTTACCTGCTCTGTGCAATTGTTTTGCACAGAGCAGCTCTGATTCTCCTCTCGGGTCCCCTGTTGGCACTCTTGGATCTTCCTCTTCTCTGCATGCCACCATAGGAAGCCACTTCCTATGGTGGTACACATGCGGGCTTGATCCTGAGCCACATTGTGTGCATCTATTGACATACTCAGTGCGGCTCGACCCCACTCCCTAAAGTAGTAAGTGCAAAGCTTGTATAACAGTGTAAATTTGCTGTCCCCTCAAAATAACTCAACACACAGCCATTAATGTCTAAACCGCTGGCAACAAAAATGAGTACACCCTTAAGGGAAAATGTCCAAATTGGGCCCAATTAGCCATTTTCCCTCCTCGGTGTCATGTGACTCATTAGTGTTACAAGGTTTCAGGTGTCAATGGGGAGCAGGTGTGTTAAATTTGATGCTATTGCTCTCACTCTCTCATACTGGTCACTGGAAGTTCAACATGGCACCTCATGGCAAAGAACTCTCTGAGGATCTGAAAAAAAGAATTGTTACTCTACATAAAGATGGCCTAAGCTATAAGAAGATTGCCAAGACCCTGAAACTGAGCTGCAGCACGGTGGCCAAGACCATACAGAGGTTTAACAGGGCAGGTTCCACTCAGAACAGGCCTCGCCATGGTCGACCAAAGGAGTTGCACGTCTTTGGGAAATAGACGTATGAGTGCTGCCAGCATTGCTGCAGAGGTTGAAGGGGAGGGGGGTCAGCCTGTCAGTGCTCAGACCATACGCACTGCATCAAATTGGTCTGCATGGCTGTCGTCCAAGAAGGAAGCCTCTTCTAAAGATGATGAACAAGAAAGCCCGCAAACAGTTTGCTGAAGAAAAGCAGACTAAGGACATGGATTACTGAAACCATGTCATGTGGTCTGATGAGACCAAGATAAACTTATTTGGGTCAGATGGTGTCAAGCTTGTGTGGCGGCAACCAGGTGAGAAGTACAAAGACAAGTGTGTCTTGCCTACAGTCAAGAATGGTGGTGGGAGTGTCATGGTCTGGGGCTGCATGAGTGCTGCCGGCACTGGGAAGCTACAGTTCATTGAGGGAACCATGAATGCCAACATGTACTGTGACATACTGAAGCAGAGCATGATCCCCTTCCTTCGGAGACTGGGCCACAAGGCAATATTCCAACATGATAATGACCCCAAACACACCTTCAAGACAACCACTGCCTTAAGCTGAGGGTAAAGGTGATGGACTAGCCAAGCATGTCTCCAGACCTAAACCCTATTGAGCATCTGTGGGGCATCCTCAAATGGAAGGTTGAGGCGTGCAAGGTCTCTAACATCCACCAACTCTGTGATGTCGTCATGGAGGAGTGGAAGAGGACTCCAGTGGCAACCTGTGAAGCTCTGGTTAACTCCATGCCCAAGAGGGTTGAGGCAGTGCTGGAAAATAATGGTGGCCACACAAAACATTGACACTTTGGGCCCCATTTGGACATTTTCGTGTAGGGGTGTACTCACTTTTGTTGCCATTGGTTTAGACATTAATGACTGTGTGTTGAGTTATTTTGAGGGGACAGCAAATTTACACTGTTATACAAGCTGTACACTCACTACTTTACATTGTAGCAAAGTGTCATTTCTTCAGTGTTGTCACATGAAAAGAAAAATTAAATATTTAGAAAAATGTGAGGGGTGTACTCACTTTTATGAGATACTGTATATGCATGTACATTCATTTACAATTGTTAATATGTGTACATGCATAAATGATTGACTTTCAACTGTACAGCGTGAAGAGTCCTTTGTTTACATATCTGACCTAGCCCTGAGCTGCGTGCAGGCAGCTCATATTTATGAAAGAACACGAAACAGTGAATGGTATGGCCAAGTTCTACAGGTATGCAGAGTCAATTGCAATGACCTGGAAGCACAGACTTTACATTGGGGTCATGCACCTGTCAAACTCTGCTGTATGGGTGAATCTGTACAGCCAATGGGTGTCCATTCACTAATATGGGCTGCCTTCACACAGCTTAGTGCTAGGATGGGAAATTAAATGAAGGGCTCTTCATGGTCTATGGGGCTGAATGCCCATGTGGATGAGCCCTTAATAGATCAGAACGAATGCACATTTACTGATTTTTACACTCTGTGGACATGATCCTATAGGATATACTAGAACTGTGTTGAAACGCAGTACTGCAGAAAACGCTGCATTTTTGGCAGCTGTGTGCATGAGTCCAATAAATGATGACAAGGATAATAGTTACTGCATACGCTGTGATTCCTACTGTTAGAAAAACAAATAAAAAAATAACTAGAAGCCACTAAGCAGTTTCCATCTAGTAAATTATGCCTACATGTCCTCACATACACTGTAAATTATCTACATTCACAATGGCATGTAACACAGAGTGCGATCACTCGGCCTTACGTTATTTACCTGCAATTTACTACATTACAAAGTTCATTTTTATGAGCACATTCTGCAGGGTTTCACAGTTCTCTGTTTTTATTTCCAGATCTTGTCATGTTTTCAGGCTATACCTTGAGAATGGTATGTTTAGGTTCCATCAAAATATGTGTGCGCCCCTTCCTTCTTTGTTCACAGTGTGAGAAAATACTACTGTCCTTTGAACGGAGGAAAAAAACATATCTCTCGCTACAATGCTTTAGGAACTGGGAACAAGACTTAAATCGCATGTTTGGATCGCAACAAAGGCAGCATATCCTTCGCTTTACATATAAATCCTCAATTTGCACAAGAATATAGGAAACTAACTTTAACATTTTAACCAGATGGTATAGGACACCAGTGAGGTTGCATAGAGCTTTTCCCTCCAACTCTGACCAATGCTGGAGGTGCCAGGAGGAACAGGGAATGCTTTTATATGTTTTCTGGCATTGCCCTAAGCTAGAACAATTTTAGAAAGAGGTCCGTCGCATTGTCAAAACATTTACCGATCAGTTGATCCCGGGTGACCCAGCTTTCTTCCTCCTTCATGCCTCCAACACTCCTGGGAAAGTCTATAAAAAATTGGTAGTCCGCCATCTCCTTCACGCCGCCAAGGCATGTATTCCCCTCAAATGGAAATATCCACCCCCCCAGCCATTGGCCTATGGCTCAAAAAAGTGGAAGAGATTAATAAAATGGAAGATCTTGTCCCCTCGGCACGCCACCAAAAAGAGCACTACTCCAAAACTTGGACGCTATGGAACATGTTTGTCTTCAGACCCTCTTTGAATGCAACACCGTTGACTAATTATGTGCAGTTATATCTTTAAGTAAAATATGTACTCCGGAGATACTGTTCAATGGACACATATATGATCTTTGCGATTGGCGGATCCGCATCGGTACATTTCTACTCCATGTTCCACCAGTCCACCCCCAACAACCCCCCCCCCCCCCTCTTTTTTCTTTCCATCTCTCTATCTACTTCTTTCTTCTCCCTTTTTCTATAACTTTGCTTTATAGTTTACTCCTACCACAAAAAAATTGAAAATTGATTTTGGCAGGTGCCATGGTCTCACTCTACATAGCAAATTATTCCCTGGCTTTAATACATGAGTGATTGACTAGTTCTGTACATTCTAGAGCCAGGAATATCTGTTGTAGTGGGGTTGTTGGCATGCATAATGTCTGATATTCTATGTTGTTACTGCAATGTCAATGTTTAGTGTGTTGCTGTATTCCCTTATGTTTATGTAGTGTTTTGAGGTTGTGGTTCATGTCCTCTGACTAAATAAAAGATCTGAAAAAAAACATATCTTAGAGTCTGTGGGCTGCTTAGGCTTCGTCCTTCTGCCCCTTGGCAGCTTCTCCCCTCACACTTGCCAACAATTCTCGGCTGCCAACATGAAAGGAGTTGTTGTGTAACTACAGCAGCTGTAATAGCTGTAAAGATTCTAGATAGAGACATACAAAGAAGCCTAATTTTTCATTCATGTGCAGATCACTGGATGTGCTTCATTCTGAATATGTCAGCTAGATCTACCTGACCAATAAAAAAAATGTTTTATTGTTTTTTTTTGTTTAAAAAAATGTCTCGCTAATCGGCCATAATTAAATCCTTCTTCCCATTCTCCACTTAATTATTATTTTCCTGCAATTTATTTTTATTTCTATTTTTCTATTATTTAAATTTGTTTTGCTCTTAGTTGTAATCATTATTTTTTTAAATGTCACATTAAAAGAAAATGAAAAAAAAAGCACCTTTATTTAATTTGCAAAAAACTTTGTTTCAATCTTATTTTATTGCTTTTCAGATATGTAGTGCATATGTTAGGTTTACCATAGCAAAAATGATAAGTGTATATAAAAAAAAATAATAATAATCTGTGAAAAGACAAATCTAGAATACAATATATACCTATTGCAGTCCTAGGGTAAACATTAAATGAACAGACTGCTGCGCTGACAGAGAAAATAATAAAAACAAATACAGAGCAGCCAGCGCAATATTGTAAACTGCAGCAATATTATTAAACACACATAGAAAATGGTGCAGCCCTAAAATATAGGATCAGTCCATAAAAACATTTGAAGAGATCCAGATGATAGAAAGACCAGAGACCCGTCACCAAAACCAACCACACTGTCTCTTACCAGAGCCTCGGAAGCCTCATTACAGGGGTCATCTAAGCCTTCTGGTAATATGGATCTTAAAAGACAAGAAATGTCTGAATGGCAATTACGATCCCCGGATCTTTCTGTTAGGTCATTCACAGTATCCTCTTTATCCTCAGCATGTAAAATAGAAAGGGGAACTCATGGTGCAGTAACTCAACTCTGGTTTTATTTAATAAAAGCAGTTCTAAAAACTTACATCCCTGTGAAGGTTTCTAGGCATTGTGAAATTACAGGGGAAAACAGCATGGTTTCCCACCATCAAGATGGCCGACGTGTCCCTGCTCTCGCTACTGTGTCCCATCCCAAGCTCCTGCTAACGCATTTCGTCATAGGATGACAGCGTCAGGGCCGTAGATGACCCCTGTAATGAGGGTCCTGAGGCTCTGGTAAGAGACAGTGTGGTTGGTTTTGGTGACAGGTCTCTGGTCTTTCTATCATCTGGATCTCTTCAAATGTTTTTATGGACTGATCCTATATTTTATTAGCGCTGCACCATTTTCTAGGGTAAACATTGCCAATCTAACGTGTAAAGAATTACCTACATCAACATTTAATATAGTTTAGTATTGTAGTTAAACTTAAAGGAGTTGTAAAGGCAGAAGGTTTTTTATCTTAAAGTGGATGTAAACCTTCCATATACCCAGTGAAGTGAACAGCCTCAGATGATACACAGGGATGAAACAAATCTCCCTACATAAGTTTTACATCTATATCTTCTGTCTTCATCTTGATACACTGTTTAGAAAATGCACGTTCTGTTTGAATTTTCTCTTCCTGGCTCCCCTGTAGGAGGAGATCATTGCTAGATGCTGTTAGACAGCTGATTGGAGGAAAGGCACACACCCCCTCCCCACACATGCAGAGGTTGCCTGTGTATAATTTATCAGTTTGCTAATCTATTTATAGCAACCTTCTCTGACACACACTTCTATCTCCGGGAGCTTGTCAAAAGTTATCAGGCTGATAAAAGTGGAACGGAGCAGGACAGAGCAATGGGACACTGGGCGTTTTGAAGAGAGATAAGAAAACTCTGCAGATATATGTGCCCAGCTCAAATTTCATGAATCGGGTTTACATCCACTTTAATGCATTCTATGCATTAAGATAAAAAACCTTCTGTGTGTAGCAGCCGCCCCCCTCCCAGCCCCCGTAATCACTCACCTGAGCCCCTTCTCTCTGCAGTGATATCCATGAGTGTCTTAGCTGTCCCAGACACTCCTCCTGATGGGCTGAGTCACAGCAGTGGCGCCATTGGCTCCTGTGGCTGTCAATCAAAATCAGTCAGCCAATCAGGGGAGAGAGGGGATGGGGTTCCGTGTCTGAATGGATACATGGAGCTCTGACTCGGCTCGGGTGCCCCAGATAGCAAGCTGAAGGCTGAGGGGGCACTCAACAGAGGGAGCAGTCAGGAGAACAGAAGAGGGACCCGAGAAGAAGATGCTCAGGGTTACCCTGTGCAAATCCAACTGCACAGAGGAGGTAAGTATAACATGTTTGCAATTTAAAAAAAAAACAAAAAGAAAATGAAGCTTTACAATCACTTTAAATAGACTTATGTTTTGCATTTGTATTAGGCCCCTTTCACACGGGTTTTGCAATGAGGTCCATCTGTCAGTTTTTTAGGCGGACCTGATCGGACCCTCCAGTCTCCCTTAAGGAGCGGCAGATGTCAGTGGTGAAATGTCCGATGACACACACTGCTATCCAATCCGATCCTCTCCGCCAAATCCAGACAGATTGTTGCCCTAATTTCCATCTGACTGGCAGATCGGATGAAAACGGACAAGCGGTCCCTTTTCCTCCGATCTCCCCATAGAGGACATACAGGGATCTGGCAGGTCCGTCTTAGCACAGTGAGCGGAGACTGACCTGTCATGTGCCTGCTCAGCAGACCGGCGCTACCTATAAGCAAGTTAGATGCCAGGCTAGAGCGCATCAGTCGGGGGGCACCACGGCGGTGCTCAGTGACATTGTTAGGGGGATGTGGGCATACCGCCCTGGCCGTTCCAGCACTTGGCTCCACTGAATTTTTTGGCAGGGGTGCGCTGGCAAGCAAGGCTTTTTTTTCAGCCGGCGCTGCACACTTCTCCCTGCCTCCAGGCCCCTACCTCAAGATAGGCCCATGCCAGTGAGTCATTAATGCTGTTTACGTATTGTAAATTGTTGGTGGCTGGCAGGAGCTATTGTTACGTAAATCATGCGCGGCAGGCGCAGTTGTTATTTAAATAGCGGGTGGCATACGCTATTGTTATGCAAATTGTGGGTGGCTGACAGGCGCTAGTGTTATGTAAATCACGGGTGGCAGGTGCTATTATGTAAATTGCGGGCAGCAGCTGAGTTCCACACAGTGTAGTGTAGCACAACATAGAGGCTGACTCTTGTTCCTTCCCCACAGCTTTCTCTAAAAGCCCATTTCCTCCTAACTCCCTCCCCTACAGTGACAGTCTCACTTGCTGGGTACCCACATTTGTGTTTTGCTGGTGGAGGGAGTTTGAGGAAGGATCCACACACACTGATTGGCTGAGGGTACCATCCGGCAATTTCACTAGCTCCGCCCCCTGTATCTCTGCAGTGCATGTGGGAGAGAACGGCTGGCACAAGCAAAGCTGCACCCCAGGAGTGATGGGAGAGGGTGCAGTGCCCAGTCTACTTCTCGTGCAATCAACAGATCTATCTGTTCTATGAGCAAGAGCATTCTATAGTACATGATGGCGAGCCACAAATGCTGATTGTTGTTACTTTCCCACATTGCAAAGTAAATGATGTGTTTTGTGCAAACATCTTCTAGCTGAAAAGGTGACAGCAGCAAGAATGAATGATCACCATAGTAAAGATATAAGAAAATAAAAATCATAACATCTGAACATCTTCCAGCAAATTTTAAGTGCATTCCTCCCTTACTATATTAGCGAGCTTTGTACATACAGGTGATACTCGAAAAATTAGAATATTGTGCAAAAGTTCATTTTTTTCAGTAATGCAACTTAAAAGGTGAAACTAATATATGAGATAGACTCATTATATGCAAAGCAAGATAGTTCAAGCCGTGATTTGTCATGATTATGATGATTATGGCTTACAGATCATGAAAACCCCAAATCCACAATCTCAGAAAATTAGAATATTACATGCAATCAATAAAATAAGGATTGTACATAGAACAATATCAGACCTCTGAAAAGTATAAGCATGCATATGTACTCAGTACTTGGTTTGGGCCCCTTTTGCAGCAATTACTGCCTCAATGCGGCGTGGTATGGAAGCTATCAGCCTGTGGCACTGCTGAGGTGTTATGGAAGACCAGGATGCTTAAATAGCGGCCTTCAGCTCTTCTGCATTTTTGGGTCTCATGTCTCTTATCTTTCTCTTGGCAATGCCCCATAGATTCTCTATGGGGTTCAGGTCAGGCGAGTTTGCTGCCCAATCAAGCACAGTAATCCCACGGTCATTGAACCAGATTTTGGTGCTTTTGGCAGTGTGGGCAGGTGCCAAGTCCTGCTGGAAAATTAAGTCAGCATCCCCATAGAGCTTGTCTGTGGAAGGAAGCATGAAGTGCTCCAAAATCTCCTGGTAGATGGCTGCGTTGACCCTGGACCTGGATGAAGCACAGTGGACCAACACCAGCAGATGACATGGCTCCCCAAATCAACACAGGCTGTGGAAACTTCACATTGGACTTCAAGCATCCTGCAGTGTGTGCCTCTCCATTCTTCTTCCATACTCTGGGTCCTTGGTTTCCAAATGAGATGCAAAATTTGCTCTCATCAGAAAAGAGGACTTTGGAGCACTGAGTTACAGACCAGGTCCGTTTTCCTTTAGCCCAGGTAAGACGCTTCTGACGTTGTTTGTTGTTCAGGAGCAGCTTGACAAGAGGAATACGACATTTGAAGCCCATGTCCAGGATCCGTCTGTGTGTGGTGGCTCTTGATGCACTGACTCCAGCCTCAGTCCACTCCTTGTGAAAGTCCCCAACACCTATGAATGGCCTTTTCCTGACAATCCTCTCCAGGCTGCGGTCATCCCTGCTGCTTGTGCACCTTTTCCTTCCACATAACTTTCTATTAATGTGCTTTGATACAGCACTTTGGGAACATCCAACTTCTTTTGCAATTACTTTTTGAGGCTTTCCCTCCTTGTAGAGGGTATCAATTATGGTTTTCTGCACAACTGTCAGGTCAGCAGTCTTTCCCATGATTGTGATTCCTACTGAACCAGACTGAGAGACCATTTAAAGGCTCAGGAACCCTTTGCAAGTGTTATGGCTTAATTAGATGATTAGAGTGGGACACTTTGAGCCTAGAATATTGCACCTTTTCATAATATTCTAATTTTCTGAGATTGTGGATTTGGGGTTTTCATGAGCTGTAAGCCATAATCATCACAATTATGACAAATCACGGCTTGAACTATCTTGCTTTGCATGTAATGAGTCTATCTCATATATTAGTTTCACCTTTTAAGTTGCATTACTGAAATAAATGAACTTTTGCACGATATTCTAATTTTTCGAGTATCACCTGTATATATTTTTTTTACCTTTAGGAAGAAGGATGCAGACTCACCATAAGTACAGAGAGAAAACAATTACTCTGTATGTGTTCCGTTCACACCATGCATGAGCTGTGATGCGTTGTGTAAAAATGCAGCAAGTCTACATTTTTATCGCAGCACAACACACATCACGATAGCACATAAAGTGCAATGAATTGTCTTTCATTCATTTTGACTAGATTTATAAAAAGGAAAAATTAAACAATGCAAAGCATTTTACCAATTGCACAACAGAGGGCACACATCAACTGGACCATAACGCACGACCACTGGTATTAACAGACCCCAAGTGCTGGTAGCTGTGTCAAAGACAAAGTTCCTCCTTTCCAATGAATTGATGGTCTTTATAGTGGGTGTAAGGCAGGCCTGACAGTACTCTTTTCTTTTTTCATTCAATCAGCGTGTTAAATGAAAAAAAAAGAGCTGATTTCCCCATCCACTCAATCACTCCTGCTTTTATATTCTGCTGGTGGGGAGCCTCCCCTGCCATCAGAATACAATGATCAGTGCCGTCGGCTATAGTTGGCCGCTGCTGTGTGCTGTGCCAATCAGGAGGAGTGTCCTGGACATTCATGAACATTGCTGGAGAGAGAAGGGGCTCAGGTAAGTAATTAGGGGCTGCTACACACAGAAGGTTTTTTTTTATCTTAATGCATAGAATGCATTAAGTTAAAAAAAACATCCTTTACAACCCCTTTCAGCTTTGACAATGAAACCTGGAAGCTGCTTGGTTTCTATGCGGAGCCGCTCCAGATTTTGTACGCTCCAGTTTTAATAAATTCCCCCCTATATGTCTGTAGGCTAGTCTTGATTTTTGTGGACAATGCTGCAGCAACCGATACCTCAGTCCGGCTGGATGTTGTAATTTCTTCACTGTTGTTAGCCTGAGTGCTGGAGGTGTATGCCGAGAGTAAAAATATGTAAGTTTGCCTGTTATAATCAGAAATGTATACACTTCAACTTTCTGTAAAAACATCATTCTCAAGACCTCTGTTCTAAGTCCATGGGTACTTTATGGCTAAGTTCATGTAGATTTGGATGCAGATATCAGTCAGCTTCATGTTACATAGTTAGTCAGGTTGAAAAAGGGCACAAGTCCATCTAGTTCAACCAATACACACAAAAAAAATACCTAAATATAATAAATAGAAAACCTCCATATACAGAAACCTATAACCACAGTTTATCTAGAGATCTAGAGGAAG
This sequence comes from Glandirana rugosa, assembly GCA_018402905.1. Lineage (NCBI taxonomy): Eukaryota > Metazoa > Chordata > Amphibia > Anura > Ranidae > Glandirana > Glandirana rugosa. The sequence goes on from BLSH010407563.1 coordinate 172,236, forward strand.
GCAAAAAAAGGCCAATAAAGCAAGATCCAATTTGCTCCGCTGGGGGAAAAATAAATTCCTTTCTGATCCCCCAGAAGTCAATTGGATATTCCCTGGATTAACAATCCCTGGTGTTATTAAAGAAAGAAGTACAGTCAAAGCTTATTGGTGGGAGCAGTGAGTAGAGTGTTTGGTGGTTGATCGCTCAGTTCTCAGTCTTAGAGCCAGCGGGAAACAGTTGCAGCATCCATCTAGGTAAGTATGATTTAATAAAACAGAAACCCAAACTTGTAACTATAAAATGTTAGTATTCCATTAGAGTGTGTGCATTTAGGAATGCACCCAGCTCTTTTGAAAGCAATCTACTGAGATATCCACATTTTCACAGCTCTGAGCGTCCTTTGTAATGACCTTTAGCTGTCCATAGATGGTTCTAACCATGTATGGGCATGATAAGTCGATTGATCAACTTGGGTACAACCAGCCTGTCGAATTTTACATGCGACTATTGCTAGCGGCTATTATAGCTGCTAGCAGTAATCTCTGTGTTCTGTCGGGGACGGCTTCTCCTGTCTCCCCTTGTTCCATGCCAGTAGAGCAAAATGGAGTTGATTTACTAAAGGCAGAAAGACTCCAGAGCTTAGTAAATGAGGTAAAGCTTCACTGTGCAAAGAGTACCCAATCACATGTAAGGAAAATATAAAAAACATAATTTTTGCTTGCACATGATTGGATGGTGGAAGTCATCAGAGCTCATGCTCATTTACTAAGCTCTGGAGCAACTGCACTTTTCACACTGCACAGCCTATTTGCCTTTCGTAAATCAGCCCCATAGGCTCCACGAAAGGGACTCCCCATCAACACTGACTGACGCTTTTATCTCCTGCAACCCGTGGTTCACTATAGCTGTGAAATAGATAAGTAGATCATAATGATGCAGAGAAAACTGAGACAATAGTAGAAACACATTTTACTTTTTCAACTCCTGCAGGTTCGGCAGACCATTCAGCAGTGGAAAATCGGTTTTGGATTTTATTTCGCATACAGTTTAGAGTTCACAACCCTCTTGTTTGCCTGGACATCAGATAATTACTCCAAATAACCCAGAAAGCACCCATTAATCATTAATAGTTATATTGCCACACTCAGCAGAAACTTATAGTACTTCTTTATCTAATGAGACTAGCACCCTTGTCTTGGAGACACATTGAGGTTGATTTGGATTTACTAAAGGCAAATAGGCTGCGCACATTATAAGCGCAGTTGCACTATTTTAATTAGTAAATGTAAATGTAGTAAAGCTTCACTCTGTAATGAATACCCAATCAGGTGCACGGAAAAGAAAAAAAACAGCATTTTTGCTTGCACATTATTGGATGATGGAAATCAGCAGAGCTTTACTGCATTTAGTAAGCTCTGAGAAATGAGTGAAATTGCACTTGCCGGGTGCACACGCTGCCTTTAGTAAATGCTTTGCGGTGCTTTTGATAGTGTTAAAAAGGGAGCAGTAAAAACGTACCTTCTGTAAGACATAGGAGACAAAGGAAGAGCAAGGCCAGTCTGAGCGCTGTCATTGTGGAATCCGGAGTGAGAGGAACTGCCTGTCTCTTATATACATACAGGTAAGGGGAGCCCTGCCTGCCTAGCGTCACACCTTCATCCCAGCAATCAGCCTCATATTCCTTTGTTGCAGATCATTTATGGCAAGTCACGTGATCTACTATACACATTCTGCGTGTTAGCACCACAACTTACAAAAAATAAATTATTTACAATAATTAAAGGGGATTTCCTTCCTTCCTCATCAAAAAAAGGAAAACACCTTCAGTCCAAAAATGAAGTGGACTCCAAAACTGTGAGTTTCTTTTATCTGCCATAGTATTTGTATTTCTCTCCATCCAAACTGGGAATTTATACAGCTCTGCCACAACACACAGCCCTGGGCAGAAGACCTGTTTTTATTTTGCTGCCATTAACTGCTTCAGCCCCGGAAGGATTTACCCCCTTCCTGACCAGAGCACTTTTTGCGATTCGACACTGCGTAGCTTTAACTGGCAATTGCGCGGTCGTGCGACGTTGTACCCAAACAAAATTGATGTCCTTTTTTCCCACAAATAGAGCTTTCTTTTGGTGGTATTTGATCACCTCTATGGTTTTTATTTTTTGTGCTCTAAACAAAGAGTGACAATTTTGAAAACAAAAACAATATTTTTTACTTTTTGCTATCATACATATCCAAAAAAAAAAAGAATCAGTTTAGGCGAATATGTATTCTTCTACGTATAAATAAAATCACAAAAAGCGTTTATTGATTGGTTTGCGCAAAAGTTATTGCGTCTACAAACAATGAGAATTGATTTCGTTTTTTTTACTGGTAATGACGGCGATCTGCAATTGTTATCGGGACTGCGATATTGCGGCGGACACTTTTGACACTTTTTTGGGACCATTGACATTTATACAGCAATCAGAGCTAAAAATAGCCACCGATTGCTGTATAAATGCCATTGGCAGTGAAAGGGTTAAACTGTAGGGGGCGATCAAGGAGTTAACTGTGTTCCCTCACTGTGATCTAACTGTGTGGGGGCTGGGCTGGCAGGGGTATGACAGATCTAACTGATGCTGATTACATGGATCAGTAGATCACTGTCATGTCCCCTGACAGAATGGGAAACCGCCGTGTTTACATCAGCGGTTCCCCGTTCTGAATCTGTAGTAGGCGAATCGAGTCCACCCAACCCATGGCCACACTCACGCTACGCGCACAAGAGCATGCCGGCGGGGCGCGCACCCGCAATAGTGGCTGCGCGAATCGCCGTTTATAGAAGGTGATTTGCGCAGTGGAGCCAGTTTGCCACCATACATCTACGCAAGGCGGTCGGCAAGTGGTTAAAGTGGTTCTTCGGTTGCCTGTGTAAACTGTAGCTTCCGAGTTTTAATAAACAGACACTCACCTCTCCAAGGATCCAGGCCAGTTTCTTCATCAGTCTTAGGTCTCCAGCGCCGGCATATTAATTGTGGGCAACTGGCTGTGACTGCTTGCGGCTTCACAGCTGGCTCCTCACTATGCATGCGCAATCAGCGCTGCACTATTTGAATGGTCCTTAAGTCTCCTGGGACCTGTGATGTGTCCCAAAAGTCTGCGGGTGGGGGGTGGAGAACTTCCATTGGGATCGCTTAGGCTAATCCTGTTTTCGGTGAGGGCAGCAGCTTTAGACACACAGATTATTTTTTATTATTATTATTATTATTATTATCATCATCATTTTTTATCCATAGTGCGGTATTCCTTTTTCTCTTTTATAATCCTGTTAAAACTAGGTACCCACTCAGTGGTGTAGTGGATAGTACTTTCACCTAGCAGCTAAAGAGTCGCTGGTTTGAATCCCAACCATGACACTACCTGCCTGGAGGTTGCATGTTCTCCCTGTGCCTGCATGGGTTTCCTCCGGGTACTCTGGTTTCCTCCCACATTCCAAAGACATGCTGGTAGGTAAATTGGCTCCTGTCTAAATTGGCCCTAGTATGTGTATGAATGTGAGTTAGGGACCTTAGATTGTAAGCTCCTTGAGGGTAGGGACTGATGTGAATGTACAATTTATATGTAAAGTGCTGCGTAAATTGACAGCGCTATATAAGTAACCAAAATACATAAATACCTACTCCCCCACACCACCCAAAAAAAAGAATTGCCAACTTTGAGAGAGGAGGAGGGAAAGCAGAACTTCCCATTTTGGTTCCACTTTAAGTATCACTTAGGAGCGCGCGCATAATCGTGTGCATTCCTGCAAAGCACCAGAACATGCCACCCTTTTGTAGTCATATAGAGGTGCCATTAATTTAGCATCTCGCTAATATGCACAGGTTTGCACTTGCCAAAATGCATGGTGCCGCAGTACCTTGTGTTTTGGTGCAACACCTTTTTTTTGTGCATTTCTCTAGGACAGCCAATTGAAATGAATAGGAAATGCGCAAAAAAAAAGCACACACACTTGATTGCATCTCCTGGTGTGAACAGAGCCTTAGGCTAGGGTTACACATGCTGCAGTGGTTTCCAACTCTCCTCATTGCCTGTTTTAACCCTGTAAATCAGGGGTGCCCAACCCTTTGAAGAGCAAGGGCCATTTTAGCGACTTGGAAACCAGTCGAGGGCCACAATGAATGTAGCGGGCAGATGACAGGTCTGTGTCCACTCTGCATATGTAGAGCAGACATAGACATAGCCGATCCGCCCAGACAGAAGGGGATGGATCCCCTTCTGTTTTTTTAAGCAGATTGCATTGGAGATAGGCGGGTGTAAACGGACACATGTCTGTTTACATCTGCCGCTTTATAGAGGTGAATGGAGTGTCTTGTTTAGGTCCGCATGAAAAATGGATAGGGGGACCCGATCAGACCGATCGTGTAAAAGGGGCCTAAGACTGCTTTCACACTGATGCACTGCCATTTCCCTGCACATAAAATAACCTCAGTCTTCACTTCTTCCTCAGGATTCCTGCAGGTATCGCTGGCTGCTGCTGTTCCCCAGGTGGGTATGGCTGGTGGCTGCTGCTGTCCCTACGGCAGGTATGGCTGGTGGCTGCTGCTGGTTGTCCTCCAGGGCTGGTACTGCTGGTGGGTATTGCTGGCTGGTACTGCTGGTGGGTACTACTGGCGGGTACTGCATAGTTGCCAACATTGTCAAAAAATGTATAGGGACACTTTTTTGTCTGTAGGCGGAGTCATATTATAATTAAGGGGCGGGTCATTCATGTGTAGGTGTGTCACAGGTGGAGGAGAAAAATGCAGCGTGCGATTCACGATGCAGTGAAAAATGGGTGTGGCTTAAACTAAATTGTGGGTGTGGCATAAATGGGTCGCGGTTCAAAGGGGGTGTGGTTCGAGTCTGAGATGAATAAGGGATGGAGGAAGAAAGAAAGAAAGAAATAGGGAGGGAAGGAGAGAGAAGGAAGGAAAGAAAGAGGGATGGAGGGACAGCAGGCCCAGATCCCACACCACAATAGCTATATGTGTATCAACAGATAAAGATACTCCAAACACCTGGTGTTAGCGCTTCAATCATCCCGACACCATGGTTGTTATGGTGATGGGATGATTGAAGCACATTATTTATTTTATTAAATTGTAATATAAAATGAAATAGTTCAACTCACCATAAAGCAGAATCAGTGGGAGCCCCGAGTGTGTCACTTGCCACCAGATGCCATCAGGTGTCCCCAGTGGAGTCCCTCCTTACATCAGGTGTCCCGAGCAGAGTCCCTCCTTCCATCAGGTGTCCCCAGTGGAGTGCCTCCTTACATCAGGTGTGTCCCCAGCGAAGTGTCTCCTTACATCAGGTGTCCCCAGCGGAGTCCCTCCTTCCATCAGGTGTCCCCAGCAGAGCCCCCCTTACATCAGGTGTGTCTCCAGCGGAGTCCCTCCTTACATCAGGTGTATCCCCAGTGGAGAGCCTTCTTACATCAGGTGTGTCCACCACAGAGTGCCTCCTTATGTCAGGTGTGTACCCAGCAGAGTGTCTACTTACATCAGGTGTGTCCCCAGCGAAGTGCCTCCTTACATCAGGTGTCCCCAGCGGAGTGCCTCTTTACATCGGGTGTGTCCCAGCAGAGTGCCTCCTTGCATCAGGTGTCCCCAGCGGAGTGCCTTCTTACATCAGGTGTGTCCTCAGCAGAGTGCCTCTTTACATCAGGTGTGTCCCCAGCGAAGTGCCTCCTTACATCAGGTGTCCCCAGCAGAGTGCCTTCTTACATCAGGTGTGTCCTCAGCGGAGTGCCTCTTTACATCAGGTGTGTCCCAGCAGAGTGCCTCCTTGCATCAGGTGTGTTCCAGCGGAGTGCCTCCTTACATCAGGTGTGTCCAGTTACCCCTATTCAAAAGGGTGCCAGCCGCCCCTGCCTGCCTGATTTATTTAGCCTCCGCGCCATTTATGAGCACTTGAGGCCGAAGAGAATTTTGGGAACAACCAAGAGGCAGAGCTTGGGTGGCAATGAAAACGGCTGCCAATAGAAATTCTTTTGTCAGCTGCTTGCATTGCCACCCAGGCTCCACGAACCGCATTTTTACTGTTGCAACCCAACCTAAAGTGTAAATGAACCTTCAGCTCTCATCATCTCAAATGCTTTAAGGCATAAATATGTTGTAACATAAAATTCTGGCATTTATGCCCACCTGGGGAGTAGCAAGTAGTGCAGCAGCACAGAAAATAATGTTTGTACTCAGCCAGGTAAACGCCAATGCTTCCTTCATGTATAATGCATTCCATAAAGCATTTGGATCATATGAAGGGGAGAGTGTGGTGGTGTATTTAAATGGGTTTCTTTTTCCCGACTTAAAGCACTTATCCAGGATGTAAGGATTGATTACCGATGTGCTTATTAACCTCCCTGGCGGTATGATTCTGTCTGGAATTTTGTTCCAAAAGTGGTACAATTATTTTGCATGAAAATTTGGCGTTTTATATTGTAGGCCTGTAATTCTTAGGAATAACTCACTTAAATCTGTCCAAACAAGAGTCTAGTAGACATCCCGGGTATGAAAAAGTTTGAAAAATGAAATCATAAATTATAATATAATAAATAACTAAAAATAATTATCAAAAATAATAATATAATAGTAATAAAATGTATGCAATAATGTAATCAAACCAAAAACGCAGAAATTTGCTCAGTTGCAGAATTGTCGCTATCGTCACTTTCAGTTTCTGATGATAAATTTCCCCAAAAATCAGTATCACTCAATTCTGCAAATCATTCTTATTTACTATCGCTGTTTTCTAGCTGATCAAAAACCACTTTTGACGCAAAGGGACACTTTTTGGTTG
>BLSH010407563.1:199736-212693 GCA_018402905.1 Glandirana rugosa
ACAATGGGGTACTATTCCTCTCACTGACACCAATGATGGGCACTATTCCTCCCACTGATACCAATGATGGGCACTATTCCTCAACACTGATACCAATGATGGGACACTATTTCTCCCAACGACACCAATAATGGGGCACTATTTCTCCCCCTAATACTAAAGATGGAGCACTGTTTACCCTCATTGATGCCAGGACATTTTCTACTCCCACTGGCTACACTCCGGTCCCCTTAAAATCCAAAGAACACTAAACTGGCCCTTTGTTTAGAAAGTTTGGAGACCCCTGGTGTAGATGGAAAACTGTATACCATGAGGCATGGTGCCAAATGTACGAAAAAATAGATTTAGGGTTTAAGCACGCTTTAATCTGATCGCATTCAAATGCGATATTTAAAAACTTTAAGACTATGAACTCAATTTAAGGATAAACATTGGAAAAAAGGAAAGGATTAATCCTTCCCTGTGTGCCGTCAGTGCATACAGTTTAGCGCCCCCACAGCAGCCGGTAGCCCAAGCTTTCAAATCAAATTTCAGAGTATTAATTTGCTTTCGATTGTTTTCTTTTATTTTTAATCCTGTGTTTAAACAATTTAAAGCATCGACCTGCACCTCATTACCTTACCTGTTGCTCATATTTCCTATTCTCAGGATTTTCTTTATACGCTAATGACCTGTTTAAGTGGAACAGATAGAATATGACATATAAGGTGCCTCCAATCAACCGATGGAATAAAGGAATGGGTTATTCTTGGCATTGCACAGAGCGATTGTCTTGACATTGAACGCTCATTGTATCCCGGGTCCTTGTCTGAGGAAATTCTTATTTAGAGGACACCTTCGGCTGCCAAGCCCTCCTGCCTGTGCTTCAGAGATAGAGCGTAGGTGTGGGATGCGGAGGCTACCTGGATTATGTGACTGGTCGGAGGACGTTAAACTAGAACTGGCAGCGGCGCAGGGATTGTACAGTCTCCCGGTATCTGCGCCGGCCAGGAACATTCGTTCAATGACGTTCCTGTACCGAGTCAAGCATTTGGAGGCTTTCAATGGGTTTAAAGGGAACTTTTCCAAGAGATGTTGACTGGCTGCTGCCAAAGAAAGTGACGTAAGGGAAGTGTTTTGATTTAGCGGGGCTCAGTGGACTGGAAAAGGCAATCAGCTCGGGAGAATAGCATTAGGTAGCAAGGCAGTAGAACCTCGCGGAAGGCTGATTGATGGTCACCTAGCAACAACATTGACAAAGGTCTGAGTAGGCAGTGACTTATTATGTCCTGCGTTCCGGGCCGCCTGTCCCTGTCTGATTTTGGACTAAACTAGAGCTCTGTGTAAAGACCGGGGCAGTTTCCTGTGTTGCTTGTAGTTGGCAAGTAAACATTGTTCATGTTTAATTAAGCGGAGAGAGTACACTGGTTCTGCTTTGTGTCTCTGGACAGTTTTTTTTGCTTTTAAATCTAATCTTTAGGCAGCTATTAAAAACAAAATACACCATTTAGTGCACTAGCATATTTCTTAAGACCACTTTTACACTGGGGCCGCCCGCGCGTTAGCGGTAAAGCGCCGCTCGTTTTAGCGTCGATTTACCGCTGTTTAAGCGGCGCTTTTCGGGTGTCGCTTAAATGATTCGGAAGCGCCACGACACGGGCGCTTTTAACCCTTTCTTAACCCCTTCCATATTCACTAATAGTGAAATAAAATTCCAAATTTTGCATTGCCACCAGAAAAGGAACAGAGGGGAAATTTTCCAATGTAAACACTAGGGGGTTGATTTACTAAAGGTGAATAGACTGTGTACTTTGGCACTCTGCAAGACAGTGGCGGCTGATGGTATATTTTGGGGAGGGGGGCGGCAAACAATGCACCCACAGCCACCCCCGCTGGTCGGTCGGCAAGTCACCCACAAGACCCCCTCCCCGGGTTGTGCGTTAGCAGTAAAGTGCCACTCGCTTTAGCTGCACTTTACCGCTGTTCAAGTGCCTCTTTTCAAGTGATAGAGGGGCACTTTTAACCCCCCCAAGAAGGGGTTAAGAAAGGTTTAAAAGCGCCCATGTTGTGGCGCTTCCGAATCGCTTTTCATTCCAATGGGCAGTGCGGGTTGGGAGCGGTGTATACATATGTGTATTTCTACTGAGCATTAGATGGAGTCTGAACTTTCAAAGGACAACGCACTAGTATAGCATTTCCTTAAAACCCCTTTCACACTGGGGCCGCCCGTGCATTAGCGGTAAAGCGCAAATCGTTTTAGCGGCGCTTTACCGCTGGTTAAGCGGCGCTTTTCTGGCACTGGCGTGGCACTTTTTAACCCCCAAGAAGGGGGTTAAAAGCGCCCGTGTTGCGGCACTTCCAAATCACTTTTCAGGCGCTTTTAATTCCAGTGGGCAGCGTGGGTTGGGAGCAATGTATACATCACTCCCAAACCGCCCCAAAGAAGCTGCTTGTAGGACTTTTTTTCCCGTCCCGCAAGCGCACCGCCCCAGTGTGAAAGCACTCGGGCTTTCACACTCCGGTGGCATGGGAGGCAGTTTTCAGACGCTTTACAGGTGCTTTTTCCAGCTCTAAATTGCCTGAAAACTGCCTCAGTGTGAAAGGGGTCTAAAAAATAGAGGGAAGTGACATGTCAGTATTCCTTTACTACCACAGAAAAGTGGTGTTACCTTCCTGACTATGCTGTCTTGCAGATGTGTATGAATCATGAAATGGGCTGGGCAGAATGAAGACTCCTTTGGCAGATACATATGTGTATTTCTACTGTGTATTAGATGGAGTCTGACCCTCCAAAGGGCAGGGGCCTTCCATGTGAAAAGGTCTAAAAGACCCCGTTTTCCTTGTTACTCATTTAATTACAACTAAAGGCAAAACTTTTTTTTTTTTTTGAGTTTTAGGTTTAGTTTCAGGTTTTTATTGCTGTCTGTGTCCCTGTTAAGGAAATTCACCCTTTCTATTTGTCATCTTTACCATATTCACTGAAAGTGAAATAAAATTCCAAATTTTGCATTGCCACCAGAAAAGGAACAGAGAGGAATTTTTCCAAATCAGATACTAGGGGGATCATTTACTAAAGGTGAATAGTCTGTGCACTTTGGCGCACTGCAAGACACTAGCGGCTGGTGGTATATTTGGGGGGGGGCGGCAAACAATGCACCCACAGCCACCCCAACTGGTGGTCACCCACAAGACCACGCCCCCCCCACGGTTTGCCGCCCCCACACAGCTGTCCGGTCAGGTTCAGTATAGTACTCACACTGGGGACTGTCGCTCCTCTCTGCCCATACCCTGCTTGGCAGCAGCCCCTCCTCCATACAGCTCCGCTCTTTCCCAGTGGCCATGAAACTCTCCAGCAGCTCCAGAGCCCGTAGCCATACCGTCCCCACCCTCCCCCTCCCTCCTCCTTCTAGGCCAATAGGCTGGCTTGTCCTTTCAGACAATCGGGACACAGTGCTCTGCGCCCCGAGCCTAACCTTTTTTGAAGCCTATCAGAGCCTCTGGCTCTAATCACATGCTTCAAAAAAAAAAATCCTCCATTGGAATCCATGCGTCCGGCGCCCTGCATGGACGCATGGATGGGTGGGGGGCGGAGCCCGTGCGCCCCTAATGGATGGGCTGCCACTGCTGCAAGACCAATTGTTTGAGAGCGTAGTAAATGAGCAGAAGCTCCACTGAATTCCATCATCCAATCATATGCAAGGAAAAATTCTGTTTTTTAAAAAAAATTCCTTGCATATGATTGGGTACGCTTTGCAAAGTGAAGCTTTACCTCATTTACTAAGTTAAGGAGCAGCTGTACTTGCAGAGTGCAACTACACTTTGCAAAGTACACAGCCTATTTGCATGCAATAAATCAACCCCATGTTCTTGTGCTGCTAATGACAACCAGGGATTCCCAATTTTTGGAGTGATTGCCTCTCACTTGCTGTTTTGATTATTGCACAAGTGAAATGAAATTTCCCCAATGGGGCACAGATGGTAAAGAAAAAAAAAACTGACAGGGGTTATAACCCTCCCTTACTCTGTCCAAAAAAAAAAAAAAGCTTTGCCTTCTTTTCTTCAACAAGCTAGAAAATTAAATTAAATTAATTAAAAAAGTGGGAGGCACATATACAAACTGTTGTAATTCCTACACCGTTCACCTGATTTGGATGTAAATACCCTCAAATTAAAGCTGAAACTCTGCAGTTAAAGCACATCTTGATTGTTTCATTTCAAATCCATTTTGGTGGTGTAAAGATTAGAATTGTGTCGATGTACCAATATTTATGGACCTGACTGTATATATGTATATGTATATATATCGTGAAGATGAAATAGAAGGGGGTCTGGTGGATAAAACAAATTGAAGAATGATTGGTACAGAGGATGTTTGACAGAATATTTTTTTCTAGAGATTTTATGTGTTTTATATTCATTGCTTTTTTTAGAGAGAATAAATGAAATCTTTTGAAGTACCATGCAGTGTATGCTGAACAGAGAGAAAAAAACGAGAATATTCTCCACAGTTTTCTATTGATATATTTCTAATGCGTTTATGCTTTTCTGTTTTGTAAAGCAGAATTTTTGCTTAGTCATTTCTTAGTATGTGGATCGACATGATAGATAGTAAATGTTTACACAATTTATATGGGTGCTCTGGGTGCTGTTCACTTATTATTAGTATTATTATTATTAAGACCCCATACACTCTATTTGATTTTCTGCAGATTTTTGTCTTCAGATCTACCAAAACCATATAATATAAGGTCAAACCTTAAGAGTTTCAATTTGTATGCAATCAGGCAGGCCCTTACACTACATTATTTTGGTAAATCTGAAGGAAAAAATCTTCAGAAAATCTAATAGTGTGTATGGGGTCTTACTCTAGGAATGGAATGGGCTAATTGAAGGGCTAACAAGCAGATTGATGAAGGGATACACCTGTGTGGACTCTGATGTTCTGTATGTGTATGGAGCAATAAATGCGGGTAAAAGATTTAGTACTATACATGCAGCCTGATGAAGGACATGTGCTATCCGAAACTGTGCAGTCATGAAGGAGATGTGCTGTCCGAAACTGTGCAGTCGCTTGCAACTTTTATATGCATGAAGATTGAAGTAAAGGAATTCAACTTTAACTGAGTTTGCATCTCCAATTTTTTTATAAATACAGTATCTGGTGGAAAAAGAGGAGAACCACATCAGATGTGATCCTGTGTAAGGAAATCAACTATACGGCAGAGGTGTCCCACCTTGGTATTTATATATATATATATATATATACACACTGAGTAAAATTATAAAAGCAACACTTTTTTTGTTTGCCCCTATTTATCATGAGCTGAACTCAAAGATCTACGACTTTTTCAATGTATACAAAAGGCCTATTTCTCTCAAATATTGTTCACAAATCTGTCTAAATCTGTGTTAGTGAGCACTTCTCCTTTGCCGAGATAATCCATCCACCTCACAGGTGTGGCATATCAAGATGCTGATTAGACAGCATAATTATTGCACAGGTGTGCCTTAGGCTGTCCACAATAAAAGGCCACTCTAAAATGTGCAGTTTTATCGCACAGCACAATGCCACAGATGTCGCAAGTTTTGAAGGAGCATGCAATTGGCATGCTGACTGCAGGAATGTGCACCAGAGTAGTTGTCCTTGAATTGAATGTTCATTTCTCTACCATAAGCCGTCTCCAAAGGTGTTTCAGAGAATTTGGCAGTACATCCAACCGGCCTCACAACCGCAGACCACGTGTTACCACACCAGCCCAGGACCTCCACATCCAGCATCTTCACCTCCAAGATTGGCTGAGACCAGCCACCCGGACAGCTGCTGCAACAATCGCTTTGCATAACCAAAGAATTCTACACAAACTGTCAGAAACCGCCTCAGGGAAGCTCATCTGCATGCTCATCGTCCTCATCGGGGTCTCAACCTGTCTGCAGCTCTTCGTCGTAACTGACTTGAGTGGGCAAATGCTCACATTCTATGCAAAGGAGAAGTGCTCACTAACACAGATTTAGACAGATTTGTGAACAATATTTGAGAGAAATAGGTCTTTTGTGTACATAGAAAAAGTCGTAGACCTTTGATAAATAGGAGCAAACACAAAGAGTTGCGTTTATAGTTTTGTTCAGTATATATATATATATATACTGTATATATACAGTATCTCACAAAAGTGAGTACACCCCTCACATTTTTGTAAATATTTTATTCTATCTTTTCATGTGACAACACTGAAGAAATGACACTTTGCTACAATGTAAAGTAGTGAGTGTACAGCTTGTATAACAATGTAAATTTGCTGTCCCCTCACAATAACTCAATACACAGCCATTACTGTCTAAACTGCTGGCAACAAAAGTGAGTACACCCCTAAGTGAAAATGTCCAAATTGGGCCCAATTAGCTATTTTCCCTTTCCGGTGTCATGTGACTCGTTAGTGCTAGAAGGTCTCAGGTGTGAATGGGGAGCAGGTGTGTTAAATTTGGTGTTATTGCTCTCACTCTCTCATACTGGTCACTGAAAGTTCAATATTGCACCTCATGGGAAATAACTCTCTGAGGATCTGAAAAAAAGAGTTGTTGCTCTACATAAAGATGGCCTAGGCTATAAGAAAATTGCCAAGACCCTGAAACTGGACTTCATGTGGACTTCATATGGCTCACATCTCCTCTGCTGATTCTTCCAGCAACGTCTCCTGAGGAGATGTGAGCCATATGAAGGCCATTTTCCACCTACTGGTTGTTGGATTCACCTGTTCACCGACCGTTTGAAAGCAACGTAAGAACATCGTTTTTTGGACACTAAAGGCTTGACCACATAGCGTTACTGATTCTTGTAATGAGAATCATGGCAATCTGTGAGTAGGATTTACCACTGGGGTGCATTGCTTGGTGAAGGCTCGTATCTGTCAATTTGGATCTATTAGAACTAGTTGTGCATATCCCTCCTGACCCTGGTTTTAAAAGAAGACTCCTTGGGATAGGAAATCTCTTTTCTTTTTGCACAGAGACACTTTTTTCTTTCTAGCACTGTTTGCACTTTAAGGCTGCATATTATATTGTTTTTTGCACAGCAGATTTGCACAATGATCTAGATACTGTCATACCTATTGTCATTTATGTTGTGCTGTCTTGATATATGATGTTTGGTCTATCTAATTATTGACCTATGGATGCACATTAATATTTGCAAGCCTTGTTTTGTTTTTTCTTAAAAAAACAAAGTGTATGATGTGTTCACATAGGTTTGCACCTTATTAGCCTACTTTGCATAAGTTTTTAGTAGTGTTCACTACACTTTGGAGTAATAGCCATTGGGTACTGTTACAGTGGTGTAAGCGCGGTTTATTGTTTTTGTTATTAATCATGTGGTAAGATTGCTGAAATAAATGGTCTGGCGACAAGATCTCAATAAGGGGCCCCCTAGAAATTCAGAAGCCAGTACAAAGCTAGGTGCCACCTAATTATGAGTCTCAATACCCTTGAGTGAAAGTAGAGCTGCAACCAAACCTAGCATACATGCAGATTCCCATTAGTAAATTACTCCAATAGCTTGTGGTTATCAAGATAATTTTCTTGCTCACTATTGACCATTGTATAGTGATACTCTTGAACCGCTGCTAAAGTTGGCTTGCCCAATCTCTCACCAAATTCATACTAGCAGTTGTACCATAAGACGGATTATGTCTGCCCCCACACATTTGTTCCTTGTCTAACTGGACTTTCCATCTTGACTAAGTGATAGTGAAGAGGATCTGTCATGTTCTATCAATACACAAGCAGATTATTTCTTCATTTCATATTGCCTTAGCTACTGTAAGGGCAGATTTGGAGAGAGCAAATGCGATTTATAAAGTGGTGATTGAAGCTAGCCTTGCACTGGAACACACTGAGTTGTCATCTCCATATGATTCATGGCTTTTTAAGTACATGTAAACCCTTTCAACAAGCTCCTCTGAATGCATTGTATTATATCTCTTGGATAAGGACATAACTATACCTGTTGATCTTTCTAGCAACCCAGCTCATTATTTCCTGGGCATTCAGCCTCTGTTGCACTGAAATCTCAAATAGAATTATCAACCCCACCCAGGTACCTCTGTGAAATACATAGCACCTCACCCTATGGTATGTTCTATAGTCCAAACACATTTTCTGTCCTAGGGTGATAGCACTGCTTCTGTACAGATATGATACAGTAAGTGAGCATTGTCACCTAGGGACAGGAAGTGTGTAACTGGCAGGAACACCGGCTAGAAACAAAAGCAAAAAAAGCCTGGAAAAAATACAGCCACCACATCTAAGTACTGATAAGATACTGTATATTACATTTTGTTTTGGGGTTTAGATACGCTTTAACTACTTGCCACTTGGTCACAGTGACAGTAGATTTACCAAGCAGCAGCTGCAGGCTCAGCAACATAAAAAAACATTGCCGGCTTGCTGCCAGATTTGGGGTGCACATGTGCGTGCCCCCTGATGACCCGCGCTGTGTGTGGACACAGCAAGATTTTGTCAGCAGATGGCTGACATTATGATTTATGGCTGAGACCTCCTGATCGGCTGTATCCAATCACAGCACAGAGACCTGAGTTTACAAAACATACACAGAACTCAGTACATAGAGTGGCAATCAGGCTGTTTCTTTTCCCTGCAAAAAGAAGGGAGAAAAAATAGCCAGATCTCTTAGTAAAAGCAGAACATATTACACATATTACACTTCAACCCCTTAATTTCCCCCCTTTGATTTCCCCTTGATGTAAATCCCTTCACAGCCAGTATCATTAGTACAGTGACAGAGTATTATATCTGATCACTGTATGAGTGTCACTATTGATGTCAGTGTCAGTTAAGTCCCGTACACATGGGCGGAATATCGGGGGACATTTGGCGGTACAAAAAATACCGGCCGACATTCAGCCCATGTGTATGTCGGTCTTTGGGCTGCCTTCTGTCAGACGTGCATGTTGGAAATCCAGCAGCCGACCGACTCCAGATCATTGCTCTCAGCCAATGGCAACAGCTCAGCGGGGGAGATTGTTGGACTAACCTCGCAATTAAATTTTTCATTTATATTTTTTTAAAAACCCAACTTTAGCCAAAATGTTTTTCTTTTTCATTTTGGATAGAGAGGGTATGGGTTACAACTTCTATTAAGGCCTCATGCACACAGGCCGTTAAAAAAAATCCTAAAAACATCAGTAGCTTTCAGTGAATTTTTTAAGCTTTTCTGAGCGTTTTTGGGCATTTTTTGTTTTCAATGGATCCAAAACATCCAAAAACGTTGGTGAGCCACGTTTTTTGCGCATTAGAGCATTTTTACAGCTGAAAAACGTTTCTCAGAACCCACTATTCTTTGGGGGTTTTTTTACAGCTCACGTCACTGCTCAAAACAGTTGATAACAGCCTATGTGTGCATGAACACATAGGATAACATGATGGGGAGTTTAACCACTTGCCGACCGCCAACCAAAGTGGTTCGATATCGCAAACCGGCGTCATACGACGGCGGCTGCGAGATCGCGCACTGTGAGCGTGCGCGCGCCGCCGGAGGCGCGCCCGCACGCTCACTGTGTTCGGGGAGGGCCAGGGAGCGGGTGCCGCGGACTCGATCTCTGCCGGCTACCCGCGATGGCCCCCCCGCACTGAAAGAACGGAGGTCCGCGTAAGTAAACACAGACCTCCGTTCTGTGAGAGGGGGAAGGGTTGTGATCACAGCCTTCCTCTACATGGAAGCTGTGATCACTTCCCTTCCCCTGTTAGGGCAGCCCCCATACAGTAAGAACACGCCCAGGGAACACAGTTAACCCTTAGAGCGCCCCCTGCAGGTTAACCCCTTCACCGCCAATGGCATTTACACAGTAATCAGTGCATTTTTATAGCACTGATCGCTGTATAAATGCCAATGGTCCCAAAAAAGTGTCAAAATGGTCCGACATGTCTGCCCCAATATCGCAGTACCGCTAAAAATCGCAGATCGCCGCCATTACTTGTAAAAAATAAAAACTATAAAAACCCCAAAAATGAATTCTCATCATCTGTAAACGCGACCACTTTTGCGCAAACCAATCAATAAACGCCGATTGTGATATTTTTTATTGCAAATATGAGGAAGAATATAAATCGCCCAAAACCGTTGAAAAAAAATGTTTTTTTATATATTTTTTTTGGATTTGTATTTTAGCAAAAAGTAAGAAATTTCTTTTTTTTTTTGCAAAATTGTCGCTCTTCTTTTGTTTATAGCGGCGATCAGAAAAGATGCAGCGATGATCAAATACCACCAAAAGAAAGCTCTATTTGTGGGGAAAAAAGGACGCAAATTTTGTTTGGGTACAACGTCGCACGACCGCGCAATTGTCAGTTAAAGCGACGCAGCGCCGAAACGCAAAAAGGGCTCTGGTCCTAAAGTGTGAAATCCTTCAGGGGCTGAAGTGGTTAATGATTGTAGAAAAAAACGTCTGCAGCTGAAAACAGCAGCTGTCCAAAAACGTCCTGTGTGCATGAGGCCTTAGGTGTTTTGCTGTCTGTACCCACACTTAGGAGATATCCGCTCTACACTGCCTGTCTAGTTGATGGATGCCAGAAAGAACAAATGCAGTAGTGAAGGAGTTTCCCCCCAACAGACACAGCAATAAAAACAATTTCTAGTGAAATGTTAAAGGGTTAAGAATCTCTGTCACAATTCTATTAGTATCTCCCTTAGAAAGGTTTCCCCTTTACTTTCTGCCCAGTGTACAGTGTTGTGTCCTGTAGTCTGGGGAGCAGATTAGTTATAGAGTTCTTTATTAACAAGTTCAGGTATCCATAATATACATGCAGGCTACTGCATATATATCATATCAGGATAAAGAACTGGCAATAACTTGGCAGAGTATAGAAAATTTACATGCAACTGTAAATAGTGATATCTACAGACCAGACCATGTGGTGATATGAACACCACATATACCCCTCATAGTACAAAAGATTCTTCTTGCCTTAATAGTGAAAAATACAGACAACATCAATGTAAAGTATTTTATCACAAAACAATACAATGCATTTTAATTGCATTACATATTTCTTGGTCCACACAGGAGGCCTCATTATTCTTTAAATATGTCTAGGTGGCTCAGGTTCCTGGTCTCCATTTTGGCAATTTAAAGGAATAGGAAAATGTCCTTCACCAAATAAAACTTTGGAAAAGTTGTGCCAACAAGACTAGCATTCCAATTATGTTCATCAGACAGTTCATAGGTGTAAGGTCCTTGTTGACTTGATGGAAACATTTGGATTGTCCCTGTTTCAATAAGCCAAGTTTCTTAGCTCTAACTAGAGATCCAGGCTGAAAATGTAATTCTCTCGCACCAAGTTTCAGATCAGTATATGCCAACCAAAGGATCGGCTTTGGTGGCGGACAGGGAGGCATACATATGGGCCGAATGTCGGCTGTTTTTTTTTGAACTGGCCGATGTCTCCTGACATTCGGCCTATGTGTATGGGGTTTTAGACTTAGATTCTTTAAGTTACCTTCACTGAAGAGAAATGCAATTTTAGGCCACTGTTGTAACTCCAATAAAAATAGCAAGCTTCTTCCAAGCTGTAGTGGTATGGTGTGTGAGAGCAGATTTGTCATGACTATAATAAAGAATGTAAGATTCAATGCCTGGTCACCAGTATAGTTTACAAAGTCTTTATATTCGTTCTTGGAGACTTTCATGTGCAAGTTGTATGAGGTGCTTCACCAAGGTCTCTGGTACTAGTAAGAAATACGGTCTATGGAAAATATAGTCATCAACTTAGGACAGGCCATGTCTAATCCTGTAGAAAGGTCATAGAACAGGACTCATTTTAGTTTCTGAATTGGACCACTTACATTGTAGAATGTCTCATAATTACACTTGTACTGGGTATTCAAGAAAAGCTTGTTCTAGCAATTTCTTAATTCTTGGGAAACAGCTTCTGCTGTGGGTGGGAGATTCCTACCTGTACAAAAAGGCAGGGATGCTCATAATTGCATTAGCCTAATATGGCCACATGGCCATACTTGGCTCGCAACTCTTTGGCCCAGCAATGGGAGGAATCCAAGCACAAACTCAAGCTCAATTTCTCAATGGTGAAACTTTGAACACTGGTAGCATTGGGGTAATCAAACCATAGGCAGTGTCCTGGCATCAATACTACAAGTGCAGACTTCTGAGTATATCATAACAGGAACAGATATTTTAACATGTCAGAGTACAGAAAGTATTAGCTATGTAACAAATGTAAATTACGATATTTACAGACTAGAGGTATAAACACCACATTCAGAAAGAATAGGACATGAGAAGAATCTCAATCTCACAGAAAACATTTAAAACTTCAAAATGTAAAGGGAAAATATTTTATAGTTCCACCTCAAAGTGTATAGCCAAACTTTTTTTTTTAATGTTTTTGCTAGTATAGGGAAGAGTTAAAACCTAGCAGTTTACATTTTGCTGCCTGTGTCCCAGTGGAAAGATGCCCCTTCAATTCCTGTCCTGTAAAAACAACAGGAAGTAAGATGAATTCTGTACAAAATAAGAGAAATTCTCTTCTTAACCACTTGCCGACCGTGTAGCGTAGATACACGTCGGCAAGTGGCACCCATTGTTGTGGGAGGACGTTATATAACGTCCTCCCACAATCGCGCTCCCGCGCGCCCCCTGGGGCGCGCACCTGGGAGCATCCGTGACCGCCGGGTCTGTGAGACCCGGCGCATCATGGATCACGGTAAATGGCCGCTTGGAGCGGCCGTTTACCACGTGATCGCTCCGTCAAATGACGGAGCATCACATGTAAACAAGCCGGCGCAAGTGCCGGCTTGTCTCCCCCCTCTCCGCACCGATCGGTGCAGTGTGACAGGGGAGGGGGGAGAGGGGGGAGAGAGGAGATGCAGCGGTGCTGTGGGCAGGATCTGAAGTGATCCCACCCATCCGTGTCCACCCATCCGTCACCCATGCTCACCCATCCGTCACCCAT
>BLSH010407563.1:227328-248628 GCA_018402905.1 Glandirana rugosa
GTTAGATCAAAATCGCCGCGAAATGGAGATGGCGGGGGGGGGGTGGCGGGGTCACACTTTCATCGGATTCCTCTGTAATTGTCTACATTTGTGCTGATAGAAGTAAACTCAAAATCAGCAACCCAAATTATTTCGAAATTTTAGTCTCACTACCGGCCCTCCTCGAGACTTCCGTTATGTAAATGAGTGTCTACCTTTCTTCGTTTCCTCTAGACACTGGTTGCCGAGTCCTGTCCCGGCTAGGATCCCAGTGTCTGCGGACCCACGTCTTTATAAAGACCGCGGGGGTGTACCCGCACCAGTATAATTATTGAGGAGGGGAAATAGAAACGTTTGCAAAGGGGAGGAGTTATTAATATGACCACGCCCATGTGGGGGCGCCAGAAATATTTCTGCACCCAGGCGTCTGTGACCCTAGGATCGGCCCTGTCCTGAGCCGTTGGTCACAGATCTCCTTTGCTTCTTTCCATCTGTGAGTAAATGTATTGCCTTCAGAGCTCCTCCCGGCCATCACTCTGATTTTAAAGCTTTATTAAACCCAACGACTAAAACTCAAATGAAGATAGTCGTGTTTACATCTGTTAATGTCTCCTTAGGCTACTTTCACACTGGGGCGGTGGGGGGGGGGCGGTAGAGGTAAAGCGCCGCTAAAACTAGATTGATCACATTCGTGAGGAGATCTCCAATGCGCAGAAACCACCCCCACTCCCCAACACCCCATTTCACAGATACAATCACTACTTTCCACATTCAACCCTGCTAGTATTAGCGAGGTTGCTAAACTTTTATTGAACACCCATCTAACCACCTGCCTCCTGGATCCAGCTCCCTAAGCTCACGCTCTGACTCAATTATACACTCTCTAACTCACATTTTCAACCTCTCCCTCTCTTCTGGCATCTTCCCAAACTCTCTAAAACATGCACTAGTCACCCCTATCCTTAAAAAGCCCTCACTGGACCCCACCAATCTTAACAACCTACGCCCTATCTCTTTACTCCCCCTCTCCTCCAAACTACTCGAAAGACTGGTCTACAACTGACTGAGCGACCATCTGACAATGAGCAAACTTCTTGATCCCCTTCAGTCCGCATTTTGACCTCAACACTCCATGGAAACTGCTCTCCTTAAACTCACAAATGTCCTGCTAACTTCTAAAAACAACGGACACTATTCTGTACTACTACTCCTGGACCTCTCTGCTGGTTTTGACACAGTGGAGCACCTCCTCCTGCTTAAAAAACTCCATTCCTTTGGTCTCCGTGACTGTGCTCTTTGCTGGTCCTACCTATCCCACCGCTCCTTCAGTGTCACCTACAACTCTACTTCATCCTCTCCTCTTCTTTTCTCAGTCGGTGTCCCCCATGGTTCTGTTCTTGGACCTCTCCTTTTCTCAATCTACACCGCCTCCCTGGGTCAGTTGGTTGCCTCCCGTGGCTTTCAGTATCATCTCAAAGCTGATGACACACAAATCTATCTCTCCACCCCCCAGCTCTCTCATTCTGTCTCCTCACGCATCACCAACTTACTAACTAATCAGTCTGGATGTCACATCACTTCCTCAAACTCAACCTATCCAAAAATGAGCTTATGATCTTTCCTCCACCACATGCCACTTCCTCAGATTTCCCTGTCAAAATCAACTATCAACCCATCCCCCCACTCCATGGTCCTAGGTGTAATCCTACAAGCCCCACATCCAAATGCTATCGAAAATTTGCCGCCTTATCTTTACCTCCGCAACATCTCCAAGATACACCCCTTCCAAACCAATGACACCACAAAGCTTCTAATCCACTCCCTGGTCATCTCTCGCCTCAACTACTGCAACACCCTCCTCAGTGGCTTACCTCTAAATAGGCTATCCCCACTTCAGTCCATTATGAATGTTGCTGCCAGGCTCATCCACCTTAAAAACTGCTCGGCGTCTGCTACACCCCTATGTCAATTCCTCCATTGGCTGCCACTCAACCAACAAATTAAATTCAAGATATTAACAATAACTTATAAAGCCATCCACTACTGGGCCCCCAGCTACATCACTAACCTGGTCTCAAAATACCAACCAAATCGATCTCTTCGCTCCTCCCAAGACCTCCTGCTATCTAGCTCCCTTGTCACCTCATCCCATGCTCGCCTCCAGGACTTCTCCAGAGCCTCTCCCATCCTCTGGAATGCTCTACCCCAATCTGTCCGACTTTCTCCAACTTTGTCCACCTTCAGACGTTCCTTGAAAACTCATCTCTTCAGAGAAGCCTATCTAGTTCCCACTTAACAACTGTACATTTATCTTCTGCATCAGCACATCCCCAACAGTTACTACCTCTTGTATCTCTTGACCTTCACTCTTAGATTGTAAGCTCTAAAGAGCAGGGCCCTCTTACTCCTACTGTATTTAAGTGTATTGTATTTGTACTGTCTACTCTACCCTCAAGTTGTAAAGCGCTGCGTAAACTGTTGGCGCTATATAAATCCTGTATAATAAAAATAATAATAAAGGTATGAGAAAACCTTTACAAGTGTATCTGAGACATATGAATGTACAGTACATGCAAAGGTAATGATATACTAAAGGGTTCAATGCTACTTTGAAGGAGAAGTATGGCCAAAGATATTTTGGGCCTACTTCTCCTATGGATCACAAAAGTGCACTCCTGTGTCCTGTTTTCAGCCAGTCCAGGGTCTGGAAAAATACCATCTTTAATTTCAGGATTCACCCAGATCTTTTAACAGCAGTTGGCTCAGCCTCTCAGCGAGCCGCTGATAGACTGAGCCAGCCTCTCCCTCCCCCTGCACGGCCCATCACTCCAGTAAGCGCTAGAGGGGCAGAGCAGAGAGCTGGTGACTGACAGTCTGCTCTCTCTGCTGAGAGCAAAGGGGAGAACTGAGCAATCAGTGGTCTCTGATCACTCAATTCTCAGTGCAGAGTCAGCGGGGGGACAGATGCAGCATCAGATCGATGCTGCCTCCACCTAGGTAAAATGTGTTCATGTTTTTCTCAACCCCATACTTCTCTTTTAACTCTGTATGCCTAACGCAGTCTTCCGAAGGCTAAAAATTCCCAGGGTATCTCAGCTAAAAACTGAGAAAATATTTGAGATAATTAAGAAGAAAGTTTAAAGCAGTTTAAATTAAAGTGGAACTAAATTGTATCTGAGCACTACAAACTGAAAATGCTATTTATTTAATTTACCCATCCATCCACGTCTCCATGCTTTATTTTGTTGAGAAATCACTTTGAAAAATCCCCCCCTTACATTTCTAACCACAGCCATCTTGAGTAAAGTGAAGATGATTCAAGTCTCATTTACCTCTTTGAGTCTGCCTTTAGCTCAGGCATCCATGACATCATTTTGGCCTAGGCCAAAAACCAGGACGCAACTGAATAAATGTAAAAAAAAACACATAAATATAATATGCCTTCCTATCTATTTACTAATGCTAGCTGAATAAGGATTAAAATAGTTAATGTTGATTGAGAGAGTTTAGTTCTACTTTGCAGTATAAGTGTAGCGCCCCCATAGTATAGCTGCGTTTTTCTAGCAGGGTTTGCTAGTTAAGGTAAAATATAGTCAGGCCTGAGTGTAAGAGCAGGCCTGAATGCTTTGATCTGGGCCGGGAGGAGTGGCTCAGGGAGGATTGAGTGGACTTGACAGATGAGGTCACCAGAACCTCCCATTTCTTTCTAGAAACCTGGAGAAGGTTTCTGGTCAGAGAGCTGGGAGATAGGTGGAGCCATCTGGAGTATTCTGGAGTATTCTGTGGAGCCCTGACCAATCCCCAAGCAGGATTGGCAGGGGGCAGGCTTCCTTAAATACTCTGAGCCAGCTCAATCTGGAGGGGAAGTGTTGGGTGGAAGTCTGGAGATGTAGCAGAGGTGTTGTGTAGGCCCCTACCCAGGATGTCACCCCAGTCTGGGGAGGGTGACCTTGGGGCCTGGAGGCTCGGGTGCAGCCAGGAAGGTGGTGATTCCTGGAGTCGCACAAGGAACAGGAGAACAGCGGTGGTGCTACACAGTGAAAGACTTTAAAGTGATCACTCGGTTTGGTGAGTGACGGTCCCTGGGAACTGCAAGAGAAAGTGCTGGAGCAGGCTGGAAGAGGAATAGTGGACAGCCTGTGGGAGCCTTGGGAGTCAGTTCAGGGAAAGGAGAGTCACTGAGAAAAAGCAGGTTGGTGGGACCTGGAAGAAGGATGGGCTGGGAGTTGTAGTCCATCAAAGGCCGGCTAGCACTCAAGTACTTTTTGCTATTCATTCAGGGTCCCATGATCCCTAGCCTGTAATGGGTGTGTCAGAGGTTCTGCTGAGCGTAGGCCTCGCCATGTGCTAGCCGCAGTGAAGAGAAAAGAACAGAGAAGCTTGATAAATTTCCCTTCAAGCTGGAAACTAAGTGCAGTTCTGGAGAGAAGTAATGGAGTGTTGAGTTACCAAGTTCAGTGCTGGAGAGAGAACAGGAGAAACGGTCAGCAAGTTGAGTGCTGGAGAGTGGTGAGGAGTAACAGTCTGCAGAGGGACGGTCTGCAGCGAAGTGCGCATATACAGGAGTGTATATGGACTTCTTGTATTATAATTCTTTGGGCATCCCACAGTCATCCTTTATCCCTATCCAAGTTATTTCCCCTAAATAAAACAACAAAAACAAGAGCGGGCCTGGCAGGGTCTACGGATGTGTGAAATATGGTGTGATTGAGGGCAGCTATAAGGTGAACCACTATTACTAGCCACTCTCAAGGGAGTACATGGCTCCATAAGTAAACATAAAACTTTTTTTTAAAGTTTTGGATAAAGGGATTAAAACACCTGTCCAGTTTTTTTTATAGCCGCCTCCATCAGGGAAATTCATCTTCTCTATTTGTCCTATTTACTATTACCTTGAGTTAAAATGAAAGAAAATTACACATTTTGGTTATCTCCTAGAACAAGAACAGAGGGGACATCTTCTAATGTGGACACTAGTTCTGGTGACCCTGGTGACAACCAGCGATTCCCTCACTTTGGAAAGATTTCCTGGTCGTCCCACAAATGAAAAAAAAACTGACAGGGGTTACAATTCTCCCTCAATCTATCTAAAATTAAATGAAAAGTTTTGCCTTTAATTCTGGGGTTCTCTCTCAGCCTCTCCTTGTTCTAACCCAGTGGACTCCACCTCTGTTGAGCCTCAGCAGCTGTCTTCGTTTGCCACAGGATTGCTTGCTGGGACTTGTGGTTCCGCCTTTGAAGCAGCACTGCAGACAGACCAAACACTAGCACAGCTCAGGAGTCTATCTGATAGCCCCCCTGCAGAGAGTTACAAACAAAAGGTTTACTGGGAAAAAGGAAAACTGTACAGGGAGAGTTTGTCTACCAAGGGGAATGAAGCTGATCTAGGTAGCAGGCAGCTTGTGGTATCCAGTCAATTCAGAGGACAGCTACTAAAGGTGGCTCACGAGATTCCCCTAGCAGGTCACTTGGGGATCACTAAGACCCAGGATCGATTAATACATAACTTTTATTGGCCTACCATGCTTACGGACATAGCTGATTACTGTCGGTCCTGTGTTACCTGCCAGCCAGTTGTCAAGGTAGGAGACGTACACAGGGCTCCGCTAAAACCTTTGCCTGTGATTGACAAACCTTTTAAGAGGGTGGCAGTGGATATTGTTGGGTCTCTAGCCATCCCTAGCAGTTCAGGCAAACATTTTATCCTGATAGTTGTTGACTATGCATTATCCTGAGGCAGTGGCTCTCTCCTTCCTCCATGCAGACAAGGTCGCTAATGCTCTGCTGGGAATCTTCACAAGAGTGGGATTTCTGGCTGAGCTCATTAGTGATCAAGGCCCCCAGTTTGCTAATGATCAAGGCCCCCAGTTTGTGTCTGACTTGATGCAGGCTCTCTGCCAGAAAATACAGATGACGCATATCATGGCTAGTCCTTATCATATACAAACAAAAGGCTTGTGCAAGCATTTCAATGGTACCCTGAAACAAATGTTGCGCACCTTTGTAGAGTCCCAGGGCAAGGACTGGGAACGATATCTGCCTCATCTGCTGTTTGCTTACAGAGAGGTGCCACAGGAGTCCACAGGCTTTTTGCCATTTAAACTGCTGTATGGACGGAGGGTAAGAGGACCTCTGGACCTAATCCGTGAGACCTGGGAGGGGCAAGATTGCTAACCCAGAGGTCTCTGTTGTAGATTATGTCCTAAGATTCCGGAATAAAATGTAGATGCTTGTGGGTGCGGGAAAACATGACCCAGGCCAAGCCCAGGCACAAACATTGGTATAACCAAAATGCTAGGGAGCGAACATATAATGTTGGTCAGCTGAAGTATGTTCTGGTTCCCTTGCGGCAGAACAAACTCCAAGCAGCATGGGAAGGCCCGTACACCATTGCCCAGCGTCTGAATGATGTCACATACTTAGTCAGGTTGGGAGAAGGGAGTAGACGACAGAAGGCCTTTCATGTGAACATGATCAAAGCCCATCATGAGCGCATGTCATGCCGGTCTGTAGCAGGCCGGAGCCTGAAGAGGCTGATCCACTTCTAGACCTGCTAGCTGACACCAGGGAGGCAGACTCCAACCTCTTGATAAACCCCAATCTTTCCCCCACACAGGTACCTGGGCTGAAGGAAGTGCTGGCAGTACATGGTAGCTGGTTTATGGGGAAACCTGGGTGGACGGACCGTGCAGTCCACCAGGTGGACGCTGGGACACATCCTCCCATTAAACAGTCGGCCTATTGCGTCTCTCTGGAGGTGCTGGCCGGCATGAAAAGGGAGGTGGAGGAAATGCTGCAGCTGGGGGTGATTCAGAAGTCCCACGGTGCCTGGACGTCCCCAGTGGTCCTGGTCCCCACAAAGGATCAGACAACCAGGTTCTGTGTGGACTACCGAAAGCTGAATGCTATCACCACTGCAGATGCCTACCCCATGCCCCAGATTAATGAGTTGTTGGATAGGCTGGCGGCCTATATCACAATCATGGATCTCAGCAGAGGGTACTGGCAAATTCCTCTGGCCACTGAAGCTCGGGAAAAGTCAGCCTTCATTACCCCATTCGGTTTGTTCGAATTTACCATCATGCCGTTTGGGATGAAGAATGCCCCAGCTACCTTCCAGAGGGACATCAATGACTTACTGGAGGGGCTGGAAACCTTTGCAGTGGCCTACCTGGACGACATCGCCGTGTTCAGCCCTACCTGGTAGGAACACCTGGTGCACCTGTCACAGGTCTTGGGCCAACTGACAGCTGCCAATCTGACTGTTAAGCCCAGTGTCAGATCGGCATGACGGATGTCCAGTACTTGGGACACGAGGTAGGAGGAGGCACTCTGAGACCCGAGACAGGAAAGGTGGAGGCCATCCTGGCCTGGCCCACCCCTCAAACCAAGAAGCAGGTTATGTCATTCTTGGGGACAGCCGGCTACTATAGGAAGTTTGTATGTAACTATAGTAGCCTGGCAAAACCTTTGACTGACCTAACCAAAAAGAAACTGCCCAAAGTGGTGTCTTGGACACCAGAATGTGAGAGGGCATTTCAGGCCCTGAAGGCGGCGCTGGCCAGCGCCCCTGTGCTACAGACTCCAGACTTCACCCACCATTTCCTAATGCAGACTGATGCATCTGCCTATGGGTTGGGTGCAGCCCTGAGCCAAGTGGATGACGCTGGAAAGGAACATCCCATCCTCTACCTGAGCCGGAAGCTGCTTCCCAGGGAAGTAGCATACGCCACAATTGAAAAGGAGTGTCTTGCGATCGTGTGGGCTCTCCAGAAGTTGCAAACGTACCTTTATGGGAGGCACTTCACTGTGATCACCGATCACAATGTCTTGAGCTGGCTAAATCGCGTTGCTAGACAGAATGGCAAGCTACTTCATTGGAGCTTAATTCTTCAGCAGTATGATTTTACCATCCAGCATAAGAAAGGCAGCCCCCATGACAATGCTGATGGGCTGTCGCGGCAAGCCGAGCCCGCAGGAGTCGGTGGCGTCAGGAGGGAAATTGCAGTTCCCTCCCATGAGGGGGGAGGTGTAAAGATATCACGTGCTGGGCACATGAAATGCTGGCAACCATTTTGTTCAAACATCAGCCATGACAGTTTTAGCCTAACAGACACACACTGCCAGTGTCTCACTCCTTCCTCCCCTTCAGAAAAGGAATTCCTGGCTAATTCTACAAGTCCCCAAGGTGTCTGATTTTGTTTGCCAGGCTTGATCATAAACAAATAAACCAGATCCATTAAGAAGATAGAGCAGGGTGCTCTAAAATAATGAGTGTCGTAATAAAAAGAAGGCACTCAGGCAGAAGTGACCTCTCAGCAACCCCCATACCTCATGCCAACGTAAGAAACATACACAGGTTCCTTAAATCCAGACAGGAACGTGACATCTTAATAAAAAAGTACATAGTTGAATGTGGAATTTTACACTGAACCAATTGAGTCCAAACACCCATAGGCCCGATAATATGGGGAACCACTGGTAGTTTTTCTTCCTCCTAAAGTGATGGAATGTTGGCAACCTGTCATGTTTAGACTTATTTTAATGCAACTTTTATACTGAGCTAGAATTCCTTAGTTTTGGGACCGCAAACTATTCCGAGATATGATATTGATACAGAAACTTGCATATCAGGGAGGGTTGTTATTCCACGGTCCGCCCCGGACAGCCCATGGGCCTCCTTACCCATGTGAGTTGTCAGGGGCATATGGCCCCACCCCTTTGCTTCCAGAGAAAAAGGGAATAGACTGGACAGTCCTCAGTTCTCACTTTACCATCAAATAACGAACATCTGAGAACCTGTTGGACTCATCGACATATCTCTGTTCAATCACGGACATTAACTGCAAGTATCTTTCTCCCTTCCATTCTGCCTTATCTCTTTGCTGCAGTATATTATGTCTCTTATTGCTTTATAACACCATTTTTCTGTAAATATTTTATCTGCACCAATTTTGACCTTTTCATTATTAAACCTTATTCTGAGAAGTGTTAATTTTATCCCTAAAGCTCTTAATGCAAACTATAATGAACCTGTTCCTTTGAAGAGTGCTACTGTTTAGGATAAATCATCTGAATATTCCTGTCTGTGGTGACAGCGTGTGTTACAGGCGGTTATTCTAAAATCATACTTGGTATTGCTGAAATCTCAAATTTCTCTGGCTCAGTCCACAGAGGCGGTGGCAGTGAAAGGGTTAATTGCTTGAATTAGCCTAGTAACAATCGCTCGCAGGCTGTTGGCACATAGATTGTGGTCCCGCAAGCTGGAAAATCTTTGTGCTGGATGCAGCTGAGAGTGGCATTGTTACTTTAGTGACGAAGTGGTGTGAGATTGGGTGGCCCTCTGTCACCAGTTAGTGAGGAGGGCAAGGATCTGATACCCACGTTCGTCACACACATTATTACAGCTCACCCAGTGGTTGCTACAGATTATTGCATGTCCTTACTGCACATTATTATTGCTCACTGATTAGTTGCTAGAGGTTACTGCACATCCTTGGCGCACACTGATTGGTTGCTAGAGGGTAATGCACATTATTACTGCTCAGTGTTTGGTTGATAGAGGTTACTGCACATCAATACTGCTCACTGATTGGTTGCTATATAGTTGCTATATAGATTATGCTACAAACACCTAACAGTCCCCTTGCCAGAGTAGAAGTGTTCTCTTGCATTGCAGCAGAATTTAATATGTGGCAGAAAAGATGGGGTTAATTAAGCCAACCAGGATTACATTAAGACCCCTTTCACACTGGGGCATTTTTCAGGTGTTTTAGCTTTAAAAATAACGCCTGTAAACAACCTGAAAAACACCCCCCAATCCACCCCAGTGTGAAAGCTTGCAGGATGGGAAAAAAAGTCATGCAAGCAACATCTTTGGGGCAGTGCGGGAGCGGTATATACATCGCTCTTACACAGCCCCTGCCATTGCAATGAATGCATGAAGTGGCTGAACACTGCTTAGGAAGTGCCCCGCGTGGGCACTTTTATCCCCTTTTTAACCCTTCTTGGGGGTTAAAAGTGCCCCGCTGCCACCCGAACCGATATAACAGCGGTAAAGCGCCGCTAATACTAGTAGCGCTTTACCGCTACCGCCCTTCCCACCCCAGTGTGAAAGTGGCCTAAAAAACAGTACTGTCAATTATCATAGAAAGCAGAGAAGCAGAGATAAGAGAGTTTAGTGGGTAAACCAGTGAAAGTTCAACTCAACAGGGCAAACTAGCTCATTCTGATCAGTGTTGCCAACCTCCCGCAGCATTTTTTACTGGCAAAACATGGGAAATTTACTGGCGGAGCACATTTTTTACTGACAACCTGAAAAATAACTGAACTCCTATTAAAAACTAAGACAATTGATATTTAAACACAACATGGAAACACTGACAATACCCATATCATGTAGTTTGCCCAGTTTACACTTAAAAAGTCAACATAGCATGACAAATTATCAGACACTGATATTTATAGACAGTTGTAAAAATCACTGATTTTTACAAACTGTCAGTAAATTTACTGGCGGTTGGCAACACTGATTCTGATACACATACCAGCTGTCTGCTCATCCATGCCAACATGTGTTATATACTAGCAGAGAGGTAGAGAAGAGGTGAAACAGCCAAGCACATGTTCTCATTCAGATTGTAACTCTCACCGCCCACCAGATTTCCTCATTCATGCTGCCTTAGGAATGTCATAGACTCCTCACTGCGATCCTCCCTCACTCCTCTGGCTCCTGCCGCTGCTTGTTAGTGTGTCTCTCCACTCGGCCAGTTCTGCTGTCAGGCAAGGACACCGCTGCTTAGTGCCTCCCTTTCCCTACAGCTGCACTATGACAGGCAGAGATTGTTAGGATGTTGGGCCCCTTAACAATGACAGGGCCCTGGACAGGTGCCCCTTTTGCCCCACCTTAAAGACGGCCCTAACTATATATAAAACTAATGCATGAAGGCTGGGGTGGTAGAAGGCCTTAGAAGTCAGTGGATTCTTAAAGATGTTAAGGGAAAGTTAATTTGTTGCACTGCTGCTCTTCTCTGGCAACATCTGTCCCCAGCACTGGTCCCTAATATAATTGCATAGCCTATTCCGACAGCCCTGTTGCAACCTTTTCTTGATGTAGGCATACTTTATATTAAAATGCTATTATTCTCTAAATCTACCAGGTGCCACTGCTATAGAGAATGGTTGCTGAGGGGTTCCATCAAAATTTTGCCATGGGGCCTAGTGAAGTGAACTTGTTTTTTTGTTTTTTTTTGTTTTGTTTCTGCACACTCCCTGAAAATATCTCCTTCACAATTTCTGGTGGTAGGTGGATTTTCTGTATTCCTTCCTTCCTGTTCCATTCCTTCCCGCCAATGTTTCCATCACTTAGCCCAGACTATTAGTATCTGCTCGGAACTATGACACATGCTCTTCCCCATTAGGCTATTACTATTTAATTACATTACCCTGTTGATCTAGGCAGGATTAATGTTGACCTTGTTTATGGTTTACTTTTGGCTGCATAAACCTACCTCTGGCTGTTAACAAACCATTGTTTTTAGAACAACGGGGACTTTCCCAGCGAGTCTGTAATTGGCTGTTTCCTGTTGCCAGTCACCAGTTGTTTGGTTAGTTGTTCTGAAGTCAAGTTGACGGAACGGAGGGGGGGGCGGCGTTCAGAGCAACGGCATCGTGTCCATTTGTTGTTTCACATTATTCTACAGGGACGCTTTTTCATTTTCCAGCTGATTCACACTTACTCTGGGTTTGAGCGCTGCACTGCTTTTACTTTTACCTTTTTTACTTTTTAGTTGTATATCTTTGCATGTCGTGCCATGCAGCCACGAGCTACGTGAATTGGCTTGACTCCCCAGGTGCGCCTTGATGTACTGAATGATATATTGTACAATGTAGGAAATCTGAAAATATGTCTTTTTCAGTGGCGGCTGGTGGTATATTTTTATATTTAGGGGGGGGGCGGCAATCCCCACCCAGGTCAGTCGATCGGTCCCCGTCCCCGCACTTACCCCATCTAGGTCGCGGGCTTCCTCCGGGGCCAGCAGGCGGTGGCTTCACCCTGAGTCTTTTCCTTCCTCAGCTTCATGGCGTTGCGGCTTGTCCTGCGTCTCCTCCCTCCTCCTCCTTAGCGGCCAATAGGATCGCTTCTCCTCTCGGCCAATCGGGTCTCAGGATCCACTTTCTGAGCCGGTATTAACCCGGAGGAGAATCAGGAAAACAATAGCGAATATTAACTCGCTATTGTCACACAACTGGGTGCTCTGCCCATCCTTTTTTGAAGCCAATTAGAGCCTCTAATCATGTGCTTCTAAAAAAAAAACTCATTGGGATCCATGAGTCGTCTCCCTGCATGTAAATTAGGGGCCAGGCGCATGGATTAGGGGGGCGGTGCAGCTGGTCTTTTTGCTGTGTACAAAAATGATGTATTGCCTGGACTGTTGCTTACTTATGTTTTTGTTTCCCTGTTTTTTCAGTTTGGTACATTGTACCTTTGTACCTATGTTTGTGCAAAAACTCTGTAAAACTAATAAAAATTTACCTTTAAAGAAAAAAAATGAATAATGTATTCTAATACAGTGTTTCCCAACCAAGTCCTCAAGGCACACCAACAGGTCATGTGTTCAGGATTTCCATTATTTTGCACAGGTGATTTGATCAGTTTCACTGCCTTAGTAATTACCACAGCTGATTCATCTGAGGGAAATCCTGAAAACATGACCTGTTGGTGTGCCTTGAGGACTGGGTTGGGAAACACTGTTCTAATACATAGCATAAAATAAACCAAAAGTCCATAAACCATAGCCAATGTAGTGCCATGAAGAACACAGCAAATCTTATGATCCTCCAGGAGAGAGTGTGGGCTACCCTGGAGTTACTGGAGTTGCCTGGTGGTGAAGATTGCTGATCCATTAATTTTTTCAATACAAGCTGTACTGACCTCCTATAGCTTATAGGTTTTTGGTTTCTGGTAAGATGTTTGAGCATTTAGTGTAGGATCAATTCATTCACGTGTATTTTTTCCGCGAAAATGTTGGGCAAATATCGTGCAACATAAAAAATTAGAACAACAATAATTTTATTCTCCACGGCCTTTGCTCAAAAAATATATAATTAGTTAAAAAACACAACAGTGTTATACTCACAAAATTGGAATAAAATTTAGCTTATCAAGTAAACAGTGCCAGCAGGTGGGACAGGTATCTCATCTAATGCCACACGGTGGAAAAGCTTATACGTTTAGGGGATCCAACGTTCCACCGTGTGGCATTAGATGAGATACCCGTCCCACCTGCTGGAGCTGATTATTTGATAATCATGATTTTATTCCAATTTTGTGAGTATAACACTGTTGTGTGTTTTTAACCACTTGCTTACTGGGCACTTATACCCCTTCCTGCCCAGGCCAATTTCCAGCTCTCTCTCACACTTTGAATAACAAATACGCAGCCATGCAACACTGTACCCAAATTACATTTTTATTATTTTTTCACAAAAATAGAGCTTTCTTTTGGTGGTATTAAATCACCACTGTGTTTTTTATTTTTGCTAAACAAACAAAAACAGATTGAACATTTTGAGAAAACAAATTAAACGTTTTTCATATTTTGCTATAAAATTTTGCAAACAGGTAATTTTTCTCCTTCACTGATGGGCACTAATGAGGTGGAACTGATGGGCACTGATAGGCTGCACAGATGGACACTGATTAGGTGGCACTGGTGGGCACTAATCAGGAGGCACTGATGAGGCTGCACTGATGGGCACTGATAGGTGGCACTGATAGGCACTGATAGGTGTCACAGATGGGCACTGATAGGTGGCACTGATGGGCACGGTTAGGTGGCACAGAGAGGTGGCACTTATAGGCGGCACTGATGGGCACTGATAGGTGTCAATGGTGGGCACTGATGGGTATTGATTGTCAGCACTGATAGGTGGCACTGGTGGGCACTGATTAGCAGTACTGATGAGCACTGATAGATGGCACTGGTGGGTATGGATTTGCAGCACTTGAGGGGACTGACTAGCAGCACTAGTTGGCACTTAGAGGACCGATGTCCCTCTAACAGAAGCTGGTTACCGACTTTATTCTTTTCTTCATGCTGACAGTGTGAAGGAAAAAAAAAAGACCGGCAACTGGCTTCTGTTTACTTCCGTGCTAAGCTGTGATTGGCTGACAGCTGTTCACATGGTAAAGAGCCCGCTGTGATTGGCCCTTTACCATGCTCTGAGATCAGCTGAGTCTGAAGAACTCGGTGATCACAGAGCGGGCGGCACGAGAACGGGAGGACATACATGGACGCCCTTCCGGCAACTGGGTCCTCATTGTAGCCGTCTTTCGGGTATAGTCAAATGGTTAATAAATGGTTTTGGTGGTAATGCACTAGGCGTTTCCGCCCTCTTATACATGTTTTAACAGTATTTGGAAGATCACCCGGTCTGAGGAGGCTGCATCGTTGAAACCATTGCCGCCATAGTCCTTTTTGGGGAATTCTTTGGATTGAGCGCTGGATGGTCTTCTAAAAAATATATAATGTTTGGGGGTTCTAAGTAGTTTTCTATCAAAAAAATGCAGATTTTTACATGTATGAGAGAAATGTCAGAATTGGCCCAAACTGGAACTGGTTAAAGCTCACCTCCATCTTTTTGTGCACCCCACTCATACATTAAGGCCTCTTTCACATGAAAAAAACACAATACACTTCACTATCACCCTATAAACCTAGACTGGTAGCTGCTGTGCAAATATTCAAAAATGATGGAGATGTGGTTGTGTTCTGCAACTCCTGACAAAGTTTTATGAACAAAATGCATTGGCTGGTGCAAAAACCTGGGACGTCACTACATAGAGACCGCTGGGATATTGACTGGGAAGTATTGCAGGGCTCTCTGTTATTTCCAGGCTGGTAGAGCCTGTGTGCAAGAGACAACACCAACAAATGTGTGTGTACATTTTATGTTTTAATCACTTTTGAATACATTTTATATATTGCACTATGATGTCTCTTTTCAAACCCCCCTAATTGGTGGTGGGGGGGGGGGGGTGTGAGATAATTTGCTTAGCCGTTAGCTGCCTTACAGAGTTCCAGCAAACTATATTTCCCAGCAAGCATTTGACCACCTTCTTTAGTGCCTAAGCAAGAACCTGAAAGATCCAGCTTTTTTCATGAATTTCTCTTTAGTAAATAGCAGTGCACTTCCTGTCCTAGGCTCGCCTGTTCTTTGAGCATAATGGTACAGTCAGGGCAGAATGCAAACTCCTCCTACAAGCTTTGACCAGACACTGATAGAAATCAAACGACTGCATATATTACTGATAAAAAGGTATTTAGCAGTTTATATTTACTAAAAGAATTGCATTTCCATGTTCTGTGTACTGTGGGAGACCAGATATAGTGAATGCAGGGGTTTAGTAACACTTAAAGTATCAGTTTGTATTTTTAGGCAGAACATTTAAATTCACCACTCAGGTGCTGAAAGGGCTCCCTACTGTATGTGGGGTCACCAAAAATGGTGTAAGGGAGGACTAAACAGATATAAGGACTCCAGGTTTCAGTGGCATTTTTACACATTTTGGTTAAAATACAAACTAAAACTGTCTTTGTGTTTTGGTGGAAAAATGAGAGGCACCTAAGACACCTACCAGTTTGTTTTATGTACAAGAGGGATGTTTAATAAGTCCTTATTGGATTTCCCCATCTGGTTTTATTTCCCCTTCTAAAAAAACACCTTCTGCATTGTATTCCTCGTCCTTCCGTGTAATAATAACACAGTTTACACCTATGGCATCTGAATATTGTTATTCCTCGCTCTAGAAGACGCAGGGTGTGTTCATCTGAATACATGTGACACATACTATAGGGACTTTCACCGCTGGAGGCTAAACACATAGTTGTAGGGTTTCGATTCTATTTTCTATAAGAACAGTGATATTCAGTAAGCTCACTCTGCGTGAAATGAAAGGGGGACCGTTCAGACCGTATCATACCTGTAGTTGTTTCAAATCCATAGTGGTAAATTTATCAATTGCATGGAGGGAAAATGTCCATGATTTGGGCTGTTCCTAGCATAGGACAAGGTGGACTTTTTGTCTGAGTGATGCCCTGTAAGTGCGCCATGGGGTATTCCGCTCCTTGTGACTCAGCTGTCTCCTGCTAGAATAAATACTATTCAGGCAACAGGATTTTATAAGTGAATTTACCATATTTTCAGACAAATTAAATGTGATCAGGCTGATGTAAATCAAAAATCCTATTTCAGTGCATACATTTTAATGATTTATGTACTTGGGGACATACATAATGGCTCATCACATACACAGACCTATAGCCCAGATATCAGCAAAGCTAATTGTCATGATTGGAGAGCTCTAATTCTGCCTTAGCGGTGGGCATGGCCGGCGGAGAGAAATCTCTGCGTCCACACAGAGAGCAATAGTAGTTCTCTACAGCAAGAGTACAGGGTCAGGTGTTTATGTTATCTAAAGCAGGGGTCCTCAACCTCTGGGCCGCAAACAGGTGCAAGTCCGTGGCCTTCTGGGAGGGTAGAGCAAGTCAGTACAACCTACACTGCCACCCTCCAACCACCACAGGGTGCCCACTCCCCTTCTCCTAGCATCACTTCTCCCTTCCCTGTCTGTGGTCATGAAAAAGGAGACGAGGAGGGGTGGGAGGAGACCTGGGTCAGGGACAAGAACTTTTAGCACTGGTGAGACTCAAGCTGCAGCATCCCCAAACCTTCGAGGTGACAGGCTGCAACCATCACGCTCCCCCTCCCGAGGTGACAGGCTGCAACATCCCCCCCAGGTGACAGGATGCAACTCCCCCTCCCTGCAGGTGATAAGCTGCAACTACCCCCCCTCCAGATAATAAGCTGAATCCCCCCCCCCCCGAGGTGACAGGCTGCAACAGCTCCCCCCCCCAGGTGACAGGATGCATGCAACTCCCCCCTCCCTGCAGGTGATAAGCTGCAACTACACCCCCCCCAGATAATAAGCTGCATCCCCCCCGAGGTGACAGACTGCAACCACCAGGCACCCCCTCCCCCCAGTTGACAAGCTGCAAAACCCCCTCACCCCCCTGCCCCCGAGGTGACAAGCTGCAACTCCCCGCCCCCAGTCCGTGGAGGGTGCTAATGGGAAAAAATAAATAGCTAACACCCACTATTTTGTTGGAATCACCTCCCAAATATACTGTACATTACTGCAAAAGATGTCCCTAAAGGGTATTAGGGTAATTATTTGAGATGTTATATTATGCATTATAAGTATAGCTATCTTGATAAAAAAAAAAAAAGCTTCTCTGTGCAGGTTGCCATAGTCAGCTTCATTAAAATTCCAGTATTTATTTTTAAAAAAATATTGAGAAGAAATTGATTAAAACTTTCAAAATAAATCCAGTTCTAAAAACAACCATAAAGCAGACAGATGTGAAAACCCCTCCCTATATAAGCCCTTGGGGTAATAATATTGCATCTGCACTTAGTAAGGGTTTCAAAGCTTTATACAGTATACTAAACATACTGTTCAGGGTAATAATATATTATGTAATACATTGCTGCCATTTTCTATTTACATCTTTTTGAATAAATATTGGAGTTTTTATCGAGGTGGCTATAGCGGCCTGCATAGATAAATGTATGTCACAAATAACTATTTGGAAGCTCGAACAGGTATTGTTTTAAGGAAAATACTGAAACTATAATAAAACCACTTAAGAATTTAGGACGGAATTCCTATATACTGTAATCCTTTACTGAGCCCACACCCACATATCTAGCAGCTGGGTCCTGCCACCAGTTTGATGGCTGAGGTTTACCAGAACTGCTATTAGCAACTATTTAGGCACTGATTGGCAAACACTGATTGGTTCACCAGCTTGTGGTTTCAGAACAGAAAATTGCAATGTATCTGTTTTTTTTTTCTTTCTTAAACAGGAATTTCTGAAGCAACCTTAAAATAGCAAAAAAAATTATTTAAATATTTTATAAATTGTCTTCCCTATTCAACCCTTGTTATGCCTAACTAGCCTATATCATTTCTCTCCCTGCTGTCCTTAGCTTTTCCATGCCACTTTTTGTTTTTATTAATGTTTATGTTTTAAATGTTTAAAAAATAAATGTTTTGTTCGTTTCGAGAAAATTAACACTTTTAAAATTAAGGAACGCCATGTACTGGGTTTTTTTTGCCCTTAAAAATATAAAATATAAATTTGTATAAAATTTCCAGTGACGAAAACTAAACGAAAATCACGCCACATTTTTGTCAATTGACAAAAACTATGGCAAAAATGAATTCTATTTACGTGAACGAAGGAACATGAAACAAAAATGTGAGGGAGGGACGTTTACCCGCGTGAACTTCCAGTTTCCTCGGAGCTCTACCTGTAAAGCCTTTGAGTGTTTCCCCTCCCAGCAAGCAAG
Source organism: Glandirana rugosa (assembly GCA_018402905.1). Lineage (NCBI taxonomy): Eukaryota > Metazoa > Chordata > Amphibia > Anura > Ranidae > Glandirana > Glandirana rugosa. The sequence goes on from BLSH010407563.1 coordinate 245,725, forward strand.
GTAGCGACTGTAGTGTGTTTAGTGGTTTGCCAAATCATCCCTTTAATCCAGGACACCTATTAATTAAACAGGTTCTGCGGCGGGTTAAGGTGGTAGTTAAATTCACTTGGTGTCCTATCTGCATTAAATTAGCCTCAGAACCTGTGTAATTCATATGTGTCCTGGATTAAAGGGATGATGTGGCAACCCTATGTGGTGCGCTTAGCACTGTGTCAGTATTACAGGCCTTCTGACCCTCCAGAGTCCAGAGCATTGTGTGCATTGCAGACCTCCTGCTCAGACCATCCAGAGCACTGTGTGCATTACCGGCCTCCTCAGACCATCCACAGCACTGTGTGCATTACAGGCCTCCTCAGACCATACAGAGAACTGTGTGCATTACAGGCCTCCTCAGACCATCCAGAGCACTGTGTGCATTACAGGCCCCCTCAGACCATCCAGAGCACTGTGTGCATTACAGGCCTCCTCAGACCATCCAGAGCACTGTGTGCATCACAGGCCTCCTCAGAGTGTCCAGAGCACTATATGTATTACAGGCCTCCTCCTCAGACCATCCAGAGCATTGTGTGCATTACAGTTCTCCTCAGACCATCCAGAGCGCTCACTGTGCATTACAGGCCCCCTCAGACCATCCAGAGCACTCACTGTGAATTACAGGCCTCCTCAGACCATCCAGAGCACTCATTGTGCACTACAGGCCTCTTCAGACCATGCAGAGCACTGTGTGCATTACAGGCCTCCTCAGACCATGCAGAACACTGTGTGCATTACAGACCTCCTCAGACTACTGTCCAGAGCACTGTACAATGCATTACAGGCCTCCTCAGACCATCCAGAGCACTCATTGTGCACTACAGGCCTCTTCAGACCATGCAGAGCACTGTGTGCATTACAGGCCTCCTCAGACCATGCAGAACACTGTGTGCATTACAGGCCTCCTCAGACCACTGTCCAGAGCACCGTGTGCATTACAGGCCTCCTCAGACCACTGTCCAGAGCACTGTGCAATGCATTACAGGCCTCCTCAGTCCACTGTTCAGAGCACTGTCCAAGGCGTTACAGGCCACCTCAGACCACTGTCCAGAGCACTGTGCAATGCATTACAGGCCTCCTCAGACCATCCAGAGCACTGTGTGCATTACTGGCCTCCTCAGACTGTCCAGAGCACTGTGTGCATTACAAGTCTCCTCAGACTGTCCAGACTACCGTGTGCAGTACAGACCTCCTCAGACCGCCCAGAGCACCGGGTGCATTACAGGCCTCCTCAGACTGTCCACAGCACCGTGTGCATTACAGGCCTCTTCAGACTGTCCAGAGTACTGTGTGTATAACAGGCCTCCTCAGACCGTCCAGAGCTCTCACTGTGCATTACAGGCCTCCTAAGACTGTCCAGAGCATGTAGTTTGTTCAAACCTTAAAACCATAAAAAATAACGATATTAGAATTTTTTTTACTCCAGGAGTATATAATTAGTTTGGAAATTCTAGAGAAATGCTTAAATAACACATTACAATTTAACTAAACCCACTCGATTTTAGTTGACTAAAAGGCTTTTAGTCGACTAAAAATATACTGGAGATTTTAGTAGACTAAAATATGGCTAAAATCTAAAACAATTGCAGATGACTAAAATGCGACTAAAACTAAAACGGCATTTTAGTCAAAAGAATATGCCTAAAACAAAATTGAAATTTGACACCAAAATTAACACTGCTTCTCTATCATAAGTAATAAAGGTATTGTCAAATTAGTAGGTCCCATAGCTGATATATGTGAAATAAATCTGGAACCCAACTGGTTAAATTCTGCATATACGTCATAGGTTTTATGTAACTGCCACCTAAGGCGATTATGAATATATCTACACTTGTGTCTGTTTTGCCGATAACAAACAGATACAGATACAAGTTGTTACAAACAAACCTGGGAGTACTGTATAGAAAATATAGGAGGTGTCAGTGCTGGGTTAAGTGATATTAAACCCTCAGTTTTTTAGGTACTTTGATTTAATGCCCATTCACACTGAATGAGGCTTTGAAATCACACTACTTCAGCGCGATTTCAAAGTCACCGGTCAGTGCAACTTCATGTGCGTCTTGTCGACATCAACTTCATGCACAGATGTCTATGCAAGTCGCACATGAAATTGCCAAAAATAGTGCAGGAACCTTTTTCAAAGCAGTGCAAGTCGGAGTCACACCGATTTGAACAGTTCCATCGGCACAAATAGGGTGCGACTTGTCGTGATTTTAAACTGTCAAATCGCATGACAAGTCACACCGGTGTAAACGTGGAGCTTAATAACTTACTGAGTATGCAGCTGCTTTATTTTTCAATCCTTTCCTATGTTCCAGTTTATACTGGTGCTACCACTGCTGCCCCAGGTTTTCTGTTTTAGGGTGGCTCCTTTCTCTCGCAGTGTCCTATGAAGTTGCATGCAGGGACTAGAGTTGTATCAATCTACACTATGTGCATCAATAGAAACACAAAGCCTCAAAGTTTAGGATGGCAAGGCATTCCCCTGCTCCAACCTCCTTCCTTCTTCAAGCTAACGGACTGGCTGGAGACTGCACTGCCCACTGTCACTCTTTCCTGCGAAGACCGGATGTTTGGGGAAGCAGCACTGAGAGAGCAGGATCCAGCAGCATTGAAAGTTCTAAGCTTCAAGTTCTGGTAAGAATGTTAACAAATCATTTATTGGGGAGTGTTTTTTTTTCTTTTGTGCATGTGTGCTCAATGTATCAAAGCGGAGCTCCAGGCTCCTTAAGAAAAAATTAAAATTTTAATATGAGGGGGGCTGAACTTCCGGCTCACCGTGGCAAGGTCAGCCGGAAATGGGAGTGGGTTACCTGTCAAAACAAGGTGCCCAATCCCTCCTCCCCACCGAATGGTGTCAAATGTGGC
>BLSH010407563.1:248638-267948 GCA_018402905.1 Glandirana rugosa
AAAGACCATCTTTTAAAACATTAATTTATTGAAAAAAGGAAGTGACTACACACGACTTCTCCGAAGTGACTACTCGTGACTACTCCACCGTTACTAATCCTCCGTAACTACTCGTCCGTGACTACCCGTGACTAACCGTTGTGACGACCGGTGACTGACCGTAGTGACTACCCGTGACTACTCCACCGTTACTAATCCTCCGTAACTACTCGTCCGTGACTACCCGTGACTGACCGTAGTGACTACCCGTGACAACCGCGACGTAACTATTAGTCACGGGACTAATAGACACGTCTGGAGGGGACACTCCTTTACGACGGCTAGCCGAGAGGGGTGGAGTATGTGGGGAGAGCCGATCGGCAGCATTTCCTCACAGGGGAGGTCTGCACAGATAATCAGGGCACTGATTATCAATGCAGCGCCAACAGTGCCCATCAGTGATGCCAGTCAGTGCCCATCAGTGCCTGCTCATCAATGCCTCCTAATCATTGCCACCTCATCAGTGCCCATCAGTGATGCCAGTCAGTGGCCAGCAGTGTTGCCAATCAGTGCCCATCAGTGCCTGCTCATCAATGCCTCCTAATCATTGCCACCTCATCAGTGCTCATCAGTGAAGCCTCTTCAGCACACATCAGTGAAGGAAAAAAGTTATTTAATTACAAAATTTTCTACCAGAAACTAAGAAAAACTTTTTTTTTTCAAAATGTTATGCCTTTTTTCTTTTTTTTAGCAAAAAATAAAAAAACTCAGCAGCAATTGAATACCACCAAAAGAAAGCTCAATCTGTCTCATAAAATTATAACAATTTAGTATGGGTATAGTGTTGCATGACCACGCAAATGTCATTCAAAGTGCTGAAAGCTGAAAATTGGCCTGGGCAGGAAGGGGGTGAAAGTGCCTGGTATTGAGGTGGTTAAAGCAGGGTTCCACCCATGTAAAAGTCAGGATCTAAAAAAAGTGTAGCTGCTGACTTTTAACAATCAGCCACTCACCTGTCCCTCGCTCCAGCGATGCGGTTGCCCAAGGGCTCGCTCTGCTCCCCCTTCCCTCGGCGGCGCCGGCATCATGAGTGAGGGCATCCGGCTTCAAAGCCAGGATCACCGAGAGGGAAAGGTGGACTCCCTTCCCGGAGCCACAGCGGCAGGGGAGGAAGTGGACCTGGGACCCTGTGAAAACAGGGTCCCTGGTCACCCCCCCCCAAAAAAAAAAGACATGTCAATTGTGGCATGTCGGGGGGTCACCTTCCATTAAAGTGGAAGTTCCACTTTAGGGTGGAACTCCGCTTTAAGTAGAGATATTTATTGCCTTCTCTGTGCCTATTGGGAGATTTTGCTTCACTTTCTGTTAGGAGAGGAAGTGATGGGAAATCTCTCAAATGGAGGCAAAAAATGACACATTGTAGGAAGAGGAGGGATGAGAACCTCTAACAATGTTTATGTTGCAGTTTGTGGCTTCCTGTCCCTGTGACAACCACACCCCTATGGACTTCAGAGGAACTTGCAGTGAGGGAAATCTCTCCAATGGGGTCACAGACCGAAATAAAAACCTGGCAGAAATTTTTGTTCTTCACTCTTTCTGTTCGCCTAATCCTGGCTTCACTACCTAGTAATTCACAGATCTAGAACAAGCATGCAGCCAGTGAAGTCTAAACTTCCGTCCTACAGGCTGGTTTCTGGTCAGTTACTCATTTAGTAGTGAAAAACAAAAAAGCACACAAGGGCACACTGGCCTAGCGCACTATCCTCAGTAAAAATTCATAAAAACATACTCACAAACAAGTTCAGATAACAGGCATTACGAGCACTAAACGGCTACGCATCCAATCCACCGTATACTGCTGGTGTCCTGGACCGGCTGGCTAACGCATTTCGAGGCCACAGCCTCTTCCTCAGATCCTGGTCAGTTACTCATTTAGTAGTGAGGCGTGGATCAACATGGCAGTCCTGAGGTGAACACTTATAAAAACCAGGGGCAGTTTCCAGATTTCCTTTTGTAAGGTACCTTGTCTGAGGTGATTATAGCCGTATTAGCGCACTTGCAATAAAAACAATTGAGTACTGTCTGTAATTCTTTTTCTATTTGAACAAGCTTTTGGGGTGTGCCCCCCTTCTTCAAGGCCATAGTTGCCAACATTTAATAAAAGTTTTTAGAGACACTTTTTTTCTGTGTGGCGAGAAAGCCTATGTAGGAAGAGTATAAGTGTAATTAGGGGCAGGGCATTCATCTTTTGTTGGCGTGGCTCTATAAGGAAATAAGTAAAAATGTGGCGTGCAAAAAAGTGGGTGTGGTTTAAAATACCCACAATATGCTAGAATACGCTAAAAGAAAGATCGCTGTTCACAGAACATAGAGTTCTATACACTGAGTTCTATTCTTTTATAAACACAGAATTTTTTTTTTTAAATGACATAAAATATTAAATTTTATATAATTTTTTTTTAAAGAAATTCTCTGTTTATAAAAGTATAGAACTTTGTGTTCTGTGAACAGCGATCTGTCTGTTTCTTCGGTAAAGACGGTAAAGTAAAAGCAGCCCATATTACACATTGTTAGGCACATGGTTAACCCTTTGATTGCCCCTAGATGTAAAGTCAGAAGGTTTTTTTATCTTAATGCATTCTATGCATTAAGATAAAAAGCCTTCTGTGTGCAGCAGCCCCCCTAATACTGACCTGAGGTCCCTCTCTCTCCAGCGATGTCCACAAGTGTCTCAGCCGCCCGAGATTCTCCCTCCTGGTTGGTTGAGGCACAGCAGCAGCGACACTGGCTCCCGCTGCTGTCAATCAAAGTCAGCTAGCCAATCAGGAGAGAGAGGTGGCGGGGCCAGGTCAGGGCTCCGTGTCTGAATGGACACAGGGAGCTGTGACATGGCTTGGGTGTCCCCATAGCAAGCTGCTTACTGTGGGGGCACTTGATAGAGGGAGGAGCCAGGACCATAAAAGAGGGACCCGAGAAGAGGAGGATCCGGGCTGCTCTGTGCAAAACCACTACACAGGGCAGCTAAGCATAACATGTTTGTTATTTTTATAGGAAAAAAACAAGAATTTACAATCACTTTAAATAGCTGGGTCTCAGACAGCTCCATTGCTATGATTAACCACTTACCGCCCGCCCATCGCCAGATGACGGAGGGGCGGTGCGGCTCTCGTTCTATGACGTCCTCTCAGAAAGCGTGCTCCCGCATGCCGTTTGCGGCCGCACCATGTTGCCAGGACTCGGCACGACCCCCATCTGTGTAAAGAGCCGCGGCCGTGACTCTTTAAACATGTAATTGGCTGTGCCCAATCACAGCCGGTCACATGTAAAACTGACAGAGTGTGTGGCCGATCAACGGCATTTCCTCACAGAGGACTTCTAGGGATGTAATCAGGGCACTGATTATCAGTGCCCTGATTACCAGTGCCAGCAACCAGTGCCCACCCCAGTGCCAGCAATCAGTGCGCACAAGTGCCAGAAATCAGTGCCCACCAGTGCCAGCAATCAGTGCCCACAAGTGCTATCAATCAGTGCACATTAGTGATGCCAGTCAGTCCTGCCCATCAATGCCCATCACTGCTGCCCATCAATTCCGCCCATCAATGCCCATCAGTGCTATCCATCAATGCCCATCAGTGACCATCAGTGCACCTATCTGTGCCGCCTATCAGTGCCCATCAATGCCACCTATCAGTGCCCACCAGTGCCACCTATGAGTGCCCACCAGTGCCACCCAACAGTGCCACCTATCAGTGCACCCCCTCAGTGCCACCTATCATTGTGGCATATTAGTGCCTCTTCATCAGTGCCACCTAATCAATTGGTGCCCATAAGTGCCACCTCATCAGTGCCACCTATCAGTGCCCATTAGTGCCACCTCATCAGCACACATCAGTGAAGGAGAAAAATTACTTATTTACAAAATGTACTGACAGAACCTAAGAAAAACTTTTTTTTTCCAAAATTTTCTTTTTTTTTTTTTAGTAAAAAATAAAAAATTCAGCAGTGATTAAATACCGCCAGAAGAAAGCTCTATTTGTGTGAAGAAAATTATAACAATTTCACATGGTTACAGTGCTACATGACCGCGCAATTGTCATTCAAAGTGTAACGGCGCTGAAAGCTGAAAAATGGCCTGGGCAGGAAGGGGGTGAAAGTGCCCAGTATTCAGGTGGTTAAGCACGAGATGTCCGTGTGAAATGCCTCAATATTTGGCCCTGTTCTGTTGTCTTGCTACGGTGACAATAAAGGATTTTATCTGCTTCAATTCCGTGGTGGTGTGTGGCCAATTTTTTCCTTTTGTCTTAGCACCAGATTTCCGTCACACTATCACAGTCCCACTATAGGTTGCTGATCACTGCCATTCCCATTAAAGTGTTATAGCGGCTTACATTCTAACTTCAGCTTGTTCAATCAAGCTTTGACAATAAAACCTTGAAGCTGATTGGTTTCTGTGCAGAGCTGCACCAAATTGTGCACTTTCAAGCTTTAGTAAATCAACCCCTATAACTTTCCCACAAACCAGTTAATATACACTTATTGGGATTTTTTTTTTTTTACCAAAGACATGTAGCAGAATACACGTAGGAAATTTGTGTACAGTGTTCCATGACCGCACAATTGCCATTTAAAGTAGCACAGTGCAAAACATTCTCTGGTTGTGAAGGGGGTAAAACCCTCTGGAGCTCAAGTGGTTAAATAACCCCAATTAAAGTAGCAGTAAGGCAAAACTTTGTTTTTATTTTGGATAAAATAAGGGAGGGTTGTAACTCCGGTCACTTTTTTTTTTTACCTCTGGGTCCCTTTGGGCAGATTTTCCTTCACTTTCAACCCATTTCACTGGTCTCCCACAGTACATAGAACATGGAAATACAATCATTTTAGTAAATATAAACCGATAAATACTTTTTGTAATCAGCGTTATATAGCAGTCATGTGACCCTGGTGCAATATAGGTAGGTCGGTCTCCTTGTAATCCAGGTTCCTCTGAACCTTCGAGATACTTTGAGGAGAAAGAAAAACTGGTGCGCCTCTAAGAGTGACAGTATGAACATGAATTTATTAACCACTTCAGCCCCGGAAGGATTGCCAGCTTTAGGACCGGAGCCCTTTTTGCGATTCGGCACTGCGTCGCTTTAACTGACAATTGCGCGGTCGTGCGACGTTGTACCCAAACGAAATTTGTGTCCTTTTTTTCCCACAAATAGAGCTTTCTTTTGGTGGTATTTGATCACCGCTGCATCATTTCTGATCGCCGCTATAAACAAAAGAAGAGCGACAATTTTGCAAAAAACCCCAAATTTCTTACTTTTTGCTAAAATACAAATCCAAAAAAATATATATAAAAAAACATTTTTTTCATCGGTTTTGGCCGATTTATATTCTTCCTCATATTTGTGATAAAAAAAATCGCAATCAGCGTTTATTGATTGGTTTGCGCAAAAGTGGTCGCGTTTACGGATGATGAGAATTCATTTCTGGGTTTTTTTTTTGTTTTTTTTTTTACTAGCAATGGCGGCGATCTGCGATTTTTAGCGGTACTGCGATATTTCAGCAGACATGTCGGACCATTTTGACACTTTTTTGGGACCATTGGCATTTATACAGCGATCAGTGCTATAAAAATGCACTGATTACTGTGTAAATGCCATTGGCAGTGAAGGGGTTAACCTGCAGGAGGCGCTCTAAGGGTTAACTATGTTCCCTGGGCGTGTTCTAACTGTGGGGGGACTGCCCTAGCTGGGGAAGGGAAGTGGTCACAGCCTCCATGTAGAGCAAGGCTGTGATCACAGCCCTTCCCCCTTCACAGAACGGAGGTCCGTGTTTACATACATGGACCTCCGTTCCTTCACTCCGGGGGGGGGGGGGCATCGCTGGTGGCCGGCGGAGATCGACTCCGCCGCACCCGCTCCCTGGCCCACCCCCGGACACAGTGAGCGTGCGCGCTCACTGTGCGTGATCAGGCGGCCGCCGTCAGATGACGGCGATTCGCCTTACAGAGCCACTTTGCCGCCGTCAAATGCCGATCGGCGGTCGGCAAGTGGTTAAAAGACATTAAAACGACTCACAAAAGTGGTAGATGGCTGCGCATTGCAGTGTAAGCCACTGCTGGCTTCTTTGTGGATGTCCTGCTGAGCTGGGGTGGCCAAGCGTCCGGAGGTCGGCTGTACTGTGGAAAGAGGGTCCTTCGGTGGGTCCCGGGGATTCCTCCTCTGTCATCAGCTGTCCGTAGCTGCCACTTCCGGTTGCTGCAGGATAAGTATCCACGGCATGCCGGACATCCACAAAGAAGCCAGCAGTGGCTTACACTGCAATGCGCAGCCATCTACCACTTTTGTGAGTAGTTTTAATGTCTTTTAATAAATTCATGTTCATACTGTCACTCTTAGAGGCGCACCTGTTTTTCTTTCTCCTCTCACTACACAGAAGTTCGGTTCACTTCTAATAGGTGCAGCCCTCTGCAGGACAGTTCCCCTCTGCATCCACCAAGGACTTTATATGGTTTCATATGGACTATGATTTAATGTCCTTTTACGTTGATCCAACAATCTTCTATTGACTATTGATTTTAGATTGGAATAATCATTTTAATTAATTTATCATTTGCTGATCATATCATCGCACCTTACTAATTATCATCCTTTTAAATTTTGGATTGAGTCATTTATGCATGGTTTGCCTACTCGGCTTATAGCTGTGTATATTTATCCACAGTAGTGTGTTTTTAAGTCTGACCCCTGTTTCACGGGTCACATTGCGCTGGTACACATCTTCCTACTTCGAGATACTTTGCCCAAGTATCAGCCACTAATCAGTTGTACTGTGGTGGCTGTTTTATGGTGTATAGCACACTAGTACCTCTGGCTCTGCCCATAGTTGGTGCAGTGGTTGGTTTTTGTTATATTTGATGTGTTTTTGTTTGTCATGAATGGTTGATGCACTCCTCGGCCGGTCCTGCGTCTGTTTTGTGGCGTTGGGAGAGCCTAGTGAGGATGGTGACAATTATGACATAATATAAAATAATGGGAGAGCCGTGTTACAAGACTAGCCATAACACTAATGGCAGTTGTGTGTAGGCCTTTGAGCTAACATGCTAATTATCTGCCCTGCCACTAATGCATATCTTGTTTTTTTTTCTGTTTTTTTTTTAAACATTAAAAGGACATTTTTGTCTTAAATGAATGTTTAATATTTGTACACATACTCATTTTTATTATGAGAGGCTATTATGATCAGGAGACGCTTATCTGTTTTTCTCATAGGGAGTCGGTCTCCTCTCTCCACATGTGGACGGAGGCCTTTGTCTGCCACGTCTTTGGTCTTTCTTCTCAATCTGGCCCAGTTACGGATGTTGCATCATCCTTCCATTAACTTTCCCCCTCTGTGATGCCCCACTCCAGTACCTGCCTATACGGGACAGGTGAATCTGGCATCACTGTCCTTCAGTGTCCTGGTGGTTGGGTGGCAGTGGTGAGGCATTGAAGCAAGCAGTTCTTTGAATATAAAGATTGTTTCATTTGTGGTGAGCATGCATAAAGAGATGGAATTGTTGTTATATTATTGTATGCACTGTAATATATATGACTAATGTTTATGCTATTTGTAATAGAGCATCAAGAAAAGAGGGATAGCCCTAGATGAAGCAGCAAGACTGCGAAACATCGGCAAAGCAATAGTCCTACTACTACTCTTGATGTTATTTGCACGTGGTATTTTGTACTATGTATCGTTCCGGTGTTTAAAGACTATATGGAATTTTAATACTTTCAAGATTTAATAAAAATTGTGAAATTTTAATTCATTATTCATGTATATGCTCATCATTGAGATTTTTCCCCAAAAAATCCCCCTATTTTATTGTCCCAGGGCTTGCTGTTGACCCCAACAGCTTGTTGTCACAATTTGCCTTTTTTTATTAAAAAATGTGACTTCTATCGGTGTATGGTTTGAAGCTTGTAGGAGAAGTTTTAATTCTACTCTAATTGTCCTATGAGGCTGCAGGACCTCTGACCCTCTGTCTGGACAGTGGCCATTGGCCCTGTGCTGATCACATGTACTCTCCCAAGAAGAAAAAAAATTCTCTAGCAATACACACCAAACTGAGCCTGTGCAGATTCTCCCAAATCCTCTGTTCTATCAGGAGACGGTTTGGGGTCAGTGGAAGAAGGGGAGGATCAGAGAAGACAGTATCAAACAGCCTTTTTTCACAAAGCAGAGGATTAACACCTTAGGTTCCACAGTGAGTATAACAAGCATGCTTTACTGCATATACAGACTGATTTTACTGTTACAGGTTTAGTAACACTTTAACTACAGTTTTAACAAATAAATAGAAGCCCTTGTTTTAGCTTGGAGTCAGTGGTAGTAGTAGAGATGTAGGATTCATATCACTCATGTGTCTTTCCTTATATATGATGATGAAATGGTGGCTGTTCCTATCCTACCTGCCCTCTTAGTGTAAACAGATCTTTGCATGACATATCACAGCCAAGACTGTAGACTAGAAGCACAAGAAAATAAAGCTGTCAAATAGGTATTTCGTTTTACTGGTAAAGTGTAACTCTTCTAAAATATTAAAACAAAACTCCATCTAAAAAGATAAAAATGAATAGTCCATCAAAAGTTAAAATAATAAAACCAGCCATTGCTGCAATATCATAACTCCCAACTTTTGCTGATTTTGAAGGACTGTCACTGATTTGGAAAGTCCCTCTGTCCCTCTTTCCTTCCTATTTGGCCCTCATTTTGGTCTGAACTATATAGTTTGTATACAAAATTGAATTTTTATCTTTCAAAAAGTGTTTCCCAGTGCTAAACCTTTCATCCAATTTCTAAATTGCTGCGTTTGGAGATTTCAAAAACCAGTATAAAGGAATAGTGATGATAAAAACACTTGTGGGTTTTAACTATGCCTACATACTTTTGTTAATAGGCGTCCTTCGTTCCTATCTCACCCTACAAGACAAAGAAGAGCTGGTTTCATGTTTTGTGAACTACTTCTGATTGCTCTCGTATCCACTAAAGCTCAAATTCCCTTACAGCTCTCTTGATGATTTAAGCCACAGATGTCTAGAGGTAGACAGGAAAAATGTCATAAGGAAAAAGTTACCACAGTTTGTAAATTATGAGGCTTAGGCTGCTTTTTCTGAGTTTTTCGAGCGCTTTTGAGTTTAAAAAAAAGCACCTTTTGGTGCTTTGGTTCCACTCTCTTCCTTACTCCCCCCTCCCACCTATGTTGGTGGTGAATATTACTCTACAGTGACAGAGTTTCCAAGGGTTGGACCTGTGTCCTTAGGAAATTGGTGGAGACTACGACAGATATTGGCCCATATGATTCCCGTAATAGGAATCCATATTTTCTGGTGAGTAGGCAATCCCACTGGGTGTAAAGGTGAAGGATCTGGCACACTCTATCAGAACAAGCAACACTGTCATTGGCACTTCTGCACTTTACGTTTTCACTATATTGGATTTATGGACTTTCAATTTAAACATTCTTTTTTACTGTGTGATATTTTTGTTTAAATTCCTATTGTTTATACACGGATTGATATGTAGCTTTGTTGTGCTAATTAGCCCAGGTTGAGGCTATTTCCATATATACCTGACATCTAGTGGTATATGCAGGCATAGCTCCTATCTTATAAATCCAGCAGCACTTTACCACAGCAGTTTAATTTTTTTTATATTTTCAGTTGGTAAATAGATATTTGTTTACTTATATTTTCATATATTTATTTTTTTACATTTATGATCAATATCACACACGTATGGCCTAATCCATGACCTGTGTGATATATTGAAACTACAGATATTTGTGTGTGATTGACACCCGGTGGTCTGATGTAGGTTTAGTATTTACCATCTTTACCTACTAATATTTTATAGAGTGTGAGCGCTGGCTACTATTATATACCTGTTACAGGCATTTGGCGTTTCAAATGCCTCTGAACTTCCGTCTGAATGCATTTTTTTGCTTTCCAAAAAAAGCCTCTAAACTTAACTGCCTAGAAGTGACTGTAAACGCCCCTGTGTAAATGGACTGATAAGATAACATAGAGGGGAGTTCAGGGGCAGCTGAAAAAAATGCCCAACTGCTCCTAATCGTCCGTTTACCAGCAGCAGTGTACGTGAGGCCTAACAGCGTAAAGAGGCTTGTCAGCCATGTAAATCATAATATATACGAACTGTCATAACAAAATTGAGAGCGATGACAGTAATAATAACAGTAACCTGTGGCTGGAGGTAGGGCTAGGGTCATATATAAGATTAGTACAAGCATTCACGGGATAGTAGAGAAGAAGGAGATAGAGAAAGGTAGATAATAAAAAAGGGATGGAGAAAAGAGAGGCACAGGGGGAAAAGGAAGAGGGTGGGGGGGGGGGCAATCCATGTGGTAGTAAGCAAACCACTTTTTTTTTAAAGTAAAAAGAACCCAAAAGCACATCTGGAAAAACAGATATGTGGATCTTCAAGGAGACCATGTAGAAAAACAGCCCTACTATATTTCTCCAGGCCCATCTCTTTATAATGAAGCTGGTGGGCAACCCCTGTACCTGGTGTAGCCAATGCCCCCCTTAGAGGTGACTGAGTGTTGTCGTCCACCTGATCACCCTGCCCTCAATCACATGCATACTGCATCCAGGGGATTAAACTTGGTTAGGGATTGGAAAGTTGTGGGATGCCCAAAGAATAGATTCCATTTAGTTTGGGACCTTCTATATACACTTCCAGTATATACACTCCTTTCTCTTCCTCCAGCACATCACTTGCTTCTCAGACTGTTCCTGTCTCCTGCACAATACTTGCTCTCATTGGTGAGACCTGGAAGGATATTTACCAGGCATCCATATCCTCTTGTTTGGCCTAGCTATCACACGTTGAGGCCTGCTATAGTTGAAGCAGGACCTCCGGACCACCCATTACAGGCAGGGACAATTGGTCCCGGAAGTGTAGAAAATGTACTACTGTGCTAGCTGGCCTGATGGACTTCTGCTCCCAGCCCATACTCTTCCAGGCCCTGCCAGCCCTACTGGCCCTCTCCACTGCCACAGGGACACCACAGTCCTATGCTGGCCTCTGCATCCTTCACAACCTGTCTCTCACCGCAACCTGCTCCAGCATGCTTCTCCTCCACCCTCCCAGGGTATTTGTCACTCACCGACACCTGTGATTTGTAGTTCCTCTCAGAGATCTCTCCAATAGTGTTCCCTCCAGCTGTCCTTTCCACTCTCCCTTGTGCCTGCCACCAAGATCTCGCTCCTCCTGGCTGCACCCGAGCTCTACCCGGCCAAGGTCATCCCCCCCCAGACTGGGGGCTCCCCAGGGCCACAACAACCTCCATGCTATCTCATCTCTCCATAAAAATAATTTATATGCAGCGCTAGTTCCAAATATAGTCTCCGTTGAAGAGAAAAAAAAACTTGAGTGTAACAAATTGAGATTCCACTAGAGGGACCCGGTCACAAAGCCGAAGAAGGGTGTCTGGCAAATCTCCTTACCAAATGTATCAGCCAAAAATGCATGTGAATGTAATCACTCAGTGGTCCTGTATCTTCAAAGTGTACACTCTCAGATGGGTCATATACTCTTGCAGGTGGTATTAAAGAAAGAAAGAAAAAACTTTCATAGTGTGACTCTGTATGGTAACAATCAAGCACCCTCCGCCAGTTTTAAAACAACCCTCTACCAAGGGCCACAGTGCAGGATAAAGGGCACACAAAACACCCACGTGTTAGGCAAATATAATTACCAGAGAGTGGACAAATCTGAGCATATGTAGAAATCCCCAGAATATAATCGTCCAATCCCAGAGATTAAATCATTGATGAACGTCTTGTAAGCTCCTCTCAGGTATAGCAGCCAGGAACACATGTGAACAACTCCCTCAGTAATCATAGGTCTTCAAGGTTTACGCTCACAGGTAGGATCAAGTGCTCTCACAGATAGTAATATAGGAGAAAAAAACTTTGCATAGTGTGACTCCAGATATAAATAATCATGCACCCACCACCAGTTAGGAAAGACCCCAAACCAGTTATCACAGTGCTGAATAGGGGACACACACAGCACCTTTGTGTCAGGCAAATATAATTACCTGAAAGTAGACAAATCCTAGCATATCCAAGTTCCTCAAAGTAAACACCTTCAGTCACAGAAGTTAGATTACTGATGGACGTCACATGGAATCTTCACTCCAGGTTACCAGGGGGAGTAAAAAGGCACCATAGTGAAGCCCGTAAACATGTTCATAAAATGTATTAAAAGTTCTACATCAACATAGGTTAAAATACAGCATGTCACATTGAATTGCAGGTTGGGTCAGCGTGCTTCAGTCTGCCAGAGTACCGCCTGACATGTTTCAGCCAATAGGCTGTCATCTCATCTCTCCAACTTGCAACCTGACTCCTCCCTTGATTGGGCTGACACAGGGTATTTAAGGTGGCCTTCCCCCTGCCAATCCAGACTGGGGATTGGCCAGGGTTTCCCAGAATACCCCAGATGGCTACACCCACCCTCCCACCTCTCTTTCCAGAAAGTTCCACAAACTCCTGGTGACATCATCTGTGAATCATCCAGTCCCACCTTCAGCCATTCCAGTGGCAGGTGGTGAAGTTTTAGGATGGGGGGGCAGGCCCTGCCCTTCCTTTTTGACCCCTCCTACATCGAATAAGCCCCACCCCTTATAGAATCCACCCACTCTGTCCCCTGTATTCCACATATTGTGTCAGGAGTATACAGCTCAGCATCACAGGACGCAGTATACAGCTCAGCATCACAGGACACAGTATACAGCTCAGCATCACAGGACACAGTATACAGCTCAGCATCACAGGATACAGTATACAGCTCAGCATCACAGGACACAGTATACAGCTCAGCATCACAGGACACAGTATACAGCCCCAGAATCACAGGTGGGGTATATAGCAGCCAGTATCACGGGACACAGTATAGAGCCCCAGCATGACAGGTAGGGGTATATAGAAGCCAGTATCACAGGTGGGGTAAATTGCAGCCAATAACACATGTATGGGTAAAATGCAGCCAGTGTCACAGGTGGGGGTAAATTGCAGCCATTATCACCGGTGGGGGTAAATTGCAGCCAATATCACAGGTGGGGGTAAATTGCAGCCAATATCACAGGTGGGGGTAAATTGCAGCCAATATCACAGGTGGGGTATATAGCAGCCAGTATCACAGGACACAGTATAGAGCCCCAGCATCACAGATAGGGTATATAGCAGCCAGTATCACAGGTGGGGTGAATTGCAGACAATAACACATGTATGGGTAAAATGCAGCCAGTGTCACAGGTGGGGGTAAATTGCAGCCAGTATCACAGGTGGGGGTAAATTGCAGCCAATATCACAGGTGGGGGTAAATTGCAGCCAATAACACAGGTGGGGGTAAATTGCAGCCAATAACAAAGGTGGGGGTAAATTGCAGCCAATAACACAGGTGTGGGTAAATTGCAGCCAATAACACAGGTGTGGGTAAATTGCTGCCAATAACACAGGTGGGGGTACATTGCAGCCAATAACACTGGTGGGGGTACATTGCAGCCAATAACACATGTGGGGGTACTTTGCAGCCAGTATCACAGGTGGGGGTACTTTGCAGCCAGTAACACAGGTGGGGGTACTTAGCAGCCAGTATCACAGGTGGGGTACTTTGCAGCCAGTATTACAGGTGGGGTACTTTGCAGAGACCACCACCCCCCCCCCCCAAAGTCAGGACAAGTCCCACACTTACCCCATCTAATAGGCAGGCAGGCAGGAGTGTGCAGATATCAGCATGCGGACAAACGGGCTGTCAGTGTGCACAGATCAGCATGCGGACAAGCGGGCTGTCAGTGTACAGAGCCTGCCCTTGCGGTGAGCGGGCTGGAGCCTGGAGTCTGGCTTCTCTCCGCAATGCACAGCCAGAAGTGATGTCGAGGCTCCTCCGAGATCAATTACCGCTGTCTAGTGGACGGCGGTGATTGCTTGACACCACCAGGACCCAATAGGCGGCTTGAGGCGCAAAGCAAAGTGCCTCAAGGCAGGATTAAACCCTGCCATTGAAGCGTGACGCCTGCAATCATGTGATTGCAACGACGTCACGCTTCCCATAGTGCACTGTGTGTGTCAGGCGCCCGAACACATTGCAGTATGTTAATTTAAACAAACTTTTTTTTTTAAGGGGACCTTTTTTTGGGGGGGCAGCGCCCGGGCGCCCCAATGGGTGGGCCGCCACTGAGCCACTCCCAGCCCAGTATCCAAAACAACCAGGCCTGCATATCTCCAGGCCTGGCTAAGTAGCAATTGGAAAGGTGCGTGCCAGCAAAGCAATACACTGAACACTATGAAAATTCCTTAGCTAGTCCAAAAATTCTAATCAAGCACATTTAACATTTTAGATTAAAAACTGAGGTTTTTGTTGCAAACATTTGCAAATACACATGGAAGCCACACTGCCACATCAAGATACCTCTGTAAATTGTGGTCGCAAACCAGGCATGTACTGGCTATTGGGACTACCAGGAGTCTCCCAGTGGGCCGATGGTTCAGTGGGCCGGTTTCAGTGACAGCGAAGGCAGAGCGGGTGCGGACACCCAAACCCTGTCCACCAATAAGCTAATATCCCGCTGTGCAGCTGTATAGAAAAAAACCTTCTCCGGGCCCCCTGTGTTCAGTGGGGGCTGGGAGACAGAGAGCGGACTATTTCATCACTTTCAGCTTTGGCCGGATTAATCCACAACAGCACACTACACATTTGAAGGCCGGACTGTGTTATATCAGTACAGCTGGGAGCACTGCTGCGGATTAATTTGCCTAAAGTAATGAAATAGTCCACTCTCTGTCCCCCGGCTCCCACTGAACACAGGGGAGACCAGGAGAAGTTTTTTTTCTGAACAGCTACACTGCGGGAGTCAGGAGATGGCTGGACAGGATTTGGGAGTCCCTGCCTGCTCACCTCGCACCCCCCCCCAGTTTCCTTCAGCCCTAGTTAGCCAGCTCTGTGGTGCCCAAGAGAAAGGGAGAGGACCAGATGTACCAGCGGTGCACAGCAGGACCCTGGCTCCCAGCTCCAGAGGAACCACCTGCACTGCCCTCTGGACCCAGGTAGAAGAAGCTGTGCAGACCGGGTACTGTGGGGGGACTAACATTGATGGCCACTGGTTTGGCTGCGCTGATGGGCACTGATCAGGCTGGATTTATAGGCACTGGTGTGGCTGCATTAATGGTAACTGATGTGGCTGTGCTGATGGGCACTGTTCAGGCTGCATCAATGGGCAATGGTGAGGCTGCATTAATGGGCACTGGTGTTGCTGCATTAATAGGCACTGGTGTGGCTGCATTAATGGGCACTGGCGTGGCTGCGCTGATAGGCACTGATCAGGCTGCATTAATGGGCACTGGTGTGGCTGCGCTGATAGGCGCTGATGTGGCTGCGCTGATGGGCACTGATGTGGCTGTGCTGATGGCCACTGATCAGGCTGCATTAATGGGCACTGGTGAGGCTGTATTAATGGGCACTGATGTGGCTATGCCCCGTCCTATGCCCAATAGTGGAATGTTTTTACTTTTTTTTTTTTTTTTGCGCAATTGCATATAGTTTATATACTGTTTTTGTGCATGTTCTCAAAATTAAAGTGGGCCAGTCTGGATGAAGTCCATGGCCAATTTTTTGTCCCAGTCCAGCCCTGTCCCAAACTCTAAACCAGGGATAGGCAACCAGTAGCTCTCCAGCTGTTGTGAAACTACATTTCCCATGAGGCATTGCAAGGCTGGCAGTTACAATTACTCCCAGAGGCATGATGGAACTTGTAGTTCTACAACAGCTGGAGGACCCCAGGTTGTCTACCTCTGCTCTAAACTATTTGGAATAACCACTATGGGACATGCATAGCAATGAATAAATTAGGAGCAGGCTTACCTGGAGGCAGACCTTTCCTCCGTAAAGCTACAGCAGCCCCCCATAACCTCGCTCAATCAAGCAGATGAAGAACCATTATACCTGGCCAGAAAGCAAGGCTTGCTTCCAGGAACATGGGAAAATAATATTACCATTGCTCAAGAGTTTCGACTGAAAGCTTCAGATATCAAGCAGCAGTCATCTATCATAAAAACTTTTATTAAATACATGCAAATCAAGCACATATGACAATCTATGAAAAATATACAGAGCAACAAGCTGAGACATTTATGGGAGGATGAATATTAATGAGATAGTGTCCAAGAGTCAACTAGCTGTCGTTGAAACAATAGTCTTCCGTGTTCCTGTAATAATGCAATATTCTCCTCCCTGACTGTAAATGAACCTGAGAAAATAACAATTAAAGCTTCGATGACAATAGGTAAATGGTCACATACTCCTGAGCAGGGCAGCCATCAGAAATTTTGGGGCCCCTTACACAGCTTCAGGCCTGGGCCCCCACTGCGCCTCAAACCCACCCACTTGTGATAATAGCGAATTAATATTCACTATTGTTTTCCGGCTTCTCCTCCTGGCCAATCAGGATGGGTCGGGTTGGCCGGGAGGAAAAGCTGAGGAAGCCATGGAGGGGGAGGGGTGAGTGCCGGGGAAGGGCGTCACCTTGGAGGGGTGAGTGCGGGTGGACCTGGGGGGTCTTACTATTTTTGTGTTTTGTTTTTTTTTGTTTGTTTTTTAACCTTTTTACATTTTTTACAGTTTTTATGGGGTGGGGTTGTCTTTGGTGAGAAATCAGAGGTCTACGCAAACCCCCATATCTCTTATTTTGAGACAGAGAAAGGGAGTGAAGGTAGTCCCTTTTCTCTGCTGCACTTTACTTCAATGAATGAATGAGGAATTTCAGGAATTTCTCATTCATTGAGAAAATGACAGACTGATACATAGTAACACTCGCCGTTACTATAATCCACTGTCTGTGGGACAAATAGCAGCAATCTTTGGTATGGGGGGCTATCTGACTGGTGGGGGAGACAAATCTAGATCCTCCCCAAGCCCCATGCAGCACCTGAAGCCGGCGGGAGCAGCAGAGGAGGGATGCTAGCTAATGATGGTAGCTGTGGGGATCGGGTTTGGGTGGGGGGGTCCGATCGGGGGTGGGGGGGGGGGATCAGTGCTGGGGGGGGGAAGAAGGGGGTGAAGGGGATAGGAAAGGAGAAGGGGGAGCAGTTTTAGGTGGAAGGGAGCGGTGGGAGGTGGACAGGCAGGGGACAGGGAAGTGGCGGCATGGAGCGGGGGGTTCACTTTTAGCCCTCATACACACGGGCGTTTTTTAACGCCATGTTTTTGAGCGTTTTTTACAGCTCTCCATTTTATTCAATGGCCCTCTAAAAACGCTGACGTTTTTGAGCAGTAGAGGGCGTCGGCGTTAGTGAGCTGTAACTGGAACATGGGACCAGTGCGTTCCGAAGCTGCAGCGTCATATGGGAGCCCATTGATTTGAATAGAAGTCGCACCAGAAGTCGGATCACGATGATCCAACTTGTGGCACGACTTTTGTGTTAGGGATCTTAAAGGGAAACCCCCGCAAAAAATTTGCGTGGGGTTCCCCCCCAAGAGCATGCCAGGCTCTTCGATCTGGCATGGACTTTAAGAGGAACCCCACGCCGAAAAAACAGCGTAGGGTCCCCCCAAAATCCATACCAGACCCTTATACGAGCACACAGCCTGGCAGGCCAGGAAATGGGGTGGGGAAGAGCGAGAGCTCCCCCCCCCGGACCGTACCAGGCCACATGCCCTCAACATGGGGACTCCTCCTTCTTCTTCTTTCACAGGCCCGCCCCAGGATGTGTCGTCATGAGGGCGGGGCTCGGGATGACGTCAGCATGTGGCCCCACCCCATGCCAATATAAGGCAACCTCACAGCACGGACCCGGCATTCGAGTGGAAGAGAGCGACGAGTCAACATCTCCAGAAGAAGAAGAAGAAGCAGAAGCGGGAGAAGCTAGCCGAGGAGATGGCAGCAAAAGAGCAGAAGACCCAAGACCCCGCAAAAGAGCAAGAAAGAAGAGAGGGAGAGGGAGAAGATGCCAGAGCTGATTTAATAAAATATTTTAAAAAGCTGTGTAGTCTGTTTTTTTGTACACTTTTTTTTGCAGGTAAATGGGTAGGGGTATGATGTACCCCATACTCATTTACATACGGTGGGGGGCCGGCATCTGGGGGCCCCCTTATTAAAGGGGGCTTCCAGATTCTGATAAGCCCCGCCCGCAGACCCCGACAACCAACGACCAGGGTTGTTGGGAAGAGGCTCTTGTCCCCATCAACATCACATGTTGGGGCAGAGCCCCCCCTGCCCCAAAGCACCCATACTCCCCATGTTTAGGGCATGCGGCTTGGTACGGTCCAGGAGGGGGGGGGGCGCGCGCTCGTCCCCACCCCCTTTCCTGGTTTGCCAGGCTGCGTGCTCGGATAAGGGTCTGGTATGGATCTTGGGGGGACCCTACGCCGTTTTTTTGGCGTGGGGTTCCTCTTAAAATCCATGCCAGGTCGAAGAGCCTGGTATGCTTTTGGGGGGAACACCACACAATTTTTTTGCGGGGGTTCCCCTTTAAGATCCCTAGCACACAATTCGTGCCACAAGTCGGATCATCGTGATCCGACTTCTGGTGCGACTTCTATTCAAATCAATGGGCTCCCATAAGGAACCATTGATTTTGAATAGAGGCAGAAAACGCTACTGAAAGCTAGCGTGGAAAAAACTTGCATTGACTTCAATGCAAAACGCCCAAAAAAATGGTGATTTTTCCCTGATGTCGGGCCCGAAGTTTTTCTTATTTTTTTGCAAATGCCCGTGTGTATGAGGCCTCAGAGTTAATAACTCTGATCAGTGGATTGTAATCTTCTGATCATAGTTATAGAATTGTTCAGCATAGTCTGCTGATCAATTCTGATGTAAGCTTATGGTCATTAAAGTGACCATAAGCTTATAGGAGAGGGAGAAATTAGGGGAGCAGGCCCGGCGCCGGGCCCCTTACAGCAGTACTGCCTGTACCCCCCTGATGGCAGACCTGCTCCTGAGACCTGTTCCCCTAATCCCAACCCTATGCCCCCTCACCTAACTACTAATCCTGATCCTGCTATTTGGCAGAGTTGGCATTCAAACCCTAATCATATATTTCAGACAGAAAGTCTCTTAATTTCTTTTGGTTGAACTAGTGTCTTTTTTCAGCCTGACTACTGTATGTAACTATATAACTCATCCACTTTTACACAGGTGCAGGGGCGTAACGATAGGGGTTGCAATTGTGCCTCCCTTGTACACCTGAATAGAAGGGATGGCGGGGTGGCATTTAGAGGAACCAATCCCCTCCATTTTCCTCTATCCAGTTTACTTGTCTTCTGCTGTTCCCAGGGTT